>JAHHUM010000895.1:248653-763660 GCA_036173005.1 Crenichthys baileyi
AACCTACGGCCCCACAGATAGGTTCTCCATTTCTCCACAGCCCACACACATCCAAGAGCTTCTTTCTCCACTGTCGAATATTTACGTTCAGCAGGAGTCAGAGTTCTGGATGCAAATCCAACAATGCGTTCTGTGCCATTTGACTGAACTTGAGATAGTACGGCACCAAGTCCATAATCAGAAGCGTCAGTGGAAACAATAGGAGGAAGGTCAGGATCGAAAAGTGCAAGAGCAGGACTTTCAACTAACAGTTGTTTTACCATCTCAAAACTGCTCTGTGCTTCTTCAGACCACTGGAACTCAACATCCTGGCGTATGCATGCGCGTAGTGGTTCCACAACCATTGTAAAGTTGGGTATAAACTTGTTATACCAGGAAAGTAAACCCAGGAACGAGCCCAGCTTACTTGCATCCGTAGGTGCTGGAGCATACAGAACAGCAGAAATGTGATCCTGATCAGGCTGAATGCCCTCTGCTGACTCTGTGTGTCCAAGAAAACGCAGACTTGTTCTGTTAAAATGACACTTTGATGTGTTCAGGGGCAGTCCATGGTCTTTTAAATGTTGCAGTACAGCTTTCAGTGCAATATCATGCTCTGTTTGACTGGGCCCATATGATGACATCATCCAGGTAGTTTGTTACATTTGGTTGTCCTTTCAGAACTGTGACTAGCATTTTCTGAAAGGCAGATCTGATTCTAGGCCATATGGAACATGGCAAAATCGGAACAATCCTTCATAAGTAATGAAAGCAGCGAGATCACGGCTGTCTTCATTTAAAGGGAGCTGGAAATAAGCACTCTCCAAATCTATGGGCGAAAACACAGTTGATCCTTTAAGCAGACTGAGCAGTTCATCAATGTGTGGAAGGGGAAAACTGTCAGTTATTACAGCTTTATTGGGCTCACACAGGTCCGCACACATGCACATCTTTCCTGATTTCTCTTGCAGGACAACAATGGGGGAGACCCAAGGTGAAGCATCAATTTTCTCAATCACACCAGCCTGCAGAAGATGATGAATTTCAGTACTTACAGCACTTCTGACTGACAGGGGTAATCGGCGCAATTTTTGATGTACAGGTGGAACAGTTTCTGACACTTCCACTTTATGCACAAATCCTTCTGCACATTACAGTCTACAGGCTGAATGGAGGATCCTTGAAAACAAAGATGCAAGCCATTGAAGAGATCCATGTCAAGCAGAGCAGTGCCAGTTTCCACAATGAAAAAGGAAGTTTCACATGTCCTATTATTCTTAAGCACAGTTGCAGGTAAACAACCTATAACAGGGATAGGAGCACGGGAGTAGGTCACTAATTTCACCTTTGGAGGTTGCAGTTTTTCTCCTCTGAAGTATTTCTCATAAAAAAAACTTGGGTAGAATTGACACTGACGAGCCTGAATCAACAGTTAGCTCAACAGGTCTTGTAGCAAATGATGTTACAATTTGTACAGTGCAGCTAATGTTATCAATTGCTACGTGTTCATGTAAGTAAAGGATCTGAACTTCAGGCAGGTCGATTTCACGCACAGAAACTGTCTGAGCTGAACGGCACACTTGTGCAAAATTTCCAATTTTATTACAGTTTTTGCATTTAACTGATGCAGCAGGACATGATGTATCGTTGGCAAGATGTTTATGTGATCCACAGCAGAAAACAAGTTCGGTTGCTGACGGGGCGCACTGAAACAACAGGTGCAGGAGGGTGAGAGAGAGTCGGCGCGGGCACGCGTTTAGAGGCGCGGAGTTACGTCTCCGGCGGGAAAACGCTGTAGCACTGGCAGACACAATTATTCTAGCTTGTTCCCCAGCCGCTTCAATCTGTGTTGCTAGCGTTATTGCTTTCTGTAAGGTCAACTCTGGTTCAAGAAGCAACCGTTCTCTTATGTGATGGTTTGCTATGTTCTCCACTAGCTGATCATGCAGCATTTCATCCAAGTTTGAACCAAACTCACAAGTAGCAGCAAGGTCTCTTAAAGCAGTAACATACTGAAGCACAGTTTCATGAGGCTGTTGAATGCACCGAAACAGCGTTCCATCGCGGAGAAAAGTGCGCCCTTAAAGCATTTATAGCTTCATCCATGCTCTCACCTTGATTTGGTAAGGTGTAAAACAGTCTTTGTCCTTCAGTTCCCAAACAATGTAATAGGAGAGCTCGCTTCCGATGATCCGGCCATCCATTGGAACTAGTCGCAACCACTTGTAGATAGTTCTAGAAAATGTTCAGCCATGTGTCAAAGGGTCAAAGTTGGCTCACCAGGGCATTGAAGAAATGACGTCGAGAAGGGAGTTGCAGCAGCCATTGTGGTATCACGCAGCGGAGTACCTCGTCGCCAGTTTGTTGTGTTTAGGTGTAGTCGAATAATAGCTAACTAGCTTTTTGTGCAAGTAAGACGGTAGTAAAGCACAGCAGCCATGATGCCATTCCATTCCCTTCTTTATTTTCTTTTTCTTCTCTTCTCTTACATCTCTCCAGCAACAAAACATCTGCTGGCAACTTAATGAACACAACACATTCGTTGTTCTCACTCCAGCATACGTTGTTGTTGCCATGCTCTTCTTCTTCCACAACACTCTCACGCCGATGCACAATGTGAAATTATTTTTTACTTCTGTGGGAGCTGCCTCTCTGATTAATGCGTCCTTGTCCAGTCTGTGAGTTTTGGTGGGTGGCCCTCTCTTGACAGGTCTGTAGTGGTACAATTTGCTTTACGTTTGAAGATAATGGATTTGATGGTGCTCCGGGGGAACATCAAAGATTTTGCTATTTTTTAATAAACCCACTCAGACTTGTTCTTCTCAACAAGTGTCGTTGTTCTTCATGATGTGATGCCTTTTGCTTTGTGGTGTTGCAGCCTCTGGGGTCTTTCAGAAAAGGTTTGTTTATACTGACAGTTCATGTGACGCTTAGATTGCACACAGGTGGACTTCATTTCACTAAGTATGTGACTTTTGAAGGTAACTGGTTGCACCAGAACTTTTCAGTGGCTTTATAGCAAAGGGGGTGGATACATTTGTGTCATAACTACTGAACAGGAGACTCTAGAGCTAGCTACAATTACAGAGGAAGGATAAAAGTCAAACAGGTTTATTGAAACACAGGTTAATTCAGCGGTGCGTTCCAGGAGTCTGGTTCTTCTGGGTCGGGACACTGAGGACGAGAAGTTGATGAGTATGGAGAGAGAGAGCACACACAAGCCTGTGCTCAGCTCCATGACATGACAATATGTACAGTACATGCTAATTTTCATTTTTTTTTTTTTTTTGTAATTATTTTGTTTCTTATTTTACTTCACCAACTTAGACTATTTTGTGCAGAGCTATAACATAAAAAAGATAAAAGAAAACATTTAAATTACAGGTTGTAAAGTAACAAAACAGGTAAAAAGCCAATGGGGGTGAATTCTGTTGTAAGGCACTGTAGATCCTTCAGAAAAACCGGGAGCTTACTTTAAAGCAACTGCTGAGGTTCAAAATGAACAATGTTGCCAAGATAAACTGATGGAGTTAAAAGTTTAGGATTGCAGATAATCAAGACTCTGATAAATTTTAAGTTAAATGGTAGGTAAACCAATTACTGTTAACTCGCACAGTGTAAAATGTCATTCAAAATGTGGCATTAACATAATGTGATGTTAGGACCCAAATGCAAGCAGGATGTGGGATCATGATTAAACAGTGATTTATTAAAATATCTATAAACTATAAATAATTATTCAAATCCACTAAAGGAGGTACATAGCTTATTGATATTTTCCAAGTAAGACCTTTAGCAAGCAATACTCTAGGTTTAAGGATAGTAATCTCTTTGGCTCCAGGACACAGGTTCAGTGTGTCATATTGGTAAGCTGTTCTCCTTTGTGTCTATCCATCCTTTCATTTTCTATTGAAGTTTAATCCTGTCCGAGGTCATGGAACCTGGAGAATATCCCAGCAGTCAGTGTCTGAAAGGAAGAGTGGAATTTCATTTTATGAAGGAATTTGCAGCCCAAGCAATATTCACTAGCTAAGCAACAGGTCACCTGCTCTCAGTTTCTCCTTGCTGTTTGCTCAGCCTCTTGAGAGCAGAGTTGCTCTGTAGGTCGCTATCCAGGGGGCCAGAAGGGTTATTTAGAGGTTTACTGATGTGTGTTCTGTGTGGGGAGGCAGTTCTCTGAACGTCTTGTTGAGCTGTTCTTTTATTTGTTGATATGTTCCACCGCTACAGAACAAAAAGCACATTTTTATGGATCTCCTTAACAAACATTTGTGCATTTATAATAAGTATGCAAATACTACTTATTTACATGCAATATACAATTCAAAGACCATACCACAACCCTCTGAAAGGAAATGTATTGTGTTAGAATCCAAGTGTGAGCATATGTTAGGCTTGATCAGAGCCTTTCCTCAGTACAGGATGTCAAATGACAGTCTTATGCATCATCCTAATTTTGAGTTAAATCTGTGCCCTTGAAGAAATATTTTGTTCTGCTTTATCATCACTTCAGCAAGGAACAGTAAGTTAATTAATTAATTTAGAATGGTTCTGAACTTTTGAAGTGACCAGCATACGTGTTGCCATCTCTTTAAACAGTCATAGATTATTTTCATATCAGTTAGTCCAGTAACTAATTCTGCTTCATAAACTGGTGTTACAAGTTCGTTACTGTTGGATTAATCTGTTGTGAATTTAGCAGTTTCTTATCCGGAGCCTTATGCATTGCTCCTATGTTAGCTTTGTTGTAAGCATTGTTGACTCTTTCAAGTGCATCTGACCCTTGATAAGGCCATGTGGAGGCCCCATTCATCTGGGAGGTAGTGCATGCAGGAGAGGTGCTCTGTGATTGGAGGATGCTTGACTGGTATAAATTACTGATACACTAATCAGCTTTTCAGTGTCACACTTCATTTCCACAAAGCCCAAAATGATTCATATCCCTGGAAGATTTAGGTTTAAGGTAGTCTTTTATTTTGATCAACATGTTTCCTCTCACTGGAAGTAATTTTAATGTTTTGGAGTGGATCGGCTAGACGGGAATCTAATCAGGAACCTGTTGAGGGAACTAAAGACTAGATTGATGGCAAGGAGACCTTCCAGGCTCAAAAACCCGGAGTTCATTGCAAAACAAGAATCGCCTGAAAGAAATGTAAATTAATACTTTTTTTACATTGTTTTTTTTTGTGAGAGATTTGGAGCTTAACTCTATATCCTTGCCACCTCTGACACAAAAAAATGCAATTAATATCACAGTTACTTCAGGCATTTGTTTTTATACAGGCTTTGTTTAATACAATATCAAATTTACCTTAAGTAATTTGAATTGTGTCCTTTTGGTTGGTGTAAAGGCAAACATATGATTTCAATCTCTTAATTAAATAGTTCTCATGGAAATACAGCATTTGTGGAAGTTATCTAGTCGTATGTTTTGCATTTGCCAAAATCTTTGAATTATTGTATGAGCTTATTTAGCTTTGAAAGTAACTGTGTTTCTGCCCATGAATTGGTGTGATACAAACATGCTTCTATGTGGGTGGAAACACAGCTGGAATGACTAACACTTAGACATAGCAGCTGTTACATGGGTAATTGACTTACAGCTTTACTGGGGCTCCTCTCTGCGGCACATGGCAAGTTTTTGGGTAATAGTTTTTCAAGAAACACAATGTTGTATGTCATTTTTTATGTTTGTAAAATATTTCTTTAAAGGCAGCTAACCGAGTGGCAACAAATCCTTTCAAGCTTTTACACTTTATTGATGGGCAGTGTAAATGGGCATACAAACTGACCAAACAAACAAAATTACTCCCTGAGATGCCCAAGTTCCAGTGAACTTAAATCTGTAACCTATATCTTACTATGAAATACCTTGAAAGTCCTCAAGACTTTGACAGAGTAATGTGTTTGTAATACCTAACAGGACTCTACATCTAAGAATCCTGTTAGGCATGGGCTTGTTTAAAATGCTGACCTTGAGCAAAAATAGGACAGTTTCCTCTTTAAAAAGACTATTTAGAATTATGAAAGCATCATATGATCCAATCAATCTAGTTTAAAAAAAACAGAAATCATGAAAAAAACAATCAATATTAAGTGACACCGAGAGCCTGACAAGCTGATGTTAGCTAGTTAATTAACCATATAATTGGTAGCCACTCATTAGGCTGTATTTTAGGTAAATAAAAAAGGTGCCTCTTGCCACAAGACAGTGTAATCCTAAAAGGAGCATTAGATGGTGTTGTTGAAAATTATATTATTGCCTCCACTGGTTACCAGGTCATAGCTATGTTGATTTCTGTAGCTGGATTAATTCCCAAACAGCTGATTTTGTCTTTATCACTGGGGGAAAGTTCTGTGACATCTTCCACCACCAGACACAGCTGACTGAAAAACCAAGTGAGGGGTGAGCAAAGTGGGAGCTAGGATCTCTGACTCTCTAACTCATTCAAAAAGGTTTAAATATCAGCAGTGGTATAGTGGGAAAAGTGGAAACCTCCCATTGGCTAGATCAAATAAATCAATCAATAATTCTCTCTAGTGAACGTCTAAATATTTAAACAATACTGAGGTGAGGCTGTCATGGATTTTCTGCTATTACACAGACATTTCTATTTTTACAGTGAAACCAAAGAGTCTCTGTGTCCCTGCAGCATTTAGCACAGTATGCTTGCTTTAGTTATCAAACCTGTGGCTTGAAAATATTGATTCATTCACATGGTGGGTGTTGAGATTTGATTTCTGACCACAAGCATTTAGTGGTTGTGGTAGCAATGGTTTGTTATTGTTTTTTATCTTGTTTTAATGATCTAAAAGGTTAGAAAAAGAAGCTCCCTTGAGACAAAAAAAATATGGTCTTGATTTGAGACAATTAATTTTTTTCAAGAGAAGTGCTGTGCCATTCAATAATGGTTGTCCGATGAGCTAACCCCTCCCTCCTACTTCCAAATGTGTAAGGGGATGCTCAATCCAGCTCCTAGTCATCCTACAGTTCTCTCCCTAATCTGCTCAGTCTTACACTTTACGCAGTATTACACATTCCATTCTCAGCTTTCTGCATGTACTTTAAAACACAGTTAAAAAACCATCACTTCATTCCTTTTATTCATACATCACAACTGATCAACATTATATCTCTTTCATATATAGCTGATTGAGAATTTTAAACCTTACTTTTGCTAAACCTTACTTTAATTATCAGGTCTTAACCATATTTCAATCATACATCTTTTAACTTGATGATCAAAGATTACTAATTTCATTTAATACTTGTAAAAAAATGGAAAATCATCATACATCCTTTCTTTGGATACACTTGTTGTTTATACTTCTGCAAAAGATAAGACAGTTAATATGTGGCTCCACACAGGCCTCTCCAGTCTTTCAGTCCCAGAATATGTCCTGGTTTATATTTTCTCTATACTTGAGTGTTTGTTTCCTGTTAAATCTTGATCTTTGTTCCATCACCTGTGCTTTCTGTGCTCTGCTGCTGCTCAGATAGACACTCTGGGAGACTGCATCCTCAGTCTCCCAGAGTGGCTTCTGTCCTTTCCAGCAGATATCATTTGTACAGAAAAATGGCAAAATAGCCACATACCAAATCCTCTCCTCCTTCGCGGCACCATTACCTCATGTGATGCTTGCAGTTATTGCGTCAGTATTCCAACATTTGTCAGTGTATACTGATACATGTTAACAAATACGATTTTACACTATGTATGTATGCAACATCAGTTTCAAAATAGGGCACTCTAACATTTCTGGAGCAGATGTATGGGGATATCAAGCCAGGTCAGTGTCCTGTTGTGTGGTCTTTCAAATCCTGGTTTAAAGGATTGCAGATTGTGGTAAACCATGTTTCAAGAAATTTGTCAGGAAATCTTTATAAATGCTTCAGTATTGTTTGATTTATTCTGAATTATAACGAGTATAACATGATATAGCACAACTTTTATTAATGGTTGTGTAATTATTAATTACACAAACATTTGCTTGTGTAATTCTTCTCCCCATGTTTTATGCTACCACCACACCTTTATATTCTCTTTTAAGGTTAATACCAGAATCATACTCACCTTTAATTTAAATTAACTTGCTTCAAATGGCTGTTAGTATTTTAATGACTTAATGAGACCTAATTACTAGAACTGGAAGAGAGGATGTGAGGAGCCGTGGAGGTGATCTGTCTGTGTTGAAGCGCATTAACATTTTTGTTAACGTTTTGAAAAATTTTCCATGTGCAACATGGAAAGGTTTGGTTTAAATGATTTTTCATTTGGTCCGTGTGTGTGTGTGACTACATTTGTACAGCAGCTTTTTTTGCGTAGACATGTGCAAACGTGTCAGCTGCCTCACTCAGCATTACCTCTTCATCAGTAGGTGATGGTGGGGAGTCAAACCTCATTTATTCAAGGGAAGAATACCATTTCACATTAACTTAATTAATCTGTCAAAAGAGACAGGGAAGCTAAACGTTTCCTGCCTGTGTGTATGTGAAAGCCCATTAAGTTAAAGGTGATTTGTGAAAGTGATTTTGAAATTATATTATCGACAAAGACATGACATTATGTAAAGCAGAATTTTCTATATTAATTAACAAAAAGTAATGGTTAACTTTGGAAATGATTTCATGAACAATAACCCTTTTTTAACTATTGCATATCTGCCTTTGATATCCATGACATAAGAAAACACAATACCATAGGAAAATAACACTCTGGCATTGCCTTAATATCCACTACAGGATACACAATTTGATCACCAGACAAGATAGGCTGCTATAGATTTTTTTGGACGAGTTGCTCTCAGATTCAATGTATGCTGAGGTGCCACATTGCTGAAAAAGTTACACAGCAGCAACTTAGGCGTTGCACCATCTATGCAACAATAACATACTTAATTGCACACTATGCTGTGTAGATACTATGTCTGAAATGATGAAGATTAACTTGGGATGCAGAAGACTTGAAACTGTAAGTCAAACTGACAGCTTGACCTACTTAGTGAATAACTCAGCAAGAAATTATATTACCACAAGGAAGAACTTGTAGAGGATTGAAGTTTAATTTCCAAATGCTCAATTAATCCTTAAATATGAAAATAAATTAAAATGTGAATGTCATTACAACCTAAGAAACATACTGCAAACTCACTCAACAAAAGATATTAAATTCCACACTACTGATTGAAATACATATGCACTATTTAGAAGAGAGTGCACGACAGTGACCCATATGTTTAAAGACAGGATGGATTGTCCCACAAAATCTGCTTCATTTCCACACATTTAGGCCTGCTTAAGATACAGTTTTCAATACATGAGCAACCATGGCAAGATAGGAAGCTTGAGCAACAGCTATGCTACAATACAATAACCTGGTGCTTTCTGAAGTTTTAAATTACTGGTAATAGTTCCTTTACCTGTGGTAGAAAGATGTCAAATCACTGAGAGCTTTTAGAAAATGAAAATATATGTTATGTTTTACCCGATTGTAGCAGTTTAAAACAACCAGAAATGTTCACAACAGGGGTATGGAATGCCATGTTAGCAGAAATTAATTTATTAATATTCTACAGTTCCTTTGTTAACTTTATGTTGTTTTGTTTAGCTGAATGTCTGTGTGCCTACGTGGAGTTATGTTGAGCCTGTCAGTTGTGTCTGTCTACCTCATAAGCAGATTTGGCAGATCAGCTGATTGTAAATCCTCCATGAAAATTTTCCAACAAGACCTGGAAGCAAAGGATGCTGGTACACAACCGACAGGATGTTAGAAATCACACTGACAAATCACAGCAACTGATTACTATATAGAACCTCACTTCAAACAAACTGAACAGAAAAGATAAATCTCTGGTCATGAGCTTCACTTGGTGGTTGGTCTTTCGATGTGGCAGACTGCCAAATTAAAACTAAAGACAACCTACAAAAAATATCAAGGAGCATCAAAATATTTCTGAGAAAAAGATGCAAAGTGATTGCTACTTCGAACAATGTCTGATTTTTTAATCTTTTGCCAAGCCATGAGCACTTCCTTCGATTTTACTTCATTTCATCCTACACCCTCCCTTTCACCATCCCACTCTATTAGTAAGCATATTAATACCTATACCTGTTCGTCCATTTATTGATGAACTGACATCTCTGATGCCATTTTGCTGCAGGAACATGTCATGTAGTCTGGTATCTTCCATCTTACAGTGTGACAGGAATTAGTGTCATATCATACTTAAGAGAGGCTTGGGAATTTTTTAGGTGGAGCTTGGACTAAAACAGGGTTTTGGTTGGGGACAAACAAATTAAATAATAGGAGTAAAAACATCCCAACCACATTTTACAGCTGTATCATCTATACCATACTGGCCAACTGAAGGACTATATAGTACTTAGGCAGCAACACCTAACAACATTTGCGATTACGATTTTTATAATGTTTAATTCCCCATGCCTTAATGGCGTACTGACCAATTTTGAAATCGATAGCTCAAAATCCTTAGGAGAAGTTTGTCAAAGTTCTTCATGTATGAAATATGAAAAAGTAACTTTGGATCCAAAATGGAGGACTTCCTATTGGTTCTAGGACATACCTCCCAGAAACTTTTTTCTTGATTTGGAGGGTTCTACTTGTGTACCGAAGTTCAAATCTCTATGATATACCAATAGGGTATCTCGTAGAGATATATATATAGTATAATAAGTTATGGGGTGTTGTTGAACTATTTTATCGTGACTGTTGTGAAACCCTTTAAATCTGGATATTTTACACCAGGACTGACACATTTGCTATTCGTTTTTGTAAATGTTTAGGCCTCCAAAATGCCAATTAATTTGACAAAAGAATAATCATAAACATTGCAATTTACACCCCTCCTTGAACCACCATGTTAACGTGGTGGAGGGGTTTGAGTAATCAAATGATCCTAGAGGCTATGTTGTCTGGGGCTTAAATGCCCCTGGTAGGGTCTCCCATGGCAAACAGGCTGTGGGTGACCACCTGCAGGGGGGAAACATGAGAGACAGGTGCAAAGAGGATTGGGCAGCAGGCTAAGGTGGAGACCTTGGCGACCTCATCTCTGGATACTTAGACAGGCTCTAGGGATGTGGAATGTGACCTCGCTGGGGGGGAAGGAGCCTGAGCTTGTGCGGGAGGTCGGGAGATATCGGCTAGAAATAGTCGGGCTCGCCTCCACACACAGCGTGGGCTCTGGAACCCAGCTCCTCGAGAGAGGTTGGACTCATGCAGAGTACCCGGAATTCTTGGCATCCCTGTCAGGGGTGCTATATAGTGCCCCTCTCGGGGACTCCATTATTCTGCTGGGGGACTTCAACGCCCACGTCAGAAACGACAGTGACACCTGGAGAGGAGTGATTGAGAGGAATGGCCTCCCTGATCTGAATCTGAGTGGTGTTTCATTATTGGACTTTTGTGGTAGTTACAGATTGTCCATAATGAACACCATGTTCAAGCATAAGGGTGTTCATCAGTGCACTTGGCACCAGGACACCCTGGTTTCCCCCTCCTGAGGACACCTCAGGTGGAAAGCTGCTGACCTCGACTGGGGACATTATCGGGCGGTGGCTCCTCAATCCTGCCGTCACGCATTCCCTGGTGGAAGCAGAGCCTGGGGACTCGGGGTTGGACTCTTTCATCACCCAGGCTAAAGTCACCGAGGTGGTTATAAAGCTCCATGGTGACGGGGCTTCGGGGGTGGATGAGATCCACCCTAAGTACCTCAAGTCTCTCAATGTTGTGGGGCTGTCATGGTTGACACGCCTCTTCAACATTGCGTGGCGGTCTGGGACAGTGCCTCTGGACTAGCAGACTGGGGTGGCGGTCCCCCTTCACAAGAAGAGTTACCGGAGGCTGTGTTCCAACTACAAGGGGATCACACTCCTCAGCCTCCCTGGTAAGGCGTATGCCAGGGTATTGGAGAGGAGAGTCCAGCTGATAGTCGATCCTCGGCTTCAGGAGGAGCACTGTGGTTTTCGTCCCATCCGTGGAACACTGGACCAGCTCTACACCCTCTAAAGGGTACTCGAGGGTTCATGGGAGTTTGCCCAATCGGTCCACGTTTTTTGTGGACCTGGAGAAAGCATTCGACCGTGTCTCTCGTGGTGCCCTGTGGGGGATTCTCCAGGAGTATGGTGTGGGGGGCCCTTTCTTAATGGCCATCCGGTCACTGTACATGCAGAGCAGGAGTTTGGTCCGCATTGCTGGCACTAAGTCGGACCTGTTCCCAGTGCATGTTGGACTCCGGCAAGGCTGCCCTTTGTCACCGGTCCTGTTCATAACTTTTATGGACAGGATTTCTTGGCACAGCCAAGGGCCAGAGGGGGTCCGGTTTGGGGACCAGTGGATTTCATCTCTTATTTTTGCAGATGATGTGGTCCTGCTGGCCCCCCCCTAGCCAGGACCTACAGCATGCACTGGGGCGGTTCGCAGCTGAGTGTGAAGCGGCTGGGATGAGGATCAGTTCCTCCAAGTCCGAGGCCAGGGTTCTCGACCGGAAAAGGGTGGCTTGCCCTCTTCAGGTTAAGGAGGAATTCCTGCCTCAAGTGGAGGAGTTCAAGTATCTTGTTATCTTGGAGCAGGAGATCGACAGACGGATTGATGCAGCTGCCGCAATAATGGGGACGCTGAGCCGGTCCGTTGTGGTGAAAAGAGAGCTGAGCCAAAAAGCGAAGCTTTCGATTTACCGGTCGGTCTTCGTTCCTACCCGAACCTATGGCCATGAGTCCCTTAGAGATAGGGTGAGGAGCACGGCCATCTGGCATCGGTTCAGAGTAGAACCGATGCTCCTCCACATCAAAAGTAGCCAGTGGAGGTGGCTCGGGCATTTATACCGGATGCCTCCTGGAACACCTCCCTCGTTAGCTGTTCCAGGCACGTCCCACCAGGAGGAGGCCCAGACACGCTGGAGGGATTACGTCTCTCAGCTGGCCTGGGAACGCCTTGGGCTCCCCCTGGAGGAGCTGGAGGATTGCAATTAATTATTAGGCCTTCACAGCGCTTTCGCTGCTTGGACCTAAATATACTCTTCCAAGATTGCAAAAGAGAGAGGAATGCAGTGGTGGTTTTGTGTTAAAAGTGCCGTTTGAGCAAAGCTGAATTTTCTTTTTTACTAAAGAGTAAAGGGAAAAAGACTCAAATTGAAAATTTTGACCCATTCATTTTATGTGATTTATGCACATCACTCTAAGGCCAACATTACAAAATGCTCTTACACATTTTTCAAGGTTTTCATATCAGTTTGCTGCAGTATCCTCTTTTAAATCTATCGAATGATTACTTTTACTATAGTTCACTTTACTGTTTAGTTAATATAGGAACTATCTTCTCTGGCCTCATGCATATTGCAAAGCACGTTATGAATAATACATGGCAAAGGATGCTGACTTTCAAGTTATCCGTTGTCCTCAGATCTGGAAATCCATATACTGGAAGCCATGCTATATACTGTAGTGCTAAAAACATAAACATTGCAGCAATTTAAAGCTATCATGTTTTCCAAAAGTGATTGTTACTTAATAGTTGCATTCGCATTATTAGACATTTTACCTGCATAACTTTTTAAATAAAAAATGAATGTTCAGTTTAACATGACTTTCTGCATTGTAAAACTCCAGTAAACATCAATCAATATTTGACTACAATTTATGCAGGCTTTATTTAGATTGTTAGTGTTTAATGTACTATGTCATCAAACAGCTTTCTAAGGTTCGCATACAGTTTTGCTGGGAAATTTTACAAACCCTGGGAAAATTTCACTTTTTCAGCCCTTTCTGGGGAAAACACATTAGGGATACATTAGAGCAGAAAATATATCAGGTCTTAACAATTAAAATGATAGTACAATCATTTTTTCAATGATCAATTTTTGAGAAAAGAACATGTTTTAAATATATTTGGGTGATAAAAAATATGAAAGAAGTAAAAGGGGTAGGAAAAATAAAGCAGCAAGAAATTCACTTGTATTAAAAAAAACAAAGGAAAAATATAGAGTTCAAGAAAAAATATATGATTTGTAAATTAGTGGTTTAAATAAAAATAGTGTATTAAAATAGAAATGCATATATCAGATTAATTGATCAAATATTGAATACATCTCTCCTTTTTATTATTGTATTGCATTTAATGGCACACTAATTTATATTTCTAGCTACTTTTTTTGGCCCAGTAATTATCTTACTAAGTCATTCATTTATCTCTGTATGTATTCTTAATCATGGCAGGATTGGCCCTCTATAGTGACCAAGCCAAAGTCAGACCAAGAAAATAATTCAGGCACCCACTGCAAGAAAATAGTTTGGGATGCAAAGGAAAACACACAAATAACTTCAGCTAACACAGGGAACTTTGAAAAAAGTAATGTGGTTTTTCAAGATGCAAAATAAGGAGGCACTACATGGCCAAGTGGCCACAAGAAATTCATCACTAGCACACAGACAAGCCTCAAAACTTAATGAGTCCAAAATATATAATCTTGTTCTCTATATGCTTAGAAATATTTACAATAATTGTGGGAACCGTGATTTAGTTCAAAAAATTATGTTTTAAGTGGGATTTTTCCCCTACTGAGGAATGAACCCAATTTTAAGAATTGATGTTTCATTTTATTGCACTACAAAAAAATATTAAATTATTTACATTTTTACAGATCTTTACCAGGAGTGCCAAAAGATGTGGGGAGCGATCTAACTGTACCAATTTCATTTTTTAGAGATCCTCCTCCTCTGAGTGTGGCATCCATTCGTTTTCAGAACAACCGTCTTAAAAAATGTAAAATTAAAGTTAACATCTGTGCTAGCAACAATACTGACTGACAAAGAAGAAAAGAAATCTGAAAGAAAAGACAAAGAAATTGATATCTCATTTAAGCAAGTAAGATGGATTGGTTAAATGTATCAAAAGTAAAGAAGTTAGAACAGTAAAGAAGAATGTTTTTTTTAGTTTTTTTACATTGATATGCTCTTGTATAAAGTTTCAAAAATATATATGAAGGCATACATTTAAGTAAAGCTAAACTTGGCTTGTCCAAGTCTTTTCATGGTACAGGCTAGTTGACAGACCATTTTTTCTTTTTTTTTTCTACACAGAGAAGCCTGTTTCTGTGGAACTGAGCTGTGGTGCCGGGCCCAGCCATGTCGTTCTGGAGCTAGGTTCACCCCTTTTGCTGGACTGCAACCTGGGGTCCAGCGACACTCCTTTTAATGTCACCTGGTTCAAGGATGGCCAGCTCCTGCCCGAGGCGCCAGGAGATCACCTGCAGTATTTGACCAATGGATCCCTCCTCCTGTTGGCCACATCTATAGACAGCCAGCCTTCCCAGAATGTAGAGGGTAGTTACAGCTGTGTGAGTGCCAGCGCCATCGGAGCCCTGACTAGTCGGACTGTGAATGTACTGCTTGCAAGTAGGTGTTACACAATTCACAGAACACACTACTTCTATTTTGAGGGTTGTAATTAAGCTCATGTAAGGCTGAGGCTCAGAATTGTCTATAAATACACCTTACAAAAGGTAGTCTATCTGCATGTGTCTGATGGCTTTGTGCATGCTTTAATTATTTAATCATTTCCGCTATTCATTTTCTGGATGGACTGACAACACACCATACAACTTAAAGACTTGAAAGGTTTTCTTTTAGAAAAATGTGGATTTCACTCTGCATTTTATTTCATCCTTATTGGCTCAAATATATACATACACCTCCACTGATATGCTTAAATTTCCCTTTTGTAGCTACCTATCAACAAGCTTCTGAATGATTTCTAGCTGGATATTTAGCCCCTTTTTATATCAGAAATAGAAGAGATATATCTATCTATCTATCTATCTATCTATCTATCTATCTATCTATCTATCTATCTATCTATCTATCTATCTATCTATCTATCTATCTATCTATCTATCTATCTATCTATCTATCTATCTATCTATCTATCTATCTATCTATCTATCTATCTATAGTTGATCAACAATTGATACCCCTAGTGACTTACGTGTTGGTCAACGACCCATTTAGTTGACATGGAGAACACATATTTGTGGGGATGCGACAGATGTAAGGACTTGGAATCCTTACTCCTTGGTTTTTAGGTGTAACAAACGTGTAGTCAAAATTTTAAGCTCCTCAGTAGCCATAATGATCTATTGCCATAAAAGGACACAGTCAAATTAATACAATGAGGATATTAAAATGGGTGGTTGCAAAAAAGATAACACTCTGATCTGATGCTAAAATATGTTTTTTTAAATGTATTGATTGAAGATGCTGATGATCAATATGATGATTTGAATTGACCTGACCTTATTAAGCCACAAGTACAGACACTGAGAGAGATGGCAACACTTCTCTCCAAGACCAGAAGGTGCAAATTATAAACAAAAAGAGTTATTTATAAGAGTTTATTTATAAAAGTTTTATTTATAAGAGTTCTTTATAATGTTAATAGGCAGTTCTAATAGGGGCCTTAGCCTGTAAGTTACAAGCATCTGCCATGATTAACAGTCTGTTACATTGCAGCAGTTTAGAGGGCATTCAGGATATATATTTTATGTATTAGCAGTATTGTATATTGATAGGTTTTTATTGTAGAGTCTTATTGCTCAAGGGAGGAAAGACCTTCTGAAGTGTTCCTTCCTGGACTGTGGCAGCAGCAGCTTACTGCAGAAGGAGCCTTTTGGAGCACCCACAGTGTTATAGAGGGGGTGAGAGACATTGTTCATGATCTATGTCAGTTTGGCCAACATCCTCCTCTCCCCCACCCCCACTGTAGAGTCCAATGGACAGCCCATAACTGAACTGACCCTCCTGACCAGCTTGTCCAGTCTACTCCTGTCCTGCTCTGTGTAGCTGCTCCCCCAGCAGACCACAGTGTAGAACCACGGTGTCATAACATGTTCTGAGCAGAGCCCTGAACACATTAAAGGACCTGAGTCTTGACAAAAGGTGGAGGTGACTCTGGGCCTTCTTGTACGGGGTGTGTGGACAAGTTCAGTTTATTGTTGAGTTGAACAATCAGGTACTTACACTCTCCCACAGTCCCAATGTCTGAGCCCTGGATGTTCAGTGGTGAGGCGCGAGTGGCCTGGTCAATCAACATCTCCTTAGTCTTGTTGATGTTGATGCGCAGATGGTTCCGTGTGCACCAGCCAACAAAGTTTAAGATGACCTCTCAGTAGCTGGACATGGGGCACTTGCTCTGTCACTGAGCCACTTGGCACCCCAGCCTGCACCAATCATTGATAAATTCCAATATTCTTTCTAAAGACGATGACACATACAAACTAACTTTGGTAAAATGTTTCATTTAACAGCTAAATGTAAATGTATCTGTACCCTTAAAATAAAAAAAAAGGTTTTGTTGGTAGAGGTGATAGTTTTGAAATCTCAATTTATTTATCAAAGCATTTACTTTAGAAATGTGGGCTTTATGAAAAGTATGTTTAATACCTGCTAAAAGGTTGTTAATTTCAACATGTATTTTTAATCTGACAAACAGGCTTTATCGTCATATTCTAATTTATGCAGTATGACTGTTTAAAAAATCTGAAGTTTAATTATTTGATCTGCCTATCACCTGCGAATCAAGAGGATACTGGCCGAGTGCCACTACTGGCCTTTTGAATGGTGCATCAGTAATCCATGGCAGATCTAACCTGAATCCTGTCTTAACTTGTCTTTTGTAGCACTTGACACTTGAAGAACAAGCATCCTACTGAAAAAAAGTTTTTTCTTTAAGTTTTCTTCTTATGTCATTTAAAGTGTAATTGTGTTTTCAACCCCACAGAGTCACACAAAGCTGTGTCATTTTTCAGTTGTGAGCTGGAAGATCATGATATGAAGCAACAGGGGAAAGAAGATAGTTTTTGTCTGGCTAAAAGACAGTCTTTCTCTCAAACTCCTAAGTGCTGGTCTTTATTTAGTCATTAGCTTTGTGTAAGACGAGACACCATCCACTGTGGATGTCCCGTCTTTTGTCAGCTGCAGCATGCTTATTTATGAGGATCTTTTCTTTGAGGAACAATAAGGACTAAAGTACTAAAAGGGAGAGGAGTGGGGGTGTTGGATGAAATGTTGTGAATGGTGAAAATGGCAAAGGAGAGTTGGGAAAGTTAGAACTCATCACACAATTAAAGTGCTTTGCAAAATTATTCACAACTCTTGTAATCACATTACAGCCACAATCTTCAATGTATTTATTTAGAATTATATGTGATTGACCAAAATAAAGAATCACGGAATCATACATTTAAAAAAAAAGTTTTGCTACAGAAAATCTGAAAAGTGTGACATGCTGTACAAATGTGTTAATCCTGCTTTCTTTAATACGTTCTTGAACCACCTTTCACTGCAAGTACAGCTGCAAATGTTTTCGTCTATATCTTCGCCAGCTTTGGGCAGATTTTTCTTTTGCCAGTTATTTATCTGCTTACTCTGATGGATTGAAGAGTGTCAGTAAAGAGTAATTTTTAAGTCACAAATTTTTGTGACAAATTCTCAGTTGGATTTACATCTAGACTTTGACTGGTCCACTCTAATTCATGAAATTGCTAGGATCTGAAGCATTCCATTGTAACTCTCAGACTGTATGTTTAGGGTTTTTTTTCCTGTCAAAAGGTGAATCTCCACCCTAATTTTAAGTATTTTGCAGCTGCTAATAGGTTTTGCCTATTGGATTCTATTTACTAATGAGAGGATATATTTTTAAAGGCAATTGGTTCCACTGGATTTTTTAGGAGTATAAGATTAAAAGGGGTTGAATACATATAACCATTTCCACATCAGATTTCTATCCAAAATTTAAAAGCCACACATTTTACTTTCACTTGACAGATATGTACTACTCTGTTCTGGGCTATTGCATAACATCACAATAAAATACATTTAAGTTTGTATTTGCAATGTGACAAAATGTGTGGCTTAAGGGGTGTGAATACTTTTGCAAAGCTGTGTTGGTGTGTCTTTCAGTTTGTATGTGTGGAGGCTTCTGTATGGAGGTTTTTAATTTAATCAGAAGTGAGAAACAACACATCCAATGTGAGAAAGGCTGCAGCAAAACCGCCTCAACGTCAGCTTTTAAGTAGACATCCTTTTTCCCACAGTGTCTTTGCTTGCAGGAATGAGAGTGATGAGAGAATGTAGCAGAGATCACATCTGTGAAAACACATTAGGAAAGCCACCTGCTCTGGTTTCACAGTCACAGTGTACGTATGAATCATGTGCTTGTCCCTGAAAGGGATATAGAGACAGACAAGGACCTTTTTTCCTATCTAAATACAGTTTCTGAGAGGGATGGGTCTTCTTTCAGTCTGTGGTTTGTTCTTTTTCTAGTAAAAAGCAACAAAGACAGTAGACAGCATGTTCTCAGAAGGGAAAATAAACATGGTCATCATAAATAACACCAGGTACAATGTGTTTGTTAATCATGAACTAATTACCTTTTTTAGAGTATTTCTGAGACAGCTTTGAAGAATTTCAATATATTCTTTTAAATCCTTTCATTTCAAAAATGTTTTATTTTCTATAATTAATATGTCAAGTGGATGTCTTTCTGCAAGCCACTATGGCTTTTTTTTCTTTTTCTCCAAACTTATACCTGTCCTTGTCCAAACTAATAGAATAGAATTCTAAAATAGAATTTTGAAAGCACCAGAACAGCTCTACAATGAAACATTTTCGGACTTTCTGACATTTTCGCTTCCTTTTGGCAGCGATGAAGGGCTTTCCTGCTCGAGTGTCGAAACTGACTGAGCTCCACATGCTCTGCAGTAGCCTTTACAAATAGGTGTCAAGGCTGGAGGTATGCTTGATGAGCTTTCACAATCTCAGCCTTAGAGCAGGGTAGCATGGGGTCACGGGTGGAATTATCTGCTTGCACAAGGGGAGGGGAAAAACGCTGCAATCTGATAGCTGAGAGGCTGAAGAGTGGGGCACAGAAAGAGGGACAGTCAAGGACAAAGAAAGAGCATTGGGAAAGTCAAGACAGACGAGAAAAAGGGACAAAATTTGTCCCATGTTCTTTTTTTTTAGAATTTTCAATGAGGGGTTAATCTTAGTAATTACGAGCCGAATGACAATTCTTCCTAATGTATAAAAACTCTGTTGCTAGGAATCATGTAGACATGGCTTTTTAACTCCTGTGTCTTGGAATGTCACCTTTAGCTGTGAGCAGGTGTCATCACAGCCTCACAGCTGTGTAAGCTTTTAAACAAGCGGGTGATCATCAGGATTCAGGTTAGATCTGACATGGAATTTCATTTCAAATATATAGATCCTAAAAAACTATCACAGTTATACTTTGAAAGAGCAGAGGTGGAAACTCTGCCAATTACCATAGTCCCGTCACAGCATGGGCAAAGGGCCTTCTTTGAACAGCCCACCCATCGCTCTCTTTTCATTGACATTTGCTGCTGTGCACCCTTGCTTATCTGCTGCCATTCACCCTCGTGTGCACACAACGTTAGAGACGAGATACACAAAGTGATCCACCAATGCAAACACAAGGAATCTGTCTGCAGGCATAAAGGCGAACTGAACACTGTGAGGTAGAAAGTAGCTTTACCCAATAGCTTTCCAATTCACAATCTCGCCCACACTCGGATAGTCTGGCATCATGTCAGGTGCTGGCACACATCAAGCGGAACTCTGGGATTTTGAGTATCACACAGAGTAATGTACGGAAGTGGCAAGGGGTTAATCATCAACGCCTCCTCTAAAGCTTGCAGCTCAGCCTCTTTCTGAAATGAATCCGATCCTTTCTGTTACTATTACCACATGTCTTTCAGTCTTTGTGTACTCATAGAGAAACTTTGGTCTCTCAGTGCAGTAAAGCACAGATGGGCAGTTTGTTGCTATCACCAGCAGTTGTTGCAATTAGATACGGGCTGGTATAAGATTCTCATATTGATAACATTGAGAAATATTATCATAGTTTCACTGTATTTGCAAAAAAGTTTGAAGACAGAATTTCTTTACATGACCATAAAACAGAAAGCAAGAATGATTCATACTGATGCAAGAATAATGTTCAGTGTTATATTCATAGTGATCTTATCTAAGACATGTATTTAATGTTTTTATTCATAAAATCATTCAAAAAAATAGAATCAACACCTTCTAAATTTAGTGGCAGTTTTTAAGTGATCATTGTACAAAATTATTCCTTTTTTGCTGTTCTTCTATCAGAAGCTGATGTGTTACCATGTACATAAACTGAATTGAAAAACAGAATACAAAAATAGCCAGCTGTCCAGCTCACTGACTTTACTCCCTGCTGCCCTCTGGTGCTTAACATTATTACTCAGGGACACATATCCTTGTTTTTAAATTTGATTTTAAATCATGATGACAATATTTAACACTGTACTTGAAAAAGTCTGCAATAACAGGTGAGCTATAACCTGTGACATAGAAATTGTGACATCGGTTAAAGACATACCTAAGGAACCTGTCTTCAAACCACATTGCATTTTTAACCCAAATACTAACGCAGTAATATAGGGAAGGGAGCTGTGGACCAACTTTGGGTCCTGGCTTGGTGTTTGACCTCTATCCATGGGTTGTGTTACATGTCTGTCCCATAGAACAGTTCTACTTTGACAGAAAACCTGCTAATGTTACTTTTCACTCTGTAGGTCTGTCCAGGTTCTACCAGGAGCCATCACCACAGATAGTTATCTCTGGGGAATCTGCTCGCTTTGAGTGCCAGATTGAGGGAGTTCCCACACCTGTCATAACATGGCAAAAGGACAAAGTGACTATCGTTGATGAGACGAGGTAATTTGTGTAATAATTTAAAGTAACACCTTTTTATTTTTTTTCATATTTTGTCTTATTACAGCCTCTACTTCAATGCATTTTATTAGGATTTTCAATGGTAGACCAACTCAAAGTAAAATATACATGTGAAGTGGGAAGTAAAAGAGTCTAAAGTTTTAAACCTTTTTACAAATAAAACTCTGAAAGGTGTGATATTCAGACTCTTTTACTCTGATTCCCCTAAATACAATGTGGTGCAACCAATTGCTTTCTTAAGTTAATTAATTCATAAATAGAGTCCATATGTGTAACTTAAATCCAGCTGTCCTGTGAAGGTGTCAGAGGCTTCTTAGAGAACAGTAATGAACAAAGAGCATCATGAAACTTCAAGGAACCCCCCAGACGGAGACTTGAAGAAGCTTTAGGTTCTAAAACAATCTAACAAACTTTGAACACCTCTTGGACTACGGTTTAGTCCATCATCTGAAAATGAAAAGAGTATGGCACAACTGCAAGCCTACCAAAACATGGCCATCCACTTAAACTGGCAGGCCAGAAAGTAGAGCATGAATCAGAAAAGTAGCCAAGAGGCAGAGTAACACTGGAGTAACTGCACAGTGAAAGACAAAGGTGCCCATGGTGACACATGGTGGTGGCAGCATCCTGGTCTAGGGATGATTTGCCTAAGCGGGGAAAGAATGCTGGTCAGAGTTGACGGGAAGATGGATAAAGCTAAGCACAGGTCAGTGTTAAAAGAAATTGTGTTAAAGGCTGTGGAAGATCTGAGACAGGGGTAGAGATTCACCTTTCAGCAGGATAACAATCATCATACAGCCAATGATACAGCAAATTGTATAGTTCCATGTCTTAGAATGGCCCAGTCAAGTCCAGACCTGAAACCAATTGAGAATTTTTGGCAAGACATGAAAATTGCTGTTTTTAGACTCTCCATCTAATCTGACTGAGGCTGAGCTAATTTGCACAGAAGAATTGGCAATTTCTTTAGTCTCTGGATGTGCAGAACTAGTAGAAACAAAACCACAGAGACTTGCAGCTGTAACTGCAGTGAAATTAGGCTCTACAAAATTGACTCTGGCGGGCTGCATACAAATGCAGGGGAGAGATTTTCAGATTTAATTTTTTTTTTAAATAGAAGAATGTATGTGTTTTCTTCTGTTCACAATCATAGTTTGTGTTGGTCTGTCGCATAATATCCCTGTCAAATACATTATAGACATCAGGGCATAGTTCAAAGGGTATGATAACTTTTGCAAGGCAATCTACCTGATTCTGTTGCAACTAATGTGGATCCAAATTGACTGACAGATCAACCATACAGAAAACAAGACTATATAACCCGCCAAAATATATATAGGACTATTACCCTGTGTACTTGCCTGATGTTGTTTGTGCACATCACTGCTGGCATTGATCTTATCTCACTAGACAAACACTGAACATTGAAACAGTCTTGATAACTGTCTGCTCCTACAGAGCAGGGAGGTTTCATTCCACTTCTATAGCAGAATGTTTGTGTGGTGCAGTCGTACCAATCTTTAATGATGCATCAAGAGCTAGACCAGGGAGTTTTGTGTCTCTTGATTAAAAACTGGACTGAGATGTTCACATGACTCCATGCTTTGAAGTCCTTCAAAGCATGAAGACTCTTGTGATAATAAAAACCTCTGTGTTAGTATTCTGTGTGCTCGTTAGAGAAAAAGGGGAAAAAAAAACTAATATATGAGCCCTTGTTCACATCCTCGAAAGATCTGCCTTTGTCAGTACTCTTAAAATGCTCTCATTTATGGCTTAGCGAAACAGGCATTTTGCCGTTGCCCTGGGGTTAGTGAATTTCTTTGCAGTCCTATTACACAGAGTGACCTGTTAATGTCGGCTATAGCCCTGCATGACCTCCAGACAGCTTGCTACTTAGAAGGTCTTATTGGTGCAATATGGTTTTCCAACCCTAGGCGGTATTAATGGTCTCTTACAGAAATCAGTCAAAGGATGGCTGATGTAACAGTGGCTTTTTTCTCCTTTTGTTCTCTTATGGTTTTATGTGTCTTTTCTCACTCATACCCTCTGCCATCTCTTGGGTATTACTCCTGTCCTCTGTTTCTGTTAACCTTCCATTCACCTTCTTCTATCCTTTGGTCATCATATCCACATTTTTTATCATTTGCTTTCCCTGTTCATTGCTTCTCCTTAGTCATCCTTTATTTTACATTTTTCTCATGTTCTCATACTTTGTCATATTCTTATCCTTATATCAGTCCCCTCTCGTGAAAAAGCTGAAGATGTTTTGGTAATGATGGCTATGTTTGAAAAATCAAAAAGCCGGATAATAGCATTAAATCATTTTGGACTTGATGATGTAATTTCCAAAAGTAATGTGTGTGTGCAACATGAACTTATCTTTTGCATGTACACTACCAGTCAAAGGTTTGGACACACACCTGTCATTCAATGGCCTTTTTTAAATGTGTATTACTTCTTACATTGTCTATACATACAGAAGACATCAAACCTATTAGACAAATATATGGAATTAAGGAGCAAACAAAATATGAAATAACTCAAAGCATCTTTTTAAATTTAAGATTCTTCAAAATAGCCCCTCTTTGCTTTAATTACAGCATTGTGCACTCTTGGCCTTCTCTCGATAAGCTTCATGAAGTAGTCATCCGAAATGGTTTTCCAACATTCTTCAAGGAGTTCCCAGAGGTAGGAATAAAAATACAAACCACTGAATGAGAAGTTGTGTCCAAATGCTTGACTGGTAGTGTAAATCTTGAAGATAGAACTTATTATTTAGTTTGCTAATTCTTTGGATCTCAAGGAACATCTTTGTCATGAAGCAGTAGTTTCATGGCAGGAATGTAAACACATCTTTTGATTTTATTGGGAGCAGTGATGTTATAAAGTCTAACAGCTGCTTGGAGGAAGGATCTGTGATAACGCTCCTTTGTAGACCTAGGATGTAGCAGTCATTTACTGAATGAGCTCTCCAGTTCTGCAACAGCCTTATGCATTGGGTGGGAGCCATTGTCCAAGAACGACGTTTTTTTTTTTTTCGACAGAATTCTTCTGTTTCCTACCACCTGCACTGTCTTGATGGGGCATCCTAGGGCATAACTGGCCTTCCTAATGAGCTTATTGAACCACTGCCTCTCAGCTGTCAATAAGCTGCTGCTCAAACAGACAGCACCATAGAAGATGACTGATGCCACCACAGAATCAAAAAAGTCTTAAGGAGTGCCCCCCTGTACTCCAAAAGACCTCCGTCTCCTCAGCAGGTAGAAACTGCTCTGAACATTCCTGTAAAGAGCATCAGTGTTGTGACTCCAGTCTAGTTTTTTGTTCAGACGAACACCCGTATTCTTATAAGAGTCCACTTTCTCAATGTCAGTTCCATTGGATGCTCACCAAGTACAGTGTTTTGGGTCTGTTCCAGTGGAAATCTACCACCAGCTCCTTGGTTTCCCCCATGCTGATCAGGAGATGGTTTTATGAGCACCAGTCCAGAAAGTCCTGTGTCCGTGGACTGTACTCTGATTTGTCCTCACCTGTGGTTAGGCTAACTATGGCAGAGTCATCTGAGAACTGCAGATGGCAGCCAGGGGAGTTGATGGAGTTTTAGACCAGTCAGACATAATATTTGATAAAATTTGAGTACTAACAGGTGAATTAAATAACACTTTCTATCATGAAACCTCTAAGTTGGAGGGACTTATTTGCGGCATGTGAACAGTTTTGCCTAGAAGACAATATTGTAGAAGCAGAAGAAACGAGCAAGCATAAAAATTTGATGGAGTTGGGAGACAGATCTGTCTCAGTGTTTTGCATTAGTTTACTGTTCCCAGTTAGGTTTTCCCAATTTCCTTAGATTTATTTTGTTACTTGTTTCTTTCTAGAGTTGCTTGTTATATATGTTCGTTGATTTTTAGGTTTATTATTCAGTCTAGTTAGGTTCCTCTTGTCCCTTTCTTCCCAGCTAGTTTATGCATTTAGATTCTTGTATTTCTCATGATTATAGTTTTCCTTAGATCTGTTTCCCTGGGTCTCGTTCTTTCCTGGTCTCTGTGTTCCCCTGCACCTGTAGCCATAACAACCTTCCCTCAGTTCCCTGCAGCTTGTCCTCACACCTGTTCATTATTCTTCTGATTACCTGCCTCCCTTTCTCATTGGTTCATACTCCACGTCCCTCAGTATATTAGCGTCCTGGTTTTCATTGTGCCCTCGCTGGTTCCTCACGTTAACTACCCTTGTTATCTTCCCGAGTTCCTCCTTGTGGTTTGTTTTCTGTTTGCCTCCTGAACTTGAGCCTTTGGATTACCTGCCTGTACTTTGTACTCTGCCTACCTGCCCGCAAGTCTGTGTTCAACATTAAACTTAATATACTCACCATGCGGCCTCCTCGCCATGTTCTGCATTCCGGTCCTGCCTCCAAACCCTAGACAATGACACAGAGCATCTCCGAAACTGTAGGTCTTGTAGAATTTTCCTATTCTTTATTGGTCACCTACCTTCTAGCTAGGTTGATTTGTGTGGTCTGATCCATCAGAAGAGCTATAACCCAAATTGCTTTGCTTTTTCATGGTCCAGGGACATGTGCATTGCTTACTTGGGGAACACTAGAATGCAGTACAGGAAGAAGGTAAGCCATCAGAGGCAAACTGATGCTCTGGGCAGTGTTTGCTGGGACTCCTTGAGTTCTCCCCTATCCATTGTATTATTAATTGTACCACTTACCTAAACATTGTTGCAGACCATGTACACCCTTTCTGGACCTTGTGCTGACATATGGCATTGAGTGTAAAGACATAACAATATTTTCTCATAACCCTGTCCTGTCTGACCATTTCTTAATAACCTTTGAGTTTAATTTAACCGAGTACTCCACACCTGAAAGAAAATTTCATTATAGTAGATCATTATCAGACAATGCTGTAACAACCTTTAAAGAATCTGTTCCACTTTTAATTTCCTCATTATCACAGAAAAACACAGTGGAGGGCAATAATTCTGTTTCTTCCCCTTCACAAATTGATTCTCTTGTTCAGAGTGTTACTTCATCATTGCGTGGTGCATTAGACAATGCAGCCCCCCTGAAAAAGAAGGTAATTATTCATAGGAGGATGGCTCCCTTGGTTTAATTCAGAGCTGCGTATTTTAAAGCACAATGATAGAAAATTGGAGAGAAAATGGCGCTCTACACACCTAGAGGATTCCTACTTAATCTGGAAAAATAGCCTACTGTTGTATAAAAAGACACTTCGCCAAGCGAGAACAGCTTATTTCTCATCATTAATAGAAGAGACCAAGAATAATCCTAGGTTTCTCTTTAATACAGTTGCTAAACTTACACAGAGTCATAGCTCTGTTGAGCCATCCATTCCCTTAGCTCTCAGCAGTCATGACTTTATGGGATTCTTCTTAAATAAAATTGATTCTATTAAAAATAAAATCTTTGACATACTCCCGAAGATGATTACTTCATCCTCAGCAAGTGAGACAACATTGGAAATAACTGTAGAACCTGATCTGTGTTTGGACTGTTTTGATCCACTGGAGCTTCCTGAGTTATCAGAAATATTAGCTTCATCTAAACCTTCAACTTGTATGTTAGACCCAATCCCGACCAAATTATTTAAGGAAGTGTTCCCTCTGATTACCAGCCCCATTTTAGATATGATTAATCTATCCTTTGCCATGGGAGACCCTACCAGGGGCATTTAAGCTCCAGACAACATAGCCTCTAGGATCATTTGAACACTCAAACCCCTCCACCACGTTAAGGTGGCGGTTCAAGGAGGGGCTCTAGGTAATGGGTCAGACAAAGAGCGGTTCAAGAATCCTTCATGACGACCATTAAATCGAGGCACGTGACGTCGCCCGGTACGGCGGAGCCGGGGTCCCACCCTGGAGCCAGGCCTGGGGTCGGGACTCGTCGGAGAGCGCCTGGTGGCCCGGGGTTGCTCCTCGCGGGACCCGGCCGGGCCCAAGCCAAAAGGAGACGCGAGGCCTCCCCCAGTGGGCCCCCCCTGCAAAAACCGTGAGGCCCGGGTGCAAAGAGAATTGGGTGGGGGACGAAGGTGGGGGGAAAAAGGTGGAGACCTCAGGGGCCTGTCCCCGGATGCTTAGGCTGGCTCTAGGGACGTGGAATTTTACCTGCTGGGGGAGGAGGAGCCTGAGCTTGTGCGGAGGTCGAGAGATATCGACTAGAAAATAGTCAGGCTCGCCTCCACGCACAGCGTGGGCTCTGGAACCCTTTCTCCTTGAGAGGTGCTGGACTCTCTTCTACTCTGGGGTGGCCCCGGGGAGGGGCGGGCCTGGGGTGGGTTTTGCTTGTTGCCCCCCAGCTCAGCCGTCTCGTGTTGGGTTTAACGAGGGTCTCATCCCTGTGCCTTCGGGTCGGGGTAGGTCTCCTGACTGTCGTTTCGGCCTACGGGCCAAGCGGTAGTGCGGAGTACCCGGCCTTTTTTGGTGTCCCTGTCGGGGGGGCTGGATAGGGCCCCTCCGGGGTCTCCATTATTCTGCTGGGGGACTTCAGCGCCCCCCCCCCCCCCGTGGGGGAAACGACAGTGACACCTGGGGAAGGGGTGATCGGAGGGTGGGCCTCCCCCTCTGAATCCGATGGGGTTTTTTGTTTTTTGGACTTTCTGTGCTAGTCCCCCGGATTGTCCATAATGAACACCATGTTCAAGCATAAGGGTGTCCATCAGTGCACTTGCACCAGGACACCCTAGGCAAAAAGGGGAAATGATCGACTTTGTTGTCGTATCATCAGACTTGGCCGCATTTTTGGACACTCGGGTGAAAAGAGGGGCTGAGCTGTCCACTGATCACCACCTGGTGGTGAGTTGGATCCGCTGGAGGAGGAGAAAGCTGGACAGACTTGGCAGGCCCAAGCGCATAGTGAGGGTCTGCTGGGAACGCCTGGCGGAGCCCTCGGCCAGGGATGTATTCAACTCCCACCATCGGGAGAGCTTTGACCAGATTCCGGGGGATGTTGGAGACATAGAGTCCAAGTGGACCATGTTCTCCGCATCTATTGTCGATGCTGCTGCCCGTAGCTGCGGCCGTAAGGTCTGCGGTGCCTGTCGCGGCGGCAATCCCCGAACCCGGTGGTGGACACCGGCAGTAAGGGATGCTGTCAAGCTGAAGAAGGAGTCCTATCGGGTGTGGTTGGCTTGTGGGACTCTTGAGGCGGCTGACGGGTACCGTGAGGCCAAGCGTGCTGCGCCCAGCCGCCCCGGCTGTGGCAGAGGCAAAAACTCGGGCCTGGGAGGAGTTCGGTGAGGCCATGGAGAAGGACTACCGGTCGGCCTCGAAGCGATTCTGGCAAACCGTCCGGCGCCTCAGGAGAGGGAAGCAGTGCTTCGCCAACACTGTTTATAGTGGGGGTGGGAGGCTGCTGACCTCAACTGGGGACATTATCGGGCGGTGGAAGGAGTACTTCGAGGATCTCCTGAATCCTGCCATCACGCATTCCCTGGTGGAAACAGAGGCTGGGGACTCGGGGTTGGACTCTTTCATCACCCAGGCTGAAGTCACCGAGGTGGTTAAAAAGCTCCGCGGTGGCAAGGCTTCGGGGGTGGATGAGAGCCGCCCTGAGTACCTCAAATCTCTGGATGTTGTGGGGCTGTCATGGTTGACACGCCAACTACAGGCGGATCACACTCCTCAGCCTCCCTGGTAAGGCCTACGCCAGGGTATTGGAGAGGAGAGTCCGACCGATAGTCGAACCTCGGCTTCAGGAGGAGCAGTGTGGTTTTCGTCCCGGCCGTGGAACACTGGACCAGCTCTATACCCTCTACAGGGTACTCGAGGGGCTCATGGGATTTTGCCCAACCGGTTCACATGTGTTTTTGTGGACCTGGAGAAGGCATTCGACTGGGGCCCCCTCGTGATGCCTTGTGGGGGGGCCCCAGAGTATGGAATCGGGGGCCCTTTATTAGGGGTCATCCGGTCCCTGTACGAGCGGAGCAGGAGTTTGGTCCGCATTGCCGGCACTAAGTTGGACCTGTTCCCAGTGCATGTTGGACTCCGGCAGGGCTGCCCTTTGTCACCGGTCCTATTCATAACTTTTATGGACAGGATTTCTAGACACAGCCAAGGGCCGGAGGGGGTCTGGTTTGGGGACCAGAGGATTTCGTCTCTTCTTTTTGAAGATGACCTGGTCCTACTGGCCCCCTCTAGCCAAGACCTACAGGATGCGCTGGGGCGGTTCGCAGCCGAATGTGAAGCGGCTGGGATGAAGATCAGCTCCTCCAAGTCAGAGGCCATGGTACTCAACCGGAAAAGGGTGGCTTGTCCTCTTCAGGTTGGAGGGGAGTTCCTGCCTCAAGTGGAGGAGTTCAAGTATCTCGAGGTCTTGTTCACTAGTGAGGGAAGAATGGAGCGGGAGATCGACAGACGGATCGGTGCGGCTGCCGCAGTAATGGGGGCGCTGTGCCGGTCCGATGTGGTGAAGAGAGAGCTGAGCCGAAAAGCGAAGCTCTCGATTTACCGGTCGGTTTACGTTCCTACCCTCACCTATGGCCATGAACTTTGGGTCATGACCGAAAGAACGAGATCCCGGATACAAGCGGCTGAAATGAGCTTCCTCTGTAGAGTGGCCGGGCACTCCGTTAGAGATAGGGTGAGGAGCTTGGCCATTCGGGAGGGGCTCGGAGTAGAGCCGCTGCTCCTCCACATCGAGAGGAGCCAGTTGAGGTTGCTCGGGCATCTATACCGGATGCCTCCTGGACGCCTTCCTCGGGAGGTGTTCCAGGTACGTCCCACTGGGAGGAGGCCCAGGGGACGGCCCAGGACACGCTGGAGGGACTATGTCTCTCGGCTGGCCGGCGAACGCCTTGGGCTCCCCCCGGAGGAGCTGGAGGAGGTGTCTGGGGAGAGGGACGTCTGGGTGTCTCTGCTGAGTCTGCTGCCCCCGCGATCCGGTTCCGGTTAAGCGGAAGACGACGACAAGTACGAGTAATCTATCCTTAGTAAATGGATATGTACCACAAGCTTTTAAGGAAGTTGTAATTAAACCTTTACTTAAGAAACATTCGCTTGATCAAGATGACTTAAAAAATTACAGACCTATATCCAATCTTCTGTTCTTATCTAAAATTCTTGAGAAAATAGTTGCTAATCAAATGTGTCAGCATCTACACAGCAATGATCTGTTTAAAGAGTTTCAGTCAGGCTTCCAAGCTCATCATAGCACTGAAACAGCTCTGCTGAAAGATACTAATGATATTCTCCTTGCCTCAAGTAATGGACTTGTGTCTGTACTTGTCTTGTTAGATCTCGGTGCTGCATTTGATACAGTCGATCACAATATTCTCTTAGAAAGGCTGGAATATGCTGTAGGGATCAGGGGATCAGCGCTAGGCTGGTTTAAATCTTATTTGTCTGACAGATTCCAGTTTGTTCATGTAAATGATAAATCATCTTTAAACTCCAGGGTTAATTGTGGAGTACCACAGGGTTCAGTACTTGGGCCAATTCTCTTTACTATATATTGTATATGCTTCCAATAGGTAAAATTATCAGGCAGACATAGGATAAATTTTCACTGTTACGCTGATGATACTCAGCTTTACTTATCCATAAATCCTGATAAACCCAACCAGTTAGATAGACTAAAAGCATGTCTTAAAGACATAAAAACTTGGATGACTTTAAATTTTCTGCTTCTAAATTCAGACAAGACAGAAGTTGTCATCCTTGGATCGGAGTCTTTAAAAATAAACTGCTTAGTCAATCACTTAACCTGGATGGCATTAAATTGACCTCCGATAATAAAGTAAAAACCTTGGTGTTATTTTTGACCAGGACATGTCATTTAAATCCCATATTAAACATGTTTCTAGGATTTCCTTCTTTCACCTTCAGAACATTGCCAAAATTAGAAATATCCCATCCAGGAGTGACGCTGAAAAACTAGTCCATGCATTTATTACTTCAAGGCTGGACTGTTGTAATTCTTTACTATCAGGATGTCCAGAAAATGCAGTTAAAAGCCTTGAGCTGATTCAAAATGCTGCAGCAAGAGTTCTGATGAAAATTAAAAAGAGAGATCACATTTCTCTTATTTTAGCCTCCCTTCATTGGCTCCCTGTTAAATCCGGAATAGAATTTAAAATTCTCCTCCTCACATATAAAGCCCTTAATGATTTAGGTCCATCATACATCAGAGATCTGATTGTTCCATATATTTCTTACAGAGCACGGGTGGTTCCTAGAGTCTCTAGAAGTAGAATTGGAGGCAGATCCTTTAGTTATCAAGCTCCTCTCCTGTGGAACCAGCTCCCAGTTTTAGTCCGTGAGGCAGACACCCTGTCTACTTTTAAGGTTAGGCTTAAAACTTTCCTTTTTGATAAAGCTTATAGTTATATATAGTGGCTTAGGTTATCCTGAGCTATCTGTGTAGTTATTCTGCTATAGGCTTAGGCTGCTGGAGGACATAATGACCACTTTCACCCTCTTCGCTACATTCTCACACTACTTTCCAATTTTGCACTATTTGCTGTTATTTCAGCTTTTAACTTTATGTTCTCTCTCTTTTCTCTTCCTAGAAGCTACACCTGGCCTGACTCTGTGTCTACCTGTGACACCTTTCTGGAGGGGGGCATTTTCCAAGGTTCTGCTGGCAACAACTTAATGCTCACCCTCAACCGATGATCCACATGGCCCTGTCTTTCAGTGTTTAACCCTTTCTCTCTCCTAGACATAGCAATTGACTGATCTTTTACTGTAACTAACTCTATGTGCTCTCTTCAGACTCTAACCTTGAAAACTGGCTCAGAGTTTATCTGTTCTTTCTTTCTAGATGAAACGACTAAAGGAGCTACATCCAATAACATTTACTTTTCCTTCCCATAGAAAGTACTCCTAGATCAGTGCTTCTGTGTTCTTTTTGTGTCTCTGCTCTGTTCTCTCAAAGCTCCAGTCGGTCGTGGCAGATGGCTGCTCACACTGAGCCTGGTTCTGCTGGAGGCAGAACCAGGTTCTTCCTGTTAAAAAGGAGTTTTTCCTCTCCACTGTCGCTACATGCATGCTCAGTATGAGAGATTGCGGCAAAGTCAACACCAGTGATCGTCCACTGTCTCTACATGCTCATCCAGGAGGAGTGAATGCTGCAAGTCACTGACTGGATGCAATCTGCTGGGTTTCCTTAGATAGAAAAATTTCTTTATCCAATTTGAATTAATAACTAACTCTGACTGCACTGTTCAATGGTTAGGATTAATTGGAATGTATGTACCTGACTTTGTGCAGTGCCTTGAGATGACGTGTTGTGAATTGGCGCTATATAAATAAACTGAATTGAATTGGAAACAGTATTTACTGATTTAAGCAAGATATTGTGCCCTGCCAAAAAGCAAAAATGGGTCAAGGATATTTTCAGAGGCAAAACAACAAATGTTGACTCGACCTCCATATTTCCCTAATATCAATCCAAATGAAAATCTATGGGACTCAATGAACAAACTAGGCTGACCCAAGGAGGCCCCAACTCAGTCACTTACATGACTTAAAAGATCTGTGCCAAAATCTTGCTGCCAGATACCACAGCACACCTTCAGGGATCTAGTCAGGTCTATGTGTCAGTGAGTTACAGCTGTTTTGGCAGCAAAAGGGGACTAATACACGATTAGGTAGCTGGTCAATATGCTATGCCTGTTAGGTGTATAGCTAGGATTGAAGTCTTGTCTTCATGGAGATCAAATTTTCATTCTCTGAAAAACAAAGTTGGAGTTAATTGAAAAAAAACTAAACAGTAGAGCTCCAGTAGAGCTTATCAACTTGTTACTTAATGCATCAATGTATTAAGCTACTTATAGTATTCTCCCTCTTTCTCTTTCTCTATCTTTTTTTTCTTTTGCTTTCCCTTTGATGCAACAGGTTTATTTCCCTTCCTAACGGGGTGCTGCAGATTCTGGAGGTGACCAAAGAGGATGAGGGCATCTACCGCTGTGTTGCATCTAGTCCTGCCAGAAAGGATATTGGGATTGAGGCTAGACTAACTGTCCTGACAGGTGAGGTCTGTTGCAGTGCTTTGTGGTGTTTGATGAGGGAACCAGATTCAACTGGAAGTTTTCAAGATCTTACCCAAGGCTTGTGGTATGATCCAGGCTGGTGAATCTAGAGCGAAAGGAGACACAATGTTAGAAACATAGCGTATAAAATTATGATATGTTCTAAAACAAGCTAAAATTGTAAACTGTCCCTTTTCTAAGTTAAGGGAAAATAAGGTTCAAAGTATTAAAATAAGTCACCTTACTCATTATTTGGTATTTTTGACAACCACCTATCCCAATCCCATCAGAAATTACAAACAAATGATATTGCTTTAAATCTAAACCAAATCTGAATGTGGTTTAAAAGTAAAATGCAATAAACCTGCGCTCATAAAATTCCCTTCTGATTCCTAAATGTCACAAGGGTTAATGAAATGGGATTGCCAAGTTGTTTATTTAGACCAAGTGTAGATGGAACTTATGAACTGAGAAAGTCAAAATTTTAACATATCTATTTGGACTAAATAATGATAACTACTACTACTACTAACTTGAAATAAAAAAAAATCCTAAAAAACCTGGAAACTCAGTGTTTGGAGTCCCTGAAAATGATACAGATTCCTTTACCACTTGATTTACATCCTTTCATTTTAAGCCAAGCCCACCTCTGGTAAAAATCTTACCAAAGGTTTCCATTTAGGCAGTATATCCTTAGCGGCTAGATTAATTTAGAAAATGTTCTTAGGGTTTAAAGCCAAGTTTGTCAGATGGCTGTCTAGTGCATAGTTTCTTTTTTAACATATTTATTTTGTAAAGTTGTATATTTAAATAAATGTTATATACAGAATTTCTCTACATTTGTATTGCTTGTCGTCCAAAACTAATTAGCTTGAAAACTTCAAATATGCAAAAGTCTTTATTCTTCCAGGATTCATTGACAACATTCACCTTCAATCAGGTTCTCGACATTTTATTTTATTATTAAATAGGTTTGTGCTGTTGTCTAGTTTAGCTTGTCAGTTACCAAGAATATCTAATTCTAGTATTATTTGCCAACTGAATCTACTGATTAATCGGAAGTTGTTACTGGTCACAATAAAAATTTATTATAAAAACCTGTAAAATAAAGTCAGTAGGCTTACACAATTACAGTTCTGTGAAAAGGTTTTTGCCCTATATTAGATTTCTTCTGTTTTTGCTTTTTAGTAACACCTAAATGTTTCAGGTCATCAAAAAATGTACATCAGAAAAAGATAATAACATTTTACAAATACCAGTTTATAAATGATTTAGTAATTAAAGCTAAGGAAAGGCATCCAAACCAACTGTTTTTTTTGGTTCAATTCAACTAGTCACACCCAGGCCTGATAACCACCTGACCCACAGAATCAAGAAATCCCTTAAATAAATACACACTGAGAGCACAAAGAAGGCTAAAATATCTCAAAAACCAAGACATGCCCTAATCTAAAGAAATTAAAGAACTGATAAGAAACAATATAATTTTCATCTATCAGTTTGAAAAAGGGTTACAAAGCCATTTCTAAGACTTTGGGATTCCATCAAACCACAGTAAGAGTAATTATCAACAAATTAAGAAAACATTAAAACAATGGTGAACCATCCCAGGTGTCACCGGCCTAATGAATTACTGAAAGAATTTACAAAGAACTCATTCACGAGGTCACAATAGAACCCAAAAACAATAAAGTGCCACAGGCCTCACCCACCTCAGGAAAGGCTGGTGTTCATGATTCAACTATAAGACTGGTCAAAAGTCACTCATACACATTATCATGTTGCTGATAACTCCCACCACTGTTGTATTCTTTCCATAATTGAAGAGTTGATTTATGGTAAATCAGGGAGTACAGTCATTTTTCAGCCGGATAAAGCGCAAGTAACTGAGTAGACATCTCTGAGTAACTCCTAAGTGAGAGTGTGTTAAATGCTGATATCAATGCACAGAAGCAGCGACACAGCTGTTCTCACTCTCTAAGTGGGATAAGGTGGTGTACAAAGATTTTTGACTGCATCATTTCTGGAAAAGTTGACACAATATGCAAATTATAGGGAGTTAGATATCTTGAGAGGTAATGTTTAAAGTGACAGTTCGTTATGAAACACAAATCATTGAGGCAGGTTGTGGTTGCTTTTTCTAGCACAGGGACAATGGTGCTGATTTTATTCATCCCAAACCAAGATAAAAATCTATAATGTAATTTGTAATATAATGTTGAAAACAGTATTACAGTTTCTGCCTTTAAGAGATTTGTTTAGCATTTAATCATTTAACTTGCATTAATCAGTTAGTTTCATAATCTGCAACTGCAGACAGGTAATATTTTTAGGCTTTTCTTTTGACTTGCTGCTTTCATAAAACATCATGGAAACACTTAGTGATACTGTCTGTTTACATGAAACAGATTACAGATTTAATGCTATCACTTCTCTCAGTTTAACTGCTATGAATAGCACAGCTTTACACCCACAGACAAGCCTTGGCAGATTGATGCTGAAGTAATAGACTCAAATATTTATCTCCTGAAGCTGTGAAAAATCTGAAACATTACCCAACACACACAAAGGTTTTCATTGTTTTTCTTTGGTCTGTTTTCTGCTTTGGCTTCTATTTTTGGCAGAACATTACACACACACCTATCAGATCCATCACTTTGTAGTCACCCTCATCTAGAAAGTTGTTGCAAAGGCAACCTGACCCACTTAAAGCCTTATGCATCACCAAGGTTACCTGTGTCATATTTCAATGATTAACGTATAATGTGTTTACAGAATGCAACACCACTTTGCTAAGATCATTCCTTTCATTAACACCAGCTACACCTTGGGGACATACTGTATGTGTGATCAAGAAATGCGTGCTCATTAAATCCATTAAAAAGCTTTTGTTTAAATAAAATTCTTTGTCGCTGAGGAGGCACCGAATTCCACAGTTTTATAACCGACATAGTGGCTTACCTTTTAGGCATAAAAAAACATAATTTTTCTGCCTAATCTTCTCTTCATCTCAACTTTCTGGCTAAATACTTTGCACTTTGCATCTGGTGTCTTCATCATTAACACACCACCTGTTTCAGCCCTCCAGGTAATGCCTCATTCCTGCTTTTGTGAAGTACTGTACATCTACAGGTTATTTAGGATCTTGTCCAGGATGCACAAGTGACTGTAAATATTTGTGCTCACTCCTGTTTACCTCCCACACATTGCCAGTAACCATTTTTACTAGGGTCACATTTTTACATCTACCATCCAATTAGAACTAAGTTGCAAGTAAGTTATTTGAATGAAGAAGGCCTCTATTATCTCACATGTCCAGTTTAAAGAAATGCTTTTTAGACTACATTTAGATTAAATAAGTATTTTGTAGGCAAAAAAAATACTAAATGTTTGCAGTAAAAGATCTTGACAGAGTAATAGTACTGAAGTATGCCGGTAGTCTGTAACACTAAAGTGTACTCTAATATTGTTGTTACAGGCTCCATTGATACCCTAAACCCAGTTGTGATTGTTGCACCACCTCAGAATGCCACAGTGGTGGTAGGCCATACTGCTGTGATGGAATGTATGGCACAGGGCCAGCCAAAACCATTGGTGTCATGGAGCAGACAAGGTAGAACTTTCAACTCGCTTTTTCCTCAGTCCAATAGTTTCTGTATTTTAGTCACAGCTTGGGCATTACCTAACGGGTTGTTCACTGTCATTCTCAGGCCCTATTATTGTCAGGCATCAATGCTCTTAGCCCTTTTCTTGTTTATGACATAAGACCAAAGCCTAAACATAACTTTCACACCCAACCCTAAACCTAACCCTATCCACTTCCCTTAAGCTCTATTTGAATAATAAACTACAGTGATGGTTGTGAAATTGTTCATTTGTCTGTGTGCAGTAATGAATTCAAAGAGAACTTGGACCTGTTTTCGTTTGCACAAATGCCAACTGGAAACAAATTCATGAATGAGTAGGGATGGGTTTCGGACTGTGGGGCCTTAGAGTGATGTTGGGCTTAGGGTGTTTTTAAGAGTCTACAGTTATTTATTATTGCATCTAGTTGTATCAGTGAGCACATATTAAAAAGTCATAGAGCACCCTGTTTGTCACTTTGTGAGACTGCTAATTATATCCCCTGCTCTTCAAAGCACTTGCACTTTCTTTTTGTGCCATTTCTCTGACATTTAAAAGTCTGAGAAATAATCTGTCCACTTTCGATTGCCAGTAGCTGTTTTTCCCCTTTCTAGCACTGTGCTGATGCTCCAAGTTGTTTTCTCTTTTGATCAGATGGAAAACCTATTTCTACTGACGTGATTGTCCTTGCAACAAATCTGGTGATTAGGGACATTAGGCGTCACCATGCCGGTGTCTATGTCTGCCGAGCAAACAAGCCCAGGACTAGAGAGTTTGTCTTTGCTGCTGCTGAGTTGCATGTTGCTGGTAAGAGTAATTTTATACCATTCATATGATGACTTTAACTTAGTATTGAGACATTTCTTAGTGCTGATTCATTTTGGGTAGTCTGCATCACCTTATTCACAGTAATGTAAACCATCAATTAAATATGTTTTGCAGGCTATCTCTAAGTATTTAGAAAATGTTTTTGTGAGCAAATATGTTCTTTGTACAGCTGTAGGTAAAGCTCTACTGTTCATGAATGCATAACTACCAGCCAATACATACAGAGCTCAATCTGAAAAACTGGCAAGAGAAAAACGGTCAGATGAAACCAATTGTCTACATACACTGTGTAAAAAACACAACCCTTTTTCTCACTTTTTGACATTAAAATCAACTTTTCCTATTTTAAGGCAGTTAGGATTGCTAAAATTATTTAGGTTTGCTAAATGCCAGAGTAATAAGAAAGTTTGTTTCCTTAGATTAGTTTTAAGCTTTCTTTAACTTAGAAGTTAACATATTTTTCTTTAGTATTTGGTAGAATAGCTTTTTAAAGTGTACACAAGCATCTCAAAATACTTTGCTGGAATTTCAGCCTATTCTTCCCGATATAACTGATGTAACTAAAAAAGGTTGATAGACTGCCATGCTCACACACACCTTCTCACCTCTGCCCAAAACTTTCTGTTTTGGTTATTGTCCATTTAGAAGGCCGGCCTGTGAATAGACTTTACCTTCCTGACTGATGTCGAAAGATGTATTTTGTCCTCATGAGGCCATCTATTTTGGGAGCTACACCAACACAACATGATCTCTTCACAGTTGTGATGTTGTTTTAAGGCTTGAAAGCTTCCCCCTTTGCTCCACGTGCAATGATGGTCATTATGGCCTAATGCTACAATTTTGTTTATTCAGTTTGCAAAAAAAAGGTCTTTCGGATTTTAAGTTGCTTTGTATTAATGGCTTTGCTCTCTCTGATTAAACTCTCAGCCAATAGACTCGTTTCACTGGGAATAAAAACACTCTCTTCAGCTAGCATTGTTTATACTTTGTATAATTGTTTGAACCAAATAATGTGGAGGTCCACAATTATTGTCCTGATATATTGCTTGATTTTTTTTTTTTTTATATTTCCATGATGGCAAAGCAAAATTGTTTAATGGGATAGTAATGTTAATGTAATTTAGACTTCTGAATTTTTAGGGAAATGGTAGAAAATTCTCAAAAAATCATTTTCGCTCTGTGTTCTGCCATTTAGGAAACAGGAATAATTTTGAGTAATCCTTACCGACAACAAAGGATTAGTTTGATATGATGTAATTTCAAAAAAGGAAAACATGCCTTTCTGTTCACAGTGTATGTAAATATCAACTGTATCAACATTTCAACTTTCCAAACCAACAAACTGAAGATGGTAAAAGAATATAATTTGTCAGATTGACTGTTTACTGTTTTGGTAGCACCAAAGCAGTAAACAATATTTCACATGATCTCAAATTGGTAGGAAATATTCAAAGACACATCTTTGTTACAAAACAAATTATTTTCCTGGAAGAATAGAATGTGAAATGTTTTTGTGCAATACATGGATTGTGATGCTTCTGCAGACTGGATTTAAATTACAACTCTCAAGGATTCTCAACTGTTTGCTTTTAACAGCCCCTCCAGTGATTGTTCAGCCCCCAGAGTCAGTGTCCCTCTCTAGGGGGAATACCGCCAGGTTTATGTGCAACAGTTCTGGGGAGCCTCTTCCAGTGTTGCACTGGCTGAAGAATGGCCAACCCATCAGGTATTTCAAACGGATGAAGGTGCAAAGCCGTGGGGTCCTGCTCATCAACCAGCTGGCTCTTGAAGATGCCGGTTACTACCAATGCATTGCTGAAAATGGGCTTGGCACAGCCTGTGCCACTGCCAAGTTGACGGTCATTGTGAAGGAAGGTCTCCCCAGCCTCCCTCGCCATCTGACTGCTACTCCTTACTCCAGCACAACTGCCCTGCTCTCCTGGGAGAAACCTGAGTACAACACAGACCAAATTATTGCCTACTCTGTGCACTACCAACTTACTGCAGGTGGATTGTATTTAAGATGATGTGGTCATGAGATGAAAAACAAAATCCACATATTTGATATCAGTTTCATTCTTTTTAGGGTTGGACAATCAGGATACTTCATTTGCAGTTAGCAATGACACCACAGAGTATCTCGTCAAAGAGCTTCTCCCTCATACTGCTTACACTTTCTTTGTGGTGGCGTATTCACCCATGGGAGCGAGTCCTCCATCGCTGCCTATAACTGTAGAGATGCTGGAGGACGGTGAGTAATTAAACCTTTATAGTGGGCAAAAAAGCAATTCAAAGTGAGGTCATTCTTCTCTTGGAGTGCCTTACATGGTATATGTTTTAAGATGTGTTTGTGTCCCAGCTTCACCTGATTGGTAACCGCTTGTGTGGCTGAAACTAAATATCCAGCTTCCTTGATTACTTTCTTTATGTTGTTAGCCAGTAGCAGCAACTCCAGTAGCATGTTTTATGGCTTAAATCAGTACAAGTCTAAGAACCGTGTATATTAGAAGTCAATGCAAACCCTGGCAAAATTCTTGGTTCTTTGTAGCTCCTCCTTAGTCACCAGGGGCCTTTCAGATTGTTTAGAAATGATCATTCTCCTTCTTCAGCTCATTAATTCCGGTTTCTTACTTCTGTTTTTCGATCCTGACTTGGTCTTAGTTGAAACAAATAGCTTTTTATCTGGCTTAAGTGAACGAGCCCTATAATTCTGTTATTTCTAGCTCAAACACCGAATATAGCATAGACACCAGATTAGGATAAGAGTTTAAACTAAACATTTATTGCACTGCTGTGAAAAAGGTGGCTAGGAATTAGCAAATTTAACAGAAGCTATGACACAAGCATGTAACAGCTGTTTTGCTGCAGGATTTTTCAGAGCCAACAAAGAATCAATACTATCAATTCTAAAATGCTTAAAATTTATTAGAATTCCTTCACTGGAAAAATCCAATTGACATTCTGTATTTAATTTCATTTTGCTGCTTTATGTGGATAATTCATTACCAAAACGCTGCTGTGTTGTCAAAATCGATAAACATTGTGGAAGAATTGTGCAGGACAATTAGTCTGATTAGTTTGTCTGCTTTGTAGTGCCGAGTGCACCTCCTCAGCTCTCTGTAGCTAGCACAACCCCTACTGACATCAGGCTGATGTGGCAGCCTCTGTCTTCACAGCACAGCCGAGGAGCTGTTACCCGCTACCGCATTGATTACAGTGCGCTGGATCAGAGTGAGTAATCTTCAATGATGACAGACTAAACATTTTTTGGTGACCCACAGAGAATTTACTGAAGACTAATCCGTGATTAGTAATTAACTGAAAAACATAGTAACATGCATGCATAAAACTGCATAAACATGCATAGAACTGTTGCATTAATGACTTTGAATTTTATGTTGTTCATTACTAACAATAATTAGTCCAACTACTTCTTGTTACAGATTACATAGTTTTATCCATGGGGCCTTTTCCCATAATAGTTATTTTCTGAAAGAAATGATTATACTGTACATAGTTTTTTGCAGAAACAGCACATCTATTTTAGAAATAATGTGCACAATACTCTATTGCGAGTTAAAGAAGTACCTGTCCACTGTGTTTTCGATAGTGGACACTGTGTTCTCAGTAGAGCTGAGGGGCAATGAGACCCAGTTCACGCTCAGGGAGCTGCGCCCAAACCAGGTTTACAGACTGAGGATAACTGCTGGGACTGCTGTTGGCTTTGGTATTCCTTCTGAATGGGTCCTGCATGAAACAATAGTTCCCAACAGCACAGGTAAGATAATGCAAAGACTATGCAAGGCTCACTTGTATTAGGAGTTTCCCACTCTTTGTATACTAATTATATGGAATTTTGAAAGTCGTACCCGTACTCTTCGTACTCCTACTCGTACTCATCGTATTCGTACTCATGCTCGTACTCGTCGTACTCATCGTCTTCCGCTTTATCCGGGACCGGGTTGTGGGGACAGAGATTCAGCAGAGACGCCCAGACGTCCCTCTCCCCAGACACCTCCTCCAGCTCCTCCGGGGGGAGCCCATGGCGTTCCAAAGGCCAGCCGAGAGACATAGTCCCTCCAGCGTGTCCTGGGCCGTCCCCTGGGCCTCCTCCCGGTGGGACGTGCCTGGAACACCTCCCGAGGAAGGCGTCCAGGAGGCATCCGGTATAGATGCCCGAGCCACCTCAACTGGCTCCTCTCGATGTGGAGGAGCAGCGGCTCTACTCCGAGCCCCTCCCGAATGGTTGAGCTCCTCACCCTATCTCTAAGGGAGTGCCCGGCCATCCTACGGAGGAAGCTCATTTCAGCCGCTTGTATCTGGGATCTCGTTCTTACGGTCATGACCAAAAGTTCATGGCCATAGGTGAGGGTAGGAACGTAGACGACTGGTAAATCGAGAGCTTCGCTTTTCGGCTCAGCTTTCTCTTCACCACAACGGACCGGCACAGTGCCCCCATTACTGCGGCAGCCACACCGATCCGTCTGTCGATCTTCCGCTCCATTCTTCCCTCACTCGTGAACAAGACCCCGAGATACTTGAACTCCTCCACTTGAGGCAGGAACTCCCCTCCAACCTGAAGAGGACACGCCACCCTTTTGCAGTCGAGAACCATGGCCTCTGACTTGGATGAGCTGATCTTCATCCCAGCCGCTTCACACTCGGCTGCGAATCGCCCTAGCGCATCCTGTAGGTCTTGGCTAGAGGGGGCCAGTAGGACCAGGTCATCTTCAAAAAGAAGAGACGAAATCCTCTGGTCCCCAAACCAGACCCCCTCCGGCCCTTGGCTGTGCCTAGAAATCCTGTCCATAAAAGTTATGAATAGGACCAGTGACAAAGGGCAGCCCTGCCGGAGTCCAACATGCACTGGGAACAGGTCCGACTTAGTGCCAGCAATGCGGACCAAACTCCTGCTCCGCTTGTACAGAGACCGGATGGCCCCTAATAAAGGGCCCCCGATTCCATACTCCTGGAGCACCCCCCACAGGGCATCACGAGGGACACAGTCGAATGCTTTCTCCAGGTCCACAAAACACATGTGGAGGGGGAACCACCACCCCAGTCTGCCAGTCCAGAGGCACTGTCCCCGACTGCCACGCAATGTTGAAGAGGCGTGTCAACCATGACAGCCCCACAACATCCAGAGACCGGAGGTACTCAGGGCGGATCTCATCCACCCCCGAAGCCCTGTCCTAGCAGTTTCTAACCATTTTTTGCTTTCTTTATTGTTTTCCTTTCTCATTTTTCTACATTAATTATCCTTAATATACGTATTCATTTTTAGAAGTATCATTATATCATTATTTTCCTGCACACAGAAAACTAAAAGAAAAAACTAAATATAAAAAGAAAACATAGAAATAAAAATGCATATAGAAACAAGGTGGATGTAAAAATGCAAAGAAGAAATATAGAGGGAATAACATATTTAAATGAGACAAATTGGTACGCTCAACAAGGAAGGCCAAAGAAGGTATTGCCAGAGAAGCTGATGGTTCACATAGTGTCATATCCAAGCATATTAATGGTAAGTTTAGTGGATGGAAAATGTGTATCAGAAAAAGTTCTACAGGCAACAGGGATATCTGCAGCCTTAACAGGATTGAATACTATTCAAGAGTTTGGTAGAGATTTACAATGGGTTGACTGCAGCTAGGGTCAGTGTTTCAAGAGCCATCACACACAGACATTTTCAGAACACAGGCTTGAACTCTGGCATTTCTTGTGTTAACTAATACCTGAACCAGAAAAACATGCTTGCCACAGTTGGTGATAATTTGGGGAGCTATGTCATCTGCTGATGTTGGTCCACTGTGTTTTAGCAAGTCTGTTAGAAAGTTTGAGAGCTGCTTTCTTCTGCTGACAAGCACTATGGAAATGTTGTTTTCATTTTCCAGTAGGATTTGGCCCCTGCCCACACTGACAAAATTATCAGTGTGCTTTGTCAGTGTGCTTGATTTGACAGCAAACTCGCCTGACCTAAACTCCATAAAGAATCTGTTGTGTTTTGTCAAGAGGAAAATGAGAAACACCAGATCAGGGCTGAGCAGTTGATCACGTTTCTCATTAAATTTCGATTTTGGCTCCAACTGATCGCAAATTATTGTACATCAAGATTATATTTATTCAAATTATTACGTTGTCATATTTCGGTTGGCAAGTATACTTTTATCTTGTAATGACTCCTTCTAATGCACCCTTCTGCCTCTTTTGAAGGCTAAATACACATGCTTAGTGTTTTCATTGGATGTAAGCCATAAACACCAAATTTAACAAAAAACATTTGCAATATATCACTGTTCACTCTGTGTGTGTAATGGCTATATGTGAGTTTCACTTTTTGAAATGTATAGCTCAAATAAATAAACGTTTTGATGGTATTTAAATTTTTAATATTGAGTTGCACCCATTTATAGTTAAAATGTTTTGACCACAAATACAATGTGGTAATGTCTTTGCAGCTCTTTAACAATCTTCTCTGTACACTCAAATGTAGATCTGCAACTGGTAATAGGGCAACTGGGTGAGCTAAAGGGGAAATTTGTAGTAAAGGGCTAATCTTCACCTTTTTAAATCTTTTTCAGTAATTTTTGCTCCTTCTGAGTTGAAGGTCAAAGCCAGAGTGAGCACTCTTAACATTACATGGCAACCCTCACCAAATCACACATTGATTTCTGGCTATAAGCTCTCCTATCGGGAAGCAGAAGCTGATGGGTCCTCCAACAGAGACAGGATGTCGCGTACATACACCATCAGGCTTCGAAAAAAGGCAAGGCATCACCTGCTGACTGGGCTGGGTAAGATGTTAGTCCTCTTTAAATGATTTGGCCATATACTGTTTTCATAGTTCTTTGTATATATGTCTTGTGTCAGTCAGAGAAAGTGGACTGCTTTAAATGTATACACTATCGGTCCTTGTATTACCCTTTGTTCTGTTAGTTCCTGACCGGCAGTATGAGGTGAGGGTCTGGGCATTTGACAAGCAAAAAGACGGCGCAGCTGCAGTGTGGAAGGGAAGGACAGACAAGATCCATGGAAGACGTAAGGCTTGCTTTTCAGGCATTCACCTCTAAAGAGTAAAAGTACCCAACATGTCTCCATGTTGATGATGCCAAAATAACATTTACATTTTCTAGCATTCAAAGGGAATTTGTGTGTTCTTGTGACACAGCTTCTGAGCCGTCCTCGTCCCCTCCATGGCCCCCCAACAGCATCCAAGCTATAGCCAACAGCTCCACCTCCATCTGGCTCCGCTGGGAAAATCCCCGGTTCATCAACGGGCGCATCATCAGCTATACAGTCCGCTGCAGCCCAGCAGGAACCACCAATGCCTCTCTGGTGTCTTATTACACCAGGTCAAAACGTTAGAATGAATACCTGAAAGAGTTGACGGTGTTGTTAAAACTGAAGTAGCAAATTTCCCACCTTTTACACAATGCAACAGGAAACAACACTCTCCAATTATTTTTACCTCTGCCTTCCTCCCTCCCTGTTGGATGGAGTAAGGGGGAGTCAGGTTTAGCCTAAACCGGCTCAGTTATGGTTGAGATGCAAACACACCCTCCAAAAACCCTCTAAAAACACACATGCACATAGGGTGTCCCAATTTTTTCGCATGATAGCATATAGAACAAACTAAGGGACAGAGATAGGGATTCGTGTTTGAGCTATGGACTCGAGTAGCACTTAAGTCACAAAAACAAAGACTTCAGACTCAGGTTAGACTTGGGCCCTAGAGACTTGTGACTTCACTTTGACTTGTGTTTTGGTACTCTTATTAACAATCTTATTAACAATCTATATCTCACAAGTAAAATATTATCAGCAGTGAAAGCAAGACAGTATGCTAGCTATAGACTGCAGATCTGACAGCAGCTGCTCACATTTTACTGTTAGAGTATGTGATTGATTATTAACCAGTGAAGTTTACGGATCTTGGGCTGTGATGGCACATAAAAATCTGTTCATGCTTCATGCTTTATAGACAAAAATCAGAAGGCCCACGAAAAAATCTGTAAACAATGCAAAAATGTCACAAAGCATAAATAGTAAATAGAAAGATACCTTCAATTGATTTGGTATTATAATCAAACTTTCTGTTGTTGCGATAATAATGTCAAACTTCAGAAACTCTTATTTTATTTGTGGGTAAAAAATAAAGCTAATAATGGTAAATATATGTATTTACACTGTACTGACAGATGAGAAGCATGCATTTTAATCTGAAGTGTTGTTGGACAATGGAGTTGCACAAGATGTCCAATCAGAACTACACAAAAAGAGGATGCAGTGCTGACAGAATGCCAGTAAGGGCAAAAGACAAACAGAACGAGTTTAATTTAAATTATGTAATAAGAATCTCTTCATAAATATAATAAAAATATTGCTGAATAAAACCGGAATAATATGTGTTAAAGGGTGCTGGAGTTAGTCGTGTTGTCAATTAGCTCAGTTAGAAAAGGACAGGATTGATAATGGGTTCCAAGTTTGATGCCTGACTGCTTTTTTCTTATTTTTCTGCTACTAAATTTCAGTTAAAGCATGTCTACATTTTGACATAGAAACATCTAAATTCATTCTAGACGTTAACAAATTGTAACTTTTCAAATCAGTATCCTCCAGATTTAGTCTAGACATCTGAAAATCATTTAGACATTGCTTAGACTTAATTTTCCACAAAAAAATGCTCATTGGGAATTACAGAATAAAATTAAATACCGATTTTGTGTAAGGAGAGAAAACATGAAAAATGTGCACAGCACACTGGTTGGTTACTGACTTGTTGATTTGTTGCAGTTCTTCTCTGGAGGTCCTGCTCAGGAGACTGAAGCCTTTCACCCACTATGAGCTGGCAGTGCGGTCTAATGGAGTGGACACTGCAGGACCCTTCAGTGGCACCGTGGAAGAGTCCACCCTGCCTGACCGTGAGTATCCTCAGAGCAGTATAAATATTGAAAGCCTTAGATACCTTTCTTGCACACATAGAAAAATCAATTGCAGATAAAGTCTCAGCTCTTTATTTTTTAGCTCCCTTTGTTGTTAACAAGCAAAAACACTCACATTATATGCAGTCTCCTTTGAACGAGTCGATTAAAGAAACGTGATTCATGGTGTTTATTGATGAGAAGTTCCAGTAAAAGTAAAGGTCACTTTGCTCTTTTTGGAGGTCTTCATATTCTGCAGTGTATACCTCTGGCAATTTGATAGATCATGTTATACATGCAAGTAATTATGTGCAAATTGCAAAGCAATAAATTAGCTGTCCAGATGGGGATTTGTGGTTGGCATCAGTTGCTAATAACAGGCTCTCTAATAAAACACTCAAGTTTAGAAATCTAGCAACTCCTTTTGCTGAATTTATTAGTTTTTTTATGCTGTTATTGCAGCGGCTAACCCCTTTACACTCTCCTTCAATGTGCTTTATCACCTAAGCCTTTCCCTGTCCACCCATTACCCTCATAGTATATCATCTGCTGTACCCAGGTAGCAGGGACATCAGAACACAGATGGCTGTCACACTGCGAGTCAGATACCCCACCAAGACAATAAACACTCCCCAGCTGTGAAGCCTCATTTCTGGACTTTAATGACTAACCTGATCCTCCTGTCTCCGTCAGGGCCATCCACACCACCTGAGGAACTGCAGCTAAGCACTATGGACTCTTCGTCTGTGCTGGTGAGTTGGCGCCCTCCCCTGGAACCGAATGGCATCATCATCAGCTACAGGATTTTATACACTGTCAACCTGAGCGAGCCTGAGCAGCAGTGGAGAAATCTCTCTGAGGATGGTATGTTCACCAGTAATGATTATAATTTATAACACGTTAACATTTGAGGTGTTACTTACAATTCTTTGGATCATACGTTGTGTCACTCTATGCTCCATGCTCTTTCTCAGGGGGCATCTTTAGTACAGAGGTCCGTGGTTTGTCAAGGGGCACTCGGTACTTCTTTAAAGTAGGATCTTCTACTAAAGTGGGAGCAGGGCCTTTTTCACCTGTTATGGATGTTCAGACTCCCCTGCCTATGTATGGTATGTGCAACCAGAAATACTAATTAAAACAAAATGTATATCAAGCAAGAAGTTTATATAACATGCCCAATATGATATAAGTATTTAAGTATAATACAATAGAACAGAAAAACAAATGGTAGTGAACATGACAGATTAAACATACTGTAAGTGGGCAGATTTCCTTATGGGTGGATGCAAGGATCTAACTTGCTTAATTTGTCCTACAAGTATACAATTGCTTATAAAAGTATTCATACCACTTGAACCTTTCCACATATTGTCACATTACAACCACAAACATAAATATATCTATTGGAATTTTATGTTAAATACCAACACAAAGTGCTATACAATTGTGAAGTGGAAAGAAAATTATACATGATTTCAAACAGTTTTTACAGAAAAAAAACTGAAAAGCGTGCAACTGAAATGCGTGCAAAGGTATTCACCCCCTTTACTCTGAGTGCAACCAATTGCCTTCAGAAGTTGCCTGATCATTGCTAATGACTAAATAGAGTCCACCTGTGTGTAATCTAATCTCAGTACAAATACAGCTGCTTTGTGATGGCCTCAAGGGTTGGTTAAAAGCATATTGGGGTGCAAACAGCATAATGAAGTCCGAGGAACACACCAGACAGGTCAGGGATAAAGTTGTGGAGAAGTTTAAAGCAGGCTTAGGCTATAAAAAGATTTCCCAAGCTTTGAACATCTCACGGAGCACTGTTCAATCCATCATCCGGAAATGGAAAGAGTATGGCAGAACTGAAAACCTACCAAGACAAGGCCGTCCACCTAAACTTACAGGCCGAACAAGGAGAGCACTGATCAGAGATGCAGCCAAGAGACCCATGGTGAGATTGGACGAACTGCAGAGATCCACAGCTCAGATGGGAGAAATCTGTACGCAGGACAACTATTAGTCATTCACTGCACAAATGTGGTCTTTGTGGAAGAGTGGCAAGAAGAAAGCCATTGTTAAAAGAAAAACATAAGAAGTCCCATTTGCAGTTTGCCTGAAGCCATGTTGGGGACACAGCAAACATGTGGAAGAAGGTGCTTTGGTCAGTCGAGAGCAAAATTGAACTTTTTGGCCAAAATGCAAAACACTATGTGTGGCGGAGAACTAACACTGCACATCACTCTGAACACACCATCCCCACTGTCAAATATGGTGGTGACAGCATCATGCTCTGGGGGTGCTTCTTTTCAGAAGGGACAGGGAAGGTGGTCAGAGTTGATGGGAAGATGAATGAGACAAATACAGGGCGATCTTGGAAGAAAACCTGTTGGAGTCTGAAAAATACTTGAGACTGGGGCGGAGGTTCACCTTCCAGCAGGACAACAACCCTAAACATAAAGCCAGGGCTACAATGGAGTTAGAAAGGTCCAGTCAATGTCCAGACCTAAACCCAATCGAGAATCTATTGTAAGATCTGAAAACTGCTGTTCAACAACGCCGTCCATCTAATATGACTGAGCTTGAGCTGTTTTGCAAAGAAGAATGGGCAAAGATTTCAGTCACTGTATGTGCAAAGCTGGTAGAGACACACCCTAAAAGACTTGCAGCTGTAATTGCAGCAAAAGGTGGTTCCACAAAGAATTTACTCAAGGGGGCTGAATACTTTTGCACACCACCCTTTTCAGTTTTTTATTTGCCAAAAAAAAAGACATCATGTATAATTTTTGTTCCACTTCACAATTGTATGGCACTTTGTGTTGGTCTTTCACATAAAATTCCAATAAGATATATTTATGTTTGTGGTTGTAATGTGACAATATGTGGAAAAGTTCAAGGGGTATGAATACTTTTATAAGTCATTGTATACTCATATATAGTGACCACAGAGGCTTTTCACAGTTTTTCCATCCCTGCAGGCAGTGCCATAAACTGTAGCTCTGTAAGACATTTCTGCTCAGCTATTTTGCATTTTGAAAATATTTTTGGTTTTAAGGAGGTAAAATTACAGTGCCTTGCAACGTCACTTTAATGTAACAGACTAACAAAATGTAGTGTCCAATTACTGTATGAGGTGGATGGAAAATGACAGCTCTTTTACTCTGAAACCCCTAAAAAATCCTGTGCCACAAATTGTCTTAAGAAGTCACCTAATTAGTAAATGGAGTCCAATAGTGTGTAATTTAACCTCAGTATAAACACTAGCATCATGGAGATCAAGGAACACAGCAGCAATGTCTGGGTTAAAGTTGTTAAGACGCAGGGGTTATAACACAAAATCCCAAGCTTTGAACATGTCATGGAGCACTGTTTAATCCATCACAGCTGCAAGCTTACCAAGACATGGTTGTCTAAGAAAACTGACAGACCAGGAAAGTAGCTTCAATGTGAGAACCAGCTGTGAGGCCTGTAGTGAGAGAATTTGTTGACAGGAAAACTCCTAGATGTCCACGCTACCAATATGGTCTTGTTTGAAAAAGAGGCATGATTCAAGCAGTAAGTTGAAAGAAAACCATAAACAGCCCTGCTTAAAGTTTGCTACTAGCCATGTAGGATACACGGCAAGTATGTGGAAGAAGGTGCACTGGTTAGATGAGACCAAAAATAAAAATCTTGGCCTACATATAAAATGCAATGTGTTGGAAAATGAACTCTTCACTTTACTCTTAACACACCATCCCCACAGTGAAACATGTTGGTGGCAGCATCATGCTGTGGGGAGGCTTTAATTAAGTAGGGACAGAGGAGAGGGTTAGGGATATTCATATCATATAAGTACAGACCCAAATCCACTTGAGAATCTGGGGCAAGACTTAAAGTTTGATGTTCACAGATGACCTCCATCTTATACAGGGGTTAGACAATGAAACTGAAACACCTGTCATTTTAGTGTGGGAGGTTTCATGGCTAAATTGGACCAGCCTGGTAGCCAGTCTTCATTGATTGCACATTGCACAAGTAAGAGCAGAGTGTGAAGGTTCAATTAGCAGGGTAAGAGCACAGTTTTGCTCAAAATATTGAAATGCACACAACATTATGGGTGACATACCAGAGTTCAAAAGAGGACAAATTGTTGGTGCACGTCTTGCTGGCGCATCTGTGACCAAGACAGCAAGTCTTTGTGATGTATCAAGAGCCACGGTATCCAGGGTAATGTCAGCATACCACCAAGAAGGACGAACCACATCCAACAGGATTAACTGTGGACACAAGAGGAAGCTGTCTGAAAGGGATGTTCGGGTGCTAACCCGGATTGTATCCAAAAAACATAAAACCAAGGCTGACCAAATCCCGGCAGAATTAAATGTGCTTCAACTCTCCTGTTTCCACCAGAACTGTCCATCGGGAGCTCCACAGGGTCAATATACACGGCCGGGCTGCTATAGCCAAACCTTTGGTCACTCATGCCAATGCCAAACGTCGGTTTCAATGGTGCAAGGAGCACAAATCTTGGGCTGTGGACAATGTGAAACATGTATTGTTCTCTGATGAGTCCACCTTTACTGTTTTCCCCACATCCGGGAGAGTTACGGTGTGGAGAAGCTCCAAAGAAGCGTATCACCCAGACTGTTGCATGCCCAGAGTGAAGCATGGGGGTGGATCAGTGATGGTTTGGGCTGCCATATCATGGCATTCCCTTGGCCCAAAACTTGTGCTAGATGGGCGCGTCCCTGCCAAGGACTACCGAACCATTCTTGAGGACCATGTGCATCCAATGGTTCAAACATTGTGTCCTGAAGGCAGTGCCGTGTATCAGGATGACAATGCACCAATCCACACAGCAAGACTGGTGAAAGATTGGTTTGATGAACATGAAAGTGAAGTTGAACATCTCCCATGGCCTGCACAGTCACCAGATCTACATATTATTGAGCCACTTTCGGGTGTTTTGGAGGAGCGAGTCAGGAAACGTTTTCCTCCACCAGTATCAAGTAGTGACCTGGCCACTATCCTGCAAGAAGAATGGCTTAAAATCCCTCTGACCACTGTGCAGGACTTGTATATGTCAGTCCCAAGACGAATTGACGCTGTATTGGCCGCAAAAGGAGGCCCTACACCATACTAATAAATTATTGTGGTCTAAAACCAGGTGTTTCAGTTTCATTGTCCAACCCCTGTTTGTCTGTGCTTGAATTATTTCTTAGAAATAAAATATACAAAATAAAATATCAGTCTCTATATGAGCAATTTTGATAGAAAGATGCCCCAAATTACTTTCAAGTATAATTGCAGCAAAAGTCGGTTTAACAAAGTATTGTGTCAGTGAGGGTGAATAAATACACTATACAGCCAAAAATATTTGTCCATCTACTTTTACATTTACATAAATATCAGACATCCTATTCTTAATCTATAAGGTCCAGTTTGTTGATGGACCCACTGTTCCCAACAACCAACTTTAATTATTATGTAAACATCTTCCACAAGGTTTAGGAATGTGTTCATAGTTAGATGAGAAAACCAGAATTGCAGCTTCTGCTCTAATTCATACCAAGAAGTATGTGTTCAAGAAGGTTGAGGTCAGGAGTCTGTGCAGGCCAGTCAAGTGATTTTAACACTGGAATTCATTGATTTGGTGGTGTGACCCAATACGTTTGGCAATATAATGTACTATATGTATGACAGTCTTTCAAATTTTTATTTGTAAAACATTTCGAAAAGTTGGAATCATTTCTCTTCCATTTCAGTATTGTGCACTACTTTGTGTTGGTCTGTCACATAAAACATTAGAAAGGATGCTTGAATACTTTTGCAAAGCACTGTACCAGGATAATAGAAGAATTTGCTAAGAAAAGTGCACTTTTTATTCCTATTTTACTTTTCACTTCACAACTCACTAGAAAACAAAACGGTCTTATAAGTTTCTTGCAAAAAGCAACAACAGTGCAATGTGTACTTCAAAACTCTTGAAGTAGAAAGAGTAACACTTTCTTTTGTTTGCATGTGGCATTGTGAATGGAACTGGTGCTGGGTGGGTGGCTGAGTGTTCCTGCCATCTGGTTTTTCCTCTATTGCTAATCCACACTTCCAATAACCAGAATGAATGAATATACATGAAGGTCTGCCGAGTCCAATGTAGCAAAATATGGTGTTCCTACTTAACTTTGCCTTAAATAAAAATATCAGCCCATCCTAACAGTCCATTGGTGTCAGATCTGTGCTGATTTCAAATGAGGAATTAATTCAGTTTGCAGTATTCCCCAGCCTGGAATAATAGCTATGTGTCCAGTGATTTATAAATCAAATATGAAAACCATTAGTAGGATGAGTTTTTTTATATAGCTTTTGTGCTAGGTTGCAAATTCTTTATGTTTATTGTAATATACTTCCTAATTTTTCTGCCTGATGTTTTACCAGAGCTGGACATTCATGCAGTCACTGGCATCATTGTTGGTGTTTGTTTGGGACTCATTTGCATCATCCTCTGCATGTGTTTCAGCTTTCGAAACAGCAAATCCAGGTCAGTGTTCATACTGTGTGCATGTGTGGTATTTTAGTGACAGTTCTTATAATAAGAAAACAAGTACAGGTGGATCTCAATAAATTTGAACTTCTGTTATTTTTAAAGATAATGGCTTATTAAAAGCCTAAAATTCAGTTTCTCTAAAAATTTGAATACTATGTAAAACTAATGAAATAACTACATGGAACCTCAAGCCTCTGCTCTTCCTCCAAACTCTGGGACTTTGGTTTCTAAATGAAATAAACAAACGTCTTTTTTGTGACTTTATTTTTATTGTTTTCAATTAACATAAACATTGTCAAACAATTAACATTGAGGGATGCTCTTGATTGAATCATCTAGATAGCTCAGTCTACATCAGTGATTCTCCTATATCTACTGTAATCAATTAATTCAAATTTTCTTCCATTTGGAAGAAATAAATAAAAATCATTCTGCATCAGCTTGTGTGTGTTAGCTTTTCCATTATGAAGATTTCTTCAGTAATTTCAGCCCATTGGTTTATAGTCGGTAGATTTCTTCCATTTTGATGTTATTGGTTTCTTGTAAGCCATTGTCGGAATTTTAACCAAATTATTATCATTCCTTTGCACAAATTAATCTGCAAGATTACCAAAGTGTCTAACATTCAGAAGCAAATTATATCCAGCTCTTTTTCCCAATTCATTATTTACATATTGCCAAACATGTTTCAATCTTTGGACATTTCCAGAATATATGACAATGGTTAGAATCAGTCAGTCAGTCAGTCATTTTCTATGCGCTCCTTCCATAGTGGGTCGCGGGGAAGATGGTGCCTATCTCCAGCAGTCTATGGGCGAGAGGCGGGGTACACCCTGGACAGGGTGCACACACAAACAACCATGCACACACTTATTCACACACCTAAGGGCAATTTAGAGAGACCAATTAACCTAACAGTCATGTCTTTGGACTGCGGGAGGAAGCCGGAGTACCCGGTGAGAACCCACGCATGCAAACTCCATGCAGAAAGACCCCTGGCCAGGAGTCGAACCCAGGACCTTCTTGCTTGCTTAAATGTTTAATCTTAATTTGGGAGAAAGGGATAATCAAATAAAAATGTTGCATGAGAATTCCCTCCACTTTTGTGAACTAATTCATGTAAGTTGATTTTTCCATATACATTGCCATTCCCCTGCTCATATTTCCATATTTACTTCTCTTTCTCACTTTTCTTTTCCATTATTAAGTGAGTGTTATTCATTGACAGTGCATGGAAGAATATTGATTTAAATGTTGACAGGTTACATTTGCGTTACTGATTAAATTTATCATGGGATACTCCTCAGTAGACAATGTTTTTCTGATTTCTTTAATGTAATCTCTTGCTTGTTGAGATCTAAAGAATTCATACTTTTTTAGGTAATTTTTATCTCTAATTTCCTGTAAACCTTTCAGTGTTCCTCCTTTCTCCAAAGCCCTCCATGTTGTGTTGTTATTCAGTGTATGAATCTGTGATTAGAATGAGTGGTTTTTAATTTACTGTGATATCTTTTTAAATTTTGTATTTTTTGGCCATCTTATTCTAAAGTAGGATTGAGTTGATTAAGTCGAAATAATTTTGGAGTTTTTTTCTGATTAGATTTTGAATTTGAGCTCAATTTCTGGCTGCTTTCAATTTTCTTCTATTTAGCTTCATAGTTTGGATTGGGGGTTTTGCATCCCCAGATAAGTTTAGATATTTTTTTGATCTTAACAAAAATCTAAAGATGGTGTAGACTATCTTTCTGTATCATTACATGTGTGAAGTTGTCAACTTTGGTTTGGCATAGTTTTTTATGGTTTCCTATAATTGATGCACAGAATTGATACAGAAATTTTATTGACATTGCTCTGCAGTTCAATTTAGATGTACACTGTACAGGGGTTGGACAATGAAACTGAAACACCTGTCATTTTAGTGTGGGAGGTTTCATGGCTAAATTGGACCAGCCTGGTAGCCAGTGTTCATTGATTGCACATTGCACCAGTAAGAGCAGAGTGTGAAGGTTCAATTAGCAGGGTAAGAGCACAGTTTTGCTCAAAATATTGAAATGCACACAACATAATGGGTGACATACCAGAGTTCAAAAGAGGACAAATTGTTGGTGCACGTCTTGCTGGTGCATCTGTGACCAAGACAGCAAGTCTTTGTGATGTATCAAGAGCCACGGTATCCAGGGTAATGTCAGCATACCACCAAGAAGGACGAACCACATCCAACAGGATTAACTGTGGACGCAAGAGGAAGCTGTCTGAAAGGGAAGTTCGGTTGCTAACCCGGATTGTATCCAGAAAACATAAAACCACGGCTGCCCAAATCACGGCAAAATTAAATGTGCACCTCAACTCTCCTGTTTCCACCAGAACTGTCCATCAGGAGCTCCACAGGGTCAATATACACAGCCGGGCTGCTATAGCCAAACATTTGGTCACTCATGCCAATGCCAAACGTCGGTTTCAATGGTGCAAGGAGCACAAATCTTGGGCTGTAGACAATGTGAAACATGTATTGTTCTCTGATGAGTCCACCTTTACTGTTTTCCCCACATCCGGGAGAGTTACGGTGTGGAGAAGCTCCAAAGAAGCGTACCACCCAGACTGTTGCATGCCCAGAGTGAAGCATGGGGGTGGATCAGTGATGGTTTGGGCTGCCATATCATGGCATTCCCTTGGCCCAATACTTGTGCTTGATGGGTGCGTCACTGCCAAGGACTACCGAACCATTCTTGAGGACCATGTGCATCCAATGGTTCAAACATTGTATCCTGAAGGCAGTGCCGTGTATCAGGATGACAATGCACCAATACACACAGCAAGAGTGGTGAAAGATTGGTTTGATGAACATGAAAGTGAAGTTGAACATCTCCCATGGCCTGCACAGTCACCAGATCTAAATATTATTGAGCCACTTTGGGGTCTTTGGGAGGAGCAAGTCAGGAAACGTTTTCCTCCACCAGTATCACGTAGTGACCTGGCCTCTATCCTGCAAGAAGAATGGCTTAAATCCCTCTGACCACTGTGCAGGACTTGTATATGTCATTCCCAAGACGAATTGACGCTGTATTGGCTGCAAAAGGAGGCCCTACACCATACTAATTAATTATTGTGGTCTAAAACCAGGTGTTTCAGTTTCATTGTCCAACCCCTGCATACTTTTTGCTGGTGTGTAAATTTTACTATCCAAAAATTTAAGAAAATTTTAGTTTTATATTTATAAAATATTTATTTTATATCATGACCAATTTTTGTCATACAATGCTTGTTTGTTGGTGGACCAATGCCCAGACAAGGCCGTGGGAGCCACATGGTGAGTAGAATCGTCTTTTGATAACATAAACTAGTAGCCTTACAGGCAGAGACAGGGCATGGAACACAGACAGGGTTACAGATACAGTATGGAGCAAGGCATTCAACAGTAGGATTCAGGGGTGAGCAATGAAAACCAGAGAGTATAAATACAGACGCTGGGTGGAGAAATGACCAATGAACAAGAAGAGCTTATCACGTGAAATGTGGAGCAGCTGGTGGCAGGGAGAATGCGGGGCAACTGAAGGAGGGAGGCTAATTAACACAAATGAGTGGGAACACAGAGATATCCTGGAAAGTAACAGATATCTAAACACAAGAATGAACCATGAACCTAATCTACCATAAATGAACTAAAATAACCACAAGAGAACATAAACAGGGAAAACAAGAAGTACTCAAAACTCAAACATAGATGAATTCTGACAATTTCTATGTTTTCTAAAATTCCATCAGCGCTGGAAGAGACTGATTTAAACAAAACTTATTACATTTTCTGAAAAAAAGACATGTACATGCTGTACATTATTTATTTTAACCCATTTAATGCTTGTATTATTTCTAATTGATTGGGCCAAAGGAACGACAAACAGCGCAAATAAAGTGAATGGTTGACAGAACCCCTGTCTTGTTGATCGCAGTAATATAAATCATTTCATTAAACAGTACAGTACAGTGATTTACAGTTGAACCCAAATTGCTCTAATACTTCGAACAGAAATCATCATTTAACACAGCTGAATGCATTTTCAGCATCAGTACTTATTAGTATGGTGCTTTTATTTCCCTTGTGTGCTTCTTTTATGACATGGAGTGTTCTTCTAATGTTGTCTTGTTCAGCCTCCTGTTAAATCATTTTGATCTTCCTCTATTAGATCTGCATTAAAGGTGTTAAACCTCTTAGAAATGACTGATGTACGATTTTAAAATGTACCTTCAAAACAGGTATTGGACAATAGTTTTCATATTTGTCTTTTTCCTCACCCAGTTTAGGTATATCTGAGATGATTGTCTCCAGCCTCGACTGTGGCATTTCATTGTTTTTTTTTTCTACCCAGCAAATGGACCTCAGATGCATTGGCACAAGATCCTCTTTAAAAGTGTTGTACTATTCTGTTGGATACTCCTCACTTCCTGCAAATGTATAGCTTCTACTACCTCCACCTTTGTTATATCTGCTATTAAGATAGTATTTTGTAATGTGCCTGCTATTCATAGATCCAATTTCTCAAAAATGCTTCTATTTCTTTGTCATTAATCAGTGTATTTTGTATAAAAGGTTTTGGTAATATTTTCCTTACAGTTCTGTGTCATGTACAATATTTTTTGTTTTGGGTCCATTGTCCTTATAGTTGTTGTATATAACCCTATTATATTTTTTCTCAAGAATTTAGTTTTCTTAATCTCTTCTAAAATTGATCATTTGGAAAAATGACTTTCATCTGACAATAAAACTTTGGACCACCGATCAACAGTCTAGTCCTTTTTCTTATCAGCCTAGGTAAGATGCTTCAGGCGTTGTCTCTAGTTCAGAAGTGGCTTAACGCCAGGATTGCGCGACAGTTGTAGCACATGTCCTGAATATGTCTGTGTGTGATGGGTTGATAAGCACAGACTCCAGCTGCAGTCCACACCTTTAAAATTTTGACCTTGCAGTTATTTCTTTTCCTTTGCATCTTTTACATGCCACAATTTTTCCTTCCCCTCAACCTTCGGTTAATATACTTGGACACAGTAATCTGTGGACATATATTGAACAATAACCTTTTGTGGCTTGTGGAGGGTGTTTGTGACTGTCTGCTGGACAATTGTCAAGAAAGCATTCACCACCATAATGTGTATGTGAAAAAAAACTTTCTCCACTAAAATCTATATTTTATTTGTCTTATGTAATATAATTTTCTGGGAAAGTGAGTTTTGGATTTTTGTTAGCTGTAAGCCATAATTGTGAACTGAACTGAAATAAATGCTTGAATCAGGTCACTTGGTCAGTTTATGCTTCACTTTTTGAATTGAAATCCTGAAATGATTAAACTTTTCTTTGATATGCTAAATTATTGAGATCTGCCTATACATGCACCTGAATTGTCTTTTGAATTGTTTGTCTCCTTTTCTAATGATGAGATTAACCTCCACACAGAGAACTATCTGGAGTTCTGAACTCCACAGCTGTGACTCCCCAGTGCAGAAAAGGTGGCTGCCCTGCTCTAGCCAAAGTGCCAGAGTGCAGCGATAGCCATGAACTGGAGACACTGATGCCTCCAGGCACCCAGGAGTTTGGTCAGCAGCCAACAAAAGATCAAGAGGAACAGAGTCTGATGGCAAGTTCTAATCCGGGGGAGGGGGAAGATGCTCCTGCACCTGAACCAAAGGTCAATACCTGCAATGGGGACAGTGCTTATTTTCAGATGAGCCATAAGCCTTTAGTTCTTTATGATGTTTTTGTGTGTAAATGTGCTGATTAAGTAGTCATTCTAATTGTGATGCCTCCACTGTGTCGTTTTTGTCTTGCAGATTGCTTGGAACGGCTCTGTGAGTCATAATTGGGTCAACAGGATCACAAGATACAGAGACACTATAACAGAAATAACAGAAGAGTCTCCAGCGGTGATTAATGGAGCTTTCAAAATGTTTATTACTGCAAATGGCATGGTAAAATAATCAATAACAAATACTTTATGTTTCAAATATGAACTAGTCCCTGTTAGGAGCTTTCGCTCTAGAACGCAAAAAAGTTTGTTTTCCTCTTTTTATGAATGAGTTTATGTCTAGCATAGCAGATGGAAACATGCATCGGTTTTTGCAGCTTTAAAACAGAGATATAAAATTAAATGTTTTCTGAGCAGATTCCTGATTATATATTTTAATTTTTCTTCCACAATTCTGTTTCTTCGTTAACATTTTGTTCTTTGTTAGTAAGGTCTTTCCCTTGGCTCCAATGAAATAATCTGTTTGTCAATTTATTTACTTATTATATAACTGTATTCACTGCTTATTAATGCTCATAAAAACAGTTCAGCAGTAAAGAAAAGCAGCATCTTATTTTTCTGTCTGTAAGGACAACTTTTGCTGGCAGATTTGTTCATACATTTGTAGCCAGCAATCCAGTTAAGGGTCGACCTTTTAATCCATTTAGTCTGACTTCTAACAAGAACAATACCAGTCTGGTAAACTAAACATGCACCAAATACTGTTGAAAGACCGAAGACAGAAGAGAAGGACAAATCTGATTATTATTCTGATGTTTAATCTATCTATTCCTGGTAGTTTTTATGATAATGATTGTTCTGTTTCCTTTTTAATAAAGCATGCTGTGAGCTAATTTATTGTGGGTGTAAAAAATCTACACACCCCTGTTAAAATGCTAGGACTTTTGTGACATATTAAAAGGTAACCATAAAAAAAACTTTTTTTTTCAGTTTTTCCACCTATAATGTAACATATGTTCTATTCAGTTTAGCTGAAATACAAAGAAAACTGTTTGAGGGACAAGGGAAAAAATAAAAAGCTGCAATAATGTGGTTGCAAGAGTGTGCACACGCTTACATGAATGCTGTCTTGAGCCACCTTTTAATTCTAGCATTAGTCCTTTTGAGTCCACACTTGCCATCATATAGAGAGAATCAGTTTAACTGTCCTTTTAGGTGTTTCTTGTTTAGGTATTTCAAATAGTTTATTTGGATCCTTCAGCTAAAGCCTTATTTTGCAGCAAAGTTACAGAAGATCCAGACTTAGTCAGGCATTAGTCAGGAGAAGGAAGCAAAAAAAACCCGCACCATTATATACATGGAGCAACAGTGACACTACGAATATTGGATTTATCTCAACTGTTAAAAGAGAAAACGGAAGTTGGCTAAGGAGACTGTCAAGAGATGACAGTCTCCTAATGTGCAGCTAATGTACAGAGATTTTCTGGATTCGCTGAATCTTTTGATGATAGCATAGACTGTAGATGATGAAATCCCTAAATTCCTTGCAATCCTTCATTAAGAAACATTTTTTTAAACCCATCCTTGCTTGTGAAAAACTGAGCCTTTCTGGAATGCTCCTTATATACCCAATCATGACACTCACCTGTTTCCAATTAACCTGTTTACCTGTGGAATGTTCCCATCAGTTGTCTTTTGAGCATTAAAATGTGGAACTCCCTTGTTATCGTATCAACATTCCAGACCATTCAGGTCCTCTGATTCAAGTCTACTCTGCAACCACAGAATCAAGACCAAAGATGGTGAAGCAGCACTCAGTTTTAATGCTCCACAAATCTGTAACAAACTTCTACAAAATTGCAAAAATGCTGAAACCTTTTTTAGAGTTGTCTTTGACTGTTCTATTTAAACTATCAACAAGCCCTGTATCTAGGGGTGTAAGGGTAAACATATTTGTACCAAAAATATCTTGTAGAGTCCATGTTCGTTTAGGATACACATCTACCGAACAACTCCAGTGTTGTTTTATACCTGGATACATGCAAAAAGTTTATGTAGGGAGTTCACAATGCAAAGTTCTGTAGTGCAACTTTAAAAAGTGAAATCAAAACAAAACAAAAAGGACTCCCAGCTATCACCAAACTCTGCAATTTGGGAACATTGAGGTTTTTCATGCCGCTACAGTAGAGAGAAAGCAAAATTCCAAATTGCTGTGCATGCTGCATTCAGGTACAGCTGGGACACTAGGTTGCCTAAACATCAAAACAACTTCTAAGTGATTTAAACATGTTTCAAGGGGTAATATTGTTGTATAATCTATCTATATAGGCATTGGCTATGCCTGCTTATACTACTTTAGTCATAAAATAAACCCAAACCAAATCTCCATTCAGTTCTAAAAATGCCACTTTTTTAAGTTTTTGAACATAATAAAATCAAATTAATTTTAATAATTGTAAACAATTGTTTGTTTACTGCTGAAGTAAAAAAAAAAAATCATATATTTTTATGTATTTTTCTCGATTGAGGACTGTGTACCGTTACATCCCTAACCGTATCTGTCCAAAGTTTTAAATAAGCATTAAGTACATTGGATAATTTGTATTATGTAAAATGCTTTATCAAGGTATAGAAGTAATCCAATATTCTAGGGTTTCTTGGCTCTGGCATTAGAGGTTTCATCCACTGAGTCTATTAATGATTGCGGTTAACACTATGGATCTGAATCCATATCGACTGATGGATAGTGCATGTTTTAAGTGTTTAAAGCATAATTTTTTACAAAACGTTTTAAGAGAATAGGTCTTTGTAAGCCTTAATATAATAGGTACCTTATTGTGTTACAGGATATAGACGACCATCTCTGTACGTCTCTGTGCAGTAACCAGGTGGAGGCAGAAGTCATTGTTCACTCTGAGTTGTCAGAACCCAGTGGGGGGGAGAAGGAGGAGGGCAACGAGAGGGATTCTAACACCACCAGGGGACCCTCATTGTCAGACGACAGTGAGCGAAGTTCATCAGGAGGAGAGGAAGAGCATCTAGAAAACCTTTCAGTAGCTGAATGTCCCCCGAGTCTTCCCACAAAAACATTAGTGACTCATTACAACGCAGAGGCAGAAGGCGCACACAGGCATAACACAGACACGGAGTCACAGCAAGACACATGCCTCACCAATGGCTTCCACTCTCCTCAGACAGCAAGGTCTGTGCTGAGATCTGAGCATTTCGAAATCGAGGACTCCAGACACTGCCCTTCAGCAGCAGGGAAGGCTATCTCTACAGGACTATCTCCTGCACCCTTTGTTAGCCCTGGTCTTGTCCACTCTACCTCGGCTGCTCACACATATATGTGCCCTTAACTTCATCCACAGAAACGTTTCAGACTTTTTTTAAATTTTATTTTCCAGGAAGAATCCATAAGAAATATTTTTATGCACATTATCACTGGATTTCTTTCTCTGCCTTGCATAGTTTTATAGATACTTTGAATTCCTTTTTTTCACATATGTGCATATTGTATACTGTAAACATAAGTGTTTTTGTAGAGGTACAGAACTGTTTCAAGTTTTAAATCTTTGTAGCTCTCGGATTCTTTCCAGATCACGAGGGTGACAAAAAGTTTGAACATAGCAGAGCAGATGGGAGTGAATTATTGAGTGCTCTTTCCACTTTGTCTCTCTTGGTTGTTTTCCACTCAGGTAGGACATACAACAGGAAGATGTAGAGCAAATGCACAGGGTTTCATCAACAGAACTGATGGATGAGGCACTGTAATGCAGCTCATTTCTCAATGTGAAAATGAGCTTTAAAGAGTATCTGCTCATGTCAGAGTGCAGAACACCCGCCTCTCTCCAGCATCCTGTAGTCTCAGGGTCCAAACAATCACACAGGGAGTATAGCTAGTACCAGTCTCACATAACATTTACACACATTGCCTGAGTGGAGAGTGGAGAGTCTCAGGTGCCTCAATATTTTAGGTGCATTTATAACCTTTGTATAACTTCTATTCAGTAGATGTACAAACCATGTGTCAAAATGAAGTAAACAAAGTAGATGTGGAGCATACAGATGATACTATATGTCAATTTTTGGGACCTTCTAAACCAGGGATGCTTGGTTTTTACTGTTTATTGGAGAGGGGATATCTCATTTTAAATCAGTACCTCAATGTTGACTTTGGTTGCATTATGCTAGTGGGAGATCAAAGGGGATATGTTACAGCAATCTATCTGCAGACTATTCTCCTGACTTAGCTAAGCAGGGATGCGCCACTGTCCATACTGATGTCAGAACACTGCGCTGTTAGATGAAACCAATTCTTTTTTTCTGTATCAAGGTTGACGCTTGCACCAAGACTGTTTGGTTCCAGTTTCATTGGTATGAAAAAGTATTTGTCCCCTTACAGATTTCTTCTGTTTTTGCTTTTTTTGTCAAAGAGAGTCAGAGTAAATACAAAAAGCTATTTTCAATTGATTAGTTTCTTTACTAGGGGAGAAAGTTGTCCAAACCAACCTGGCACTATGTTGAAAACGTAATTGCTCCTTAAATGTAATAAGTGCTTGTGCCTCCCTTGGAAGCAACAACTGCCTTCAAGTGCTTGCAATAACTAGCAATGAGCACTCTTCTTTGAGAAAGTGTTTTAATTTAGCCCCTTTGGAGGGATGATCAAGGTCAGGCCACAGCAGGATCTGTGAATGCCCCCAAAACCTTCCACTTTTTCTCGTCTCTCAGCAGAATATTTTCCCAAAGGGCTTTGGATCATTAGGGTGTTTTTGTTGGGGGAGGGGGGTCCTTTTGCAATGGAAATCTCATATAATTTTTTGCCCAGTGTCTTTCTTATTGTTGAAACGCAAAGACTGACCTTAACTGATGTTAGCCTGCAGTGCTTTGGATGTTTTGGATTAATTATGGGAGGCCAACTACTCCTAGGAAGGTTTACAACTGTCCCATGTTTTTTCCAATTTGTCTCAGTGTGGTTCAGTAGAGTCCAAAAGCCTTAGAAATGGCTTTGTAAGCCTAACCTGACTAACAGTTGTCAATGACTTTGTCATCTGTTCCTAAATTTTTTTTAACTGGCACGATGCGGCGGGGGGCATGGCATAGTTGTAGAGCGCGCAACTCAAAAACGGTGGCCTTAGTCCTCGACGAAGCCATCCTGCGTTGGAGTCCCGACCCGGAGACCTATGTTGCCCGTCTGCCTACTTTGGAAAAAACATTAAAAATAAAGGCCCTAGTGGCTAAAAAAAAAAAAAAAAGAAAAGAACTGTGATGATATATTTTTAAAATCATTTGTTGTCAGACAGGATCTATTTAATTATTCTTTTGATTACACAGGTCTAGCGGTAATTCGGCCTGTGTATGGCCAGTAAATTCATGACCCAACAAGGATGTAATTATATTTTAACAGTTGGCCAGATTGTAATAGATAGATTTTCCTCCTAAATAAATGCAATTGTCATTTAAATCTGCTTTTTCTATTTACTCAGGTTATTCTTGTCTCATATTACAATTTTTTTGGTGATCGGAAATATGTTAGATTACCAAAAAGGTAAAAAAAAATAAAGAAGGAATCTATAGGGGATATAAGGGATATTTTAACAGCACAGTATATGGAAAAAATGTCCCCAATTTTTGGATTTATGTTGGCAAAATTTTGAATAAAAAGATTAACATGTTGAAAATATTTCTTGAATTTTCAATCCAGTTCCTACTGTCACGATCACTAAAGTAACATCAGGTGTCTTTATTGCTTGGAGCAGTGTTCCAACGGACTGGTGCATCCCCCTTATTTGTCAACTCCACTACCTCATATCTTTTCAGATGGGTTGTTCTATTTGTCTTACCTAATTGAAGCCTTTTGGTTTTGCCACAAAAGGAAGTGTCTGACAGAAACTCTGTGGTCGTGCTTTTATATCAAGCAGGGAACATATGTCCTTTTGCCATTTATGGATTTCGTGTCTTTCTGTGTAAAGTTCTCTACTGCGTTCTGTACTCAACCAAAGCATTCACACTCAATGGCGTTTTTGTCTAGTACCTTAAAAATAAAAGTGTGCTTCAGAAATTTTAGTGGATGTAGGCACGAGGCACTTGTGAGATTTTGATGATTTTGCAACTGAACACTTCAAAGGTTGCAGCTGGTGCCATTGTTCATGTCTTCTGTAAGATAGTTTCAAGGTGCTTCCATTCATCCCTTTATTTTAAAAAGACTTTCTGAAGGCTAGTAACTCCATGATTTGAGAGATTTCATATGTGACGGAAAGAAGGTACAAGCTTTGGTTTGTCTTACTGTAAATGGATATTATAGTTTAACATATAGCTCTGTAATTTAAAGACACTAGCAACGGTTTAAGGTTGGTATCATGTTTTAGTAACATAAGTTGTTTGGTAACAAATTATGACCTCATAAATTCAGCCTTGTAAATGTGTAACAGTTCACATGCTTCCTTACAAAAGTCCTCTTAAACCCGTTCACTCTCACGTTAAAACCACAAACTTTAATGTATTTTACTGGGATATTAGAAAATCGGTCAGCACAGAGTAGTACATAATTGTTAAGTGGAAAAAAGAAATGATACAAAAATGTTTTACAAACAAAATCTGAAATGTGTGGCATGCATTTGTACTTAGCCCCCTTTAATCTGATAACACAAAATAAGATATAATGCCACTGACTGTGGAGGAGATTCACCTTTCAGCAGAACGATCCTAAACCATCAGCCATACCTTCAATGATATGGTTTAACACACTTCAAATCTGCTGTTCACAGATGCTCTCCATCCATTCTGACTGAGCTTGAGATATTTTGTGAAGACAAACAGACAAAGAGTCAGTCTCAAGGTGCGCAAAGTTGATCGGATATTGCAGTAAAAGGTGGTTCAATAAAGTATTGACTCAGAGAGGCTGAATACATATGCATGTCACACTTTTGTCATTTTTATTTGTAAAACATTTGAAAACCACACATCATTTTCTTTACTTTATCACAGTACTCGAATTTGTGTTAATGTATCACATAAACTCCCAATAAAATACATTGACATGTGTGGTTGTAACGTGACAGAATGTGAAAAAGTACCACAGATACATATTGCTTGTCTTCTGTTTGGTGGTTTTCTTATTAAACCAGACCTGAAGCCGAATCAAACATGCCATTTCTTTCCTTTCCATGTTTACAGGTTTCTGTGCAGCTGCAACAGTCTAACAAGCTAAAGCCAAGTTATTACATTTTCCAAAACCTCCTCGTGTGTCTATCAACAAAACATTGTTTTCTCTAAAGCCTAACCTCTCTGTCAATCAAAATGCATTCTTTGTACAATATTTTGAAGAAACCTATTCTTTTTTTGCTTTCTGGTGTATATTTGCTATTGTGTTTTCTTAATCTTACAACTGAAATGAATGTTTTCTTACAGAACCTGAGTTAAGAATTAATTCAAACATGCAGGAGCAAGGTGCCTATATAAAAAATATATATATAAAAATCAGAAGCTTACAGAAGAAGTACTTCTGCATTGAACAAATTAAAGTGCCAAATCAGTTTTATTTGCTGCTGATCTTTGATGTCACTGTTCATTTGCATTGCTGGCATTGCGAAATAGATATGGGTTGCCGGTTAGTGTGTTGAGAACAACACACCTACAGCTCTCTGCCTTTGACAGTTTATGATAATGTGCTCTTTCTAAAAGCTAAGGCAAACCAGTAAAACCCTGCATGATGGGTTTTGTCCATGGAGAGTTATGAATACTGCTCTTTACAGTCAAATCCTCCCCAAAAAACTGTGTACTTAAAATCCTCTCAGTACATGTCTCATTCCAAGCATTCCAGCATTCCTCTCTCAGCTACGAATAGCCGTGGAACCTTAGCAGAAGTGCTAAAAATTCCCACTTTACGTTTTCAGGGTTTACCCGCACCTGAATTCAGTTCCTTTTCTTTCCTCAGCGGTGTGCTTTGAGCAAGGATAGTCATTGTGATTTGAAGGACTTTTTCAAATTCTAGTGCATTCTCTCCCCAACTCCCGAACTCTCGTTCGCCTTTATTATGAAAAATATTCTGAACTTTCTACAGTGCTGCACTGAGTTGCTTTTGTGTATTTTTTTCACTAACAAATGCAATAAAAACACAGCTGATGAAGTTTGGATTTCCACAGCAGCATGTTTTTAAAAGGCACACAGAAGAAAGAAACTACTAACTTTGCTTTTTGTGTACTTGAGTTTATGACATCACAAGAGGTAGACGTATGTAGCTGTTTAGCTAGCATTAGAATAAAAAAAACCTGTAAAACTGTAAAAAATTGTGAAGACTGATTTTGGCACAGATTTTGTTGCATTCAATTTGCATTTGAGTTGCAGGCGTTCAACCGTACATGTTTGAGCTGGGGTTTGACTCTAATGAACCTAAAGCTATGATAGATACAGCTTTAATTAGCAAAGCTGAATGTGACAATGACAGTAATTGTGTTTAGAACTAACTGGTTGGAATCCAATAATATTCCCATTTCGGTTTTACCATCTGGTTAGTTACTGTGCCTATTTTCCACAAAATGAGTAAATGCCATATTATCTAAATTCTCTGTATGGTCGCACTACATGGTCGGTGCATTCATGGAAGGTCTAATAAGTGTTTGCCTGGTGATCATTTTCAGCTGCAGTGGCCAAATGTGTCTAAAATCCATGCAGTGCAGCAAAAAAATAAGTAAAAAGATTAAAGGAATTTGATTTAAAACATTCAAGTAAAAAGCACAAAACAGCAAAAAATACAAATACACATACTTAAAGTAACTGAGTATTTGTGCCTTTTGTGATTTCAGCAGCGGTATGTGTGTATGAAAGTAACCTTTATATTTACAACAAAATAGTAAAACTAATAGACTGACCTTTACGTTGTTCTATAGATGACAACCTATATCTAAAGTTAATTTGACTGATTTGACAGAAAAGTCTGGTCAGTAGCTTAACTGATTACTTTAAATGCAGAAAAGGTTCTTCGTAAAATAAGTAAATTCCCAAGATGGACAGAATTCTCAATTTGTTTTGTTAGATCTACAGATATTTTATTTAAATCAAGCTTTTCTGTGTGTTCTCAATGCAGTAGTTTGGTGGTGGTGAGAGGGATTATCAGAAAACCTAGTTTCAGTTTAAATATCACCTGCTCTTATTTTGCATTTTCTGTTTTTTTTTGTTTGTTTTTTTGAGAAAATAGGTTTATCCCAAAGAATTGAACACTGTTTTGTCCTAACTCAGTGACAGATAGTAGTCATTACGGACATAGGGTGGCACTTGATTAGGAATGAAAGGGTAAACAAATGTGGTAAGGTGAAAGATTGATTTTAAAGTGACTTATTTTAGCCTGCGGGAATAATAACTTTAAAACAACAAAATATATATATCACTGGAGGGAAAAAAAGTGTCCTTGTGCTGTTTAATTATTTAGACTTTTGATATCCCCCTTTACTGTTCATACTTCTCTGTGCAGGCTGCCATTTATTGACAGAGATGTCTTCTTAACTCAGGTCATCTTTGCATGGATTTATAAAGGTTTGTGCCAGCGTAGCCACTTAAGATGCATGCCACCTGTTGCTTTATGTGCTTATTTATAGAATTAATTTAAGGAAACTCCTTTATGCGCGAATTATGTCTTGTTGTGTAGCTCTATTCTCTCAGCTCGGTTTTGCCTCTCTCTACAATCTGTTGTTTCAATGTGAGCAGATATTTTATTTTTATTTTTTTGCTTATTGTGGTGCAGTTTCAAGGTGGGAACGTCTCCATTTGTTTTGTGTACCGGCTTTGTTCTGCTTTCTCTGTGTGTGTCAGCTCAGGATTAAACTTTGCTGACATGTTCTGGTTGTGTCAATTTGCAGCTGCTTAAAACACTTCCGCCACCATATGACGAGAACAACCTTATTCACAGACTGTACTGGCAAATTGTAGGAGCAATTAGTAAAATATCATCCTTTTACGGACTATGATTGACTTTAAACTGTCATATTTATGCTTTTAAAAGTATAATTTTCTCAGCCAATAAGACCACAGAGAAATTACTCATTGTGACAGCAGGCTGTGTTTAAAAAGCTTGGCTTTTTCTTCAGATGTGCTCTCTGGAGATATTTCTGCTGTGTTATTATGCGTGCAAATGTAAAAATCTCACAAACACTGAAAACCTCTCATGTAAATAAACATTAACTTCTAAAGGTATTGCACTTAGTGTGTCTTTCCATGCAAGTGTTTCTTGAACTCGAAAAAAGCTCTGTTGTTCTTACTGTCTTTAAGGATTTACCATTTCTCCCCTTCCATTGGGGTTTATTATTTGCATTTTCAGAGGTCTGCAAAAGTAGACATAGTCCTTTGAAGATTTTTACATTTTGTCAAGTTGTTGCTCCAAACAAATGTATTAATTTAGATTTTTTGGACAGACCAACACAAAGTAGCACTCAACAGTAAAATGCAAAGAAAAACATACATAGGTTTTTTTCAAATTAGTTGCAAATAGAAAGCAGAAAAGTGTGGTGTATATATGTTTTGAGCACCCCAGAATCAATGCTTTGAATACCTGCAAGTATTTTGCAAATGTATTTACAATATTTTGGCAATTTTATTTTCATTTCAGAGCTTCTAAAACTCTATCGCTCAAGTTCAGTCAGAGTAGACGGACCACGTCTGTGAAAAGGAACCTTTAAGTCTCACCACCCATTGTTAATTTACTTAGGTTGAGAACTTCTAAAACCATTTTAAGACATACGTGTGCTTTGATCTAAACCATCCTGTAGCTCTAGCTGTAGGTATAGAGCCCTTTTCCTGCTGCAAGTTGAACCTTTGCTCAATTCTCAAGTATTTTGCAGCCTCTAACATGTTTCCTCCCTACAAGATTTCCTGTAGATTTACAAGATTTTCCTTGTATTTGGCTCCATCCAGCTTACCATCAAAGTTGACCCACTAAAGAAAAAAATCCCCACCACTAATGTTCATGGTGGAGATGGTGTGTTTATGCTAATGGTAATTGAAATGAATCTATATGGCCCTTTTTTGTCATAGTGACCCCTCAATGTTCTTTACATTAGAGCCACATTGAGCCAATTGCACTCGCAAAGTCACACACATTCATACATTGCAACAAATAATATTTTGGATTTAGGTCATAGTTTTTGATTTTGGTCTCATCTGAATAGAGCACCTTCTTCCAAATGTTTGCTGTGTTCCCTGCATGACTTGCAGTAAACTGCAACTTCTTGTGGGTTTCTTTCATCTATGACTTTCTCTTGCCTCTTTTCCATAAAGGACAGAATTGTGGAGCCCATGACTGTTGTTGTCTCCCATCTGAGCTGTGGATCTCTGCAGCTCCTCCAGATGTACCACAATCCTGTTGGTTGCTTGTTGGCTCTCCTTGCCAGGCCTATCAGTGCCATACCCTTTCCATTTTGAGATGATGGATTGAACAGTGTTCTTTTAGATGTTCAAAGCTTGGCATGTTACTTTAGGCTTCTAGAAAACGTTAACTCTGTTTGCTCTTTTCCTTGGTCTTCATTAAAGTTTTTTTTTCAACAATTTTCTGTAACAAACCTATGACTTCTTAACAGAATAGTTAGATTCATAATGATATTAAATTGATTACAGGGTAAGAAGAATTAAAAGTAAAAAGGGGATGAATACCAATACATGCCAATTTTTTTCTGATTGTATTTTGTCACATTAAATCCAGGTGGGGTGAAGTTTGCTGTCAAGTTTGTAATTGTGGCATTGTTCAACCCCCAAAATAACTTGAGAGACATTTGTCGGACTTTTCCACATTAAGAAACTAAACTGATAGGAGTCTGAATTTGGCAAACAGCAATTATGGTTTTGAAATAGCATAGAGATATCATAATTTTAGTTTCAGTAAAAACATGACACTTCTGTCAAATCTTGCTTTAATTTGTTTCTTGTTCGAATAAAAACTCAATCTCAATTTTCCAAAACATCACTGTGAAATACAACATAAAGTTAGCATTAACTCTCAGTAACTGAATTATTTTTAAAGATAATCTTAGAATCATACGAAGAGGTAATCAAGAATCCATGAATAGCAGAAATTCATCGGTTTTGAGGGTAATCTGTATATCTTTATGTTCAAATCAATATAATTATATACATAATTAGTGTTCCACATGCTATTTATTTAATACAGTACCGTCCTTTCAAATGTTGCCATGCCACAGGCACAAATATTAATTTATTTCATTGGGATTTTATGGAACAGAACAACACAAAGTAGTGCATAACTGGACAGTGAAAATAACATGATACATGGTTTTATTTTTTATATATATTTTATATATATTTTTTATATATATAAGTACAAATACAAAAAAATAAGTACAAATCTGGCTTGCATTTTTATTCAACCCCCTTTAATTTAATAGCCCTGAATAAAATCTTGTGCAACCAATTACCTTCAGAGTCACACAGGTACTAAACAGAATCACCTTTTTTGGAGAACAGGCCACAGTGTCAAAACTTAATTATTAAAATTGAAATTGCATGCAAGAAGCTTCTGTTTAGAAAGTTATCTGTTTTAAAAGATATCTTGTGAAATATTTTTACATTGCTATATTTTGGAAATAAGTTAACTGACTAGCTTTATCCTGAGTTACCAAACTAAAGCTCAGTTTTTGTTTTATCTTATTTAACTATTTTCAGCGTTAGTAAACTATATTGTATTTGTATTACAGTGTTTTTTTATATACTGTTAGCTGCTGGCTTCTGTGTTGTGTCTGCCAAACCACTGTGAAAAACCAATGTGGTGTAGTTACTGCAGGTATATAATCTGACCAAGAGACATTTTTTTATGCTCTAGGAAGGTCCCCGAGAAGCAGAACACCACAAAACTAAAACACCAAATTTTAGGAAAGAGAACCAATTTTAAAAGAAAGAAAGTGACATAAAAACATGCTCCCAAGTTTATAACAACCCAACATTTTAAACATTTTTATTTTATTCTCCTAAAAAAAATCAGTTCTCTTTCACCTCTTTTTCTTATTTTGTTCTGTTACATTTGTGAAATTTTCGGTTTTTATAATATCTTTAATAATGCATTTGTTTGTTATTTTCTAAATCTTAGAGAAACTCTAGAAAGATCAAAAAGCAGGTCAAACCTATTCTCGAACTGTAGAAAGAACAAGAAAAGATCCACTTTGAAATTTGACAGGACAAATACTCCTTTCTCCACATTAAGACTTTTGAGTTATAAGAGAAAAACATAAATTCCTAAGTTCATGAGAAAGAGAAAAATATTTGGTAATGAATTGTAGGAATTATACTTTTTAGAAAATTGCTCTCTTCATCAGTCAGTGGAAAACTAATTTTTCACAAAATGTGATGTAGATAAATAAGGTGAAAAAATCAGTTATATCAATAACTGGCCTCTCAGTTTCCACTCTACTCACATTATAGCTAAGTAACAGCAACACTCAAGCACTGTGTGCCTCACCTTTAGTAGAGCTACAGCAGAGCTTCAGGATGCCATTGTTGAATGTGCAATCTTTAAAATAACCAGCAGGGGACAGTGTGGTCATTGCTTACTGTTTAGGAACCCAACACCTTAATTTGTGCCACTCCCATGGAAGAGAAAAGACAGCTGTCTGAATGCTGGTGCTCTCAGACCTGCTTTAAAAGCTATATGAATTACCAAGTGTTTTCAAAAATGTTGTTTATCCTCAGTATGATAAATGATTGTCAACGAAGAGGTCAGAATTATTTCCCTATAACAAAAAGTGAAAATTTAAAATACAATTTTGTGTACATTGGGTGTAAGTGACGACCTGCCCGTTAATTTGTTAAAGAGTAAAGCTCAACAGAGTGTGTGTAGACATGGGAGCTGCTTTAGGAAAAGACTGACACAAGGAGGTGATGGGCAGATAAGACCATAAGAGCTGAGACAGGAGCAATGAGACGACATCACATGGCACAAGCCCCTGAGAGTCAGATAAAAGCTTTAGCTGAGTGACAGGGATCGTTCTTACTATCTTCAGTGTTAATCACTGATTCGAGGCTTCTATGCAGACTCCTAGAAAGGGTCAAATACAAGCAAACTCACAAGTGAAGACAAGGCATTTTGCATTCGTGCACAAATGTTTAAAATATACGAACATGCACAAACAATGAGGACCTGGATTCTCTTTTTCTGTTTTTCTGAAATGTTGCAGCCTAAATTCTGTATTTCTGTCCTTTAGCAACAATGTAGAGTCGGCAGGCCTCATATTTCACCTGAGAGACAGGCGAGGGGTGTGCAGGGAGTCAGGTGAGGGCTGTACTAATGAGGTAGAGCTCGCTGCCTGTGGGAAATAACGGAGTGAAGATGTTGAAACGACCCATTCAATCTGCCTCTTCCTGTCTGTGCTACTACAATGGGGTACCTCCCCTGGTGCCAGGTACGTGCAGAAAATTGAAAATTTGGTAATAGCAACAGTTATAGTTGCCAAATAAACAACAGACTTTCCTTCAGACCAATGTTCTTCTTCGAAGGTACAAAGTTTTTCATTCGACCAGCAAGCTCAAGACATTCAACACGTTCCTAACATGAAAAATATGACTGGAAGGCGGGTTTCTGTCTCTGTGCTGTGCATTCTGGGATTCAGAGTTCTTTTGTTCTCTGGTCATGCAGATATTAGATCCTTTGTTCGTTTACATGGTTGATTCCCAACACGGGGTGACTATTAGATGCGCATTCTATTTGGTAGCATATTCAAGGGAACTAAATTCAAATGAAAATCAATGACAATACTTGAAAACTTATTTTCACAAACACTCTCCATATAATTTGATTAAGCTTAATCTTAATCTTGCAAAGAAAAATGGGAACATGTTTTGGCCTTTAGATGGGAAAACCATTCATCTTTTTCCTTCCACTTTACAATTATACAATACGTTATGATGATCTAGCAAATAAAATCTCAATATCCTTCTTTGAAAATTTTGATAACATTACAAACTGTTAAATCAAGGGGTATGAATACTTCTGTAAGGCACAGAATGACACCACATTTCCTGTCACACTAACAAAATGTTTTAATGTTTTCTTTTTAACATGTCACTTCAGCTATGAAAACCCAGGTAAATTATTGTGTTGCTTTTCGTCAGACTGTCTAGTTTGTGCCTTATTATTAATAATGTTAGGTCTTAATTCTCCATCCTGAAAAGTGATGTTTTTATAGCATCTCTTGAAGGGCATAGTTCAGGTGCATACTTGTTTAAATGTTCAGTTTAGGACATCACAAAGATATTTCATTAACGTCTCTTAGAACTAAAAAAAAAAATAGTTCACATGTGTATATTTGCTCATGTCCATTACCATCTTATAATCCCTTATTTACTTGCATTCATTAATCCACTTAATTAAATGACTGAATGAATAATTGCTATTTACAAATAAGACTACTTTGTGGCCCTGCTACGGGTTTTAGGCTGCCCATCAAATATTTCCAACCTGAACTAACGCTGCCAACAGAATGAAGTAGAAGATAGATAAACAAATCGAGGCAAAGGAGGTTTAAGAGGTGGATAATTGCAGAAACAGTCATCTGCTATTTTTCCACACATGTATCTGAAATTATATCCAATCATGTGTTATCTGATGTTAAGCTTTAACATACCTTATACCACAGCTGTAGATGTGCTCACAAGGGAAAACCCTAGAGCTGTCAGTAATGGCTTTGGACTATTTGCTTAGGCTTCTACTGTCCCCTGAGATCTACGTGCCACTCTGTATTCACTGCTGGCTGGCTGGCTACAATTGGACCTTAGGGGGGTCCAGCTTTAAAATGTACTGTACACTTGTTTTCTTCACTACAACCAGGGGCAAAATGTTATGATCTTATGTAAAGTGGTAAGTCTATACTTTTTTGGTTAATTATTCTTTACCGTATTGTTTTGAGTCTGTAAATTGAAAGAGCATACACAACTGCAAATCTACCAATACATGGCTCTCCACCTAATCTAACAGGTAAAATGGGAGTGTTATTCAGAGAAGCTGCCAATTACCTATTTTAACTCTGGAGAAGCCGGGGAGATTCACAGGTCAGATGTGGTAATCTGTTGACAGGACATGTTAGTTGGGGATTCCACAAATCTGGCCCTTATTGAAGAGCAACAATAATGCCACTGTTGAAAGAAAATCTCAAGAAGTCCCATTTACAGTTTGCCACAAGCACTGAGACAGCCAAATGTCTGACTAAGGTGCTTTAGTCAGACATTTTGGCCTACATGAAAAGTAATGTGTGATAAAAAGCATGATACATCACCTTGAACTTAGCATCCTCACCATGAAACAACATGGTGGCAGCATCGTGCTGTTGGGATTTTTTTTTTTTTGCTGCTTGGACAAAAAGATACTTTGTGTGTGTTAGAATGGCAGAGTCAAAGTGTAGAACTGTAATAAGAATCTGTAGAATAACTTCAATATTATTTTTAACAGATTCTTTCCATCCAATCAAATTAAGCTTCACATATTTAGAGGAGAATAATGAGTAAAAACTGAAAAAATATGCTGTAGTAATAATTAAGGTACAGACGTTATCTAAAAAAAATTATTCTCTAGTTAAGGACTCACCAAAAAGCTTAAAATTATCTTTCTGGCTTTGCATAAGATCTAGTTACATTTGATCCAGATGCTATTGTGAGCTAACTGTGGCAATAAAAGCTTCCAGTTTTAGGTGGTGCATGTAGACTAACATCTGCTTTTTGCTTGCCGGTGAGACCTCAGTGAGAGTGAAGTACTTCCTGCCATCTGACAAGGGTCACTCAGTATAGGTTTACTCATGCATGTATCATATTAAAGTCTGACCTGTCAAAGCTGCAGGAGTTCAGATGTCTACTCACATTGCCCCAATTGTGCACACTGGTAATGCTTTTTAGCAATACAAAGGCTACTGTTGTACTGTCAGGCATCAAAACTGATAGTGAGGTTGATTTTATGGCTACATGATAAGATGGATTTTTTTCTTTATTAATATTAAAACATAACATAATGTAGCCAAAAAATGCATATGAAAATTAAGCATGCTACTTAAATTAAAGGTGATGTGAGTAATGTGCATGGTAATACATTTTACAGTCCAAAAATGACAATTTTCAGTTTAAAACTAAGGATGTGGAAAAAATTGCTTTCTCTTTTGTGTACGTCTCTGCTGTGCAAAGCTGGGTGCTGACTGTGGCGCTGGTTGGTAGCGCAGCCTTGATAGTTCGGCCCAATGCAGGAGATTTATTTGCACATCATTGAATGGTACAGGCTGAATCTCCATGGGCTGAGCGACCTACTTTCACCACTCTCCAAGTGTGTTTAACTACCGTGCTTTGCACATCGCATAGTACTTGGCTGTTATCAAGATTTGCTCACCAAGACACATCCAGCTTTTTATAGCTAAAGGATGAAAGAAAGGCAAAACCTACCTTAACATCATGTTCTGAAGAGCATCAACAACATCCTTAAAAATAATTAGCTTTATATTTTAAATTGGCTATCACTGACCAAGTTTTAGATTTACTATGAATAGGCTTTATTTGTAAAACAGACTGGGCTCACCAATAATGAATTTTCAAGTTTCAGGACAACAGGAAGCAGATGCACGATGCTAGGTGCTAAATTTTTGCAAACCTGACTTTGAGTGTGCTTCCAATTCTCAAAATATATGAAAAGGCAGATCTGTGCTGATACATTTTAATAACATTTAAATGGGGGTTCATTCACGCTTTTAAGGGAAAAATCTGTCCACATTTATGTTTAATTATGTGAATCACAGCTACAGCAAATTAATCCCAATTTTGCAAATGCCAAACATTATGAAAGTTATACCAAAATACGGGTTAATAAAAACTGGTGCTAATTTCGATGCAGAAGAAGAAAAAAACCCAGATTTTCTGCATGAGGCATTACAAAAAAACAGGACAGGTTGTTTAAAATCATATTGTCGCTTTGTAAAATTCCGAATAAAAACTTGTTAACTGTAGATCTCTATAACAGATGGTTTATATGCTAAATTCATTAAATTATTTCCAGATAAATTAACTTCATAAAAAAGATTTGTCTGTATTGTGCCACATGCGTGAGGCGAATTTGATTGTTGCGGTAAAGGTGAGATGAGGAACCAAAGTGGGGAAAAGGTGGTGGAAGGTAGGATGACGCACTGCTAGCACACAGCAATAGAATTGAAAGCGCCTAATTCATTTCTTATTAATTGTATTTAACTGGGCAAGTGTTCTTTTTCATTCGGGCACATTTTAAAAATTATTTGTCGAAAATACTCTGCATAATGCGTAATTTTACAATCTTATACATTTTTTTCCTTCAAACAATGCTTTTTATCTTCAAAGGAATCAGTTAAGGGGATGCATCATTCCATTTATTTGGGAACACCATTGCACCGTTATCATCCAGACAATGTTGTTCTTAAGGTTTTGAGGAATGCCTCCTCATGTCAGGTGCCTGGTCCCTCCATTTTATCCTTTACTTGCTATCGACATATCGACATATTTTTAGTACGTAGTAAGTATGTAGTAAGCATTCATTAACTTTAGGAATTTTTACATGCTTAAATGTCAGGGTTAGTCATCAAAGTCTTTCTCCTTTTCAGAAAAAGTTGTTTTTGTTTTTCTTCCTGGTCATGATTATGTTTTCCAGGTGGTGCTTTAGTTCATTCCTTAAGGTTTAGTTTCTTCTGTTACATTTGCAATATTTTTCAGTGTCCAGTCATGTTACCATTCCATGCTACTGTCAGACCATAATCAGCTTACTTCGGTCAACCTGCTCCATTAATATGCTTCTGTTGTGTTTACTCCTTGCAGCAGTATACTGTTTGTTCACGCCAAGCCAAGCCTGTCCATGTCCTCGACTGTTTGCCATCCGATGTCCATGCCTGACTTTGAAAGTTTTTCTTTTATTATTAAACATTTCGACTCTCCACGCTGCCTTTTTCAGCTATCTGCAATTTGGGTCCAACTCCAAGAGGGCTTTTTAACACTATAACTCTCTTTCTGTTGTAATTTGAAAAGTTGAAAAGGTTGCAGATATACAGTAGCTCACAAAGTGAGTACACTCCTCACATTTTTGTAAATATTTTATATCTTTACTTGAAACAACAATGAAGACATTACAAACTGATACAATGTAAAGTAGTCAGTATACAACTTGCATGACTGTCCCCTCAAGATAACACAATACACAGCCAGTAATGTCCAAACAGCTGGCAAAAAAGTGAGTACACCCCTAAGTAAAAATGTTCAAATTTTGCCCAAATTGTGAATGTTTTGTGTGGCTTCCATTATTTTCCAGTATTTTCCTGTTGGGCATGGAGTTCACTAGAGCTTCACAGATTCCACTGGAATCCTCTTCCTCTCCATGATGACATCACAAAACTGGTTGATGTTAGAGATCTTGTGCTCCTCCACCTTCCGTTTGAGGATGCCCCAACGATGCTGAATAGGGTTTAAGTCTGAAGACATGCTTTGCCAGTTCAACATCTTTACCCTCGCTTTCTTTAGCAAGGCAGTGGTCATCTTGGAGGTGTGTCTGGGGTTGTTATGATGTTGGAACTATACTAGGTTTCCGAAGGTAGGTGATCATGCTCTGCTTCAGTTTGTCACATTACATGTTGGCATTCATGGTTCTTTGAATAAACTGTAGCTCCCCATAGCAGGCAGTATCCCCAAAGCATGACACTCCCACCACCATGCTTGACTGTACAACAAACACACTTGTCTTTGTACTCCTCATCTGGTTGCCGCCACACACGCTTGACACCATCTGAAGTAAATAAGTTTATCTTGGTCTCATCAGATCACAGGTCAGTAATCCATGTCCTTAGTCTGCTTGTTTAAGGCTTTTTTTACAACAGGTAATTTCATGATATACAAGCATTTGCAAATCCTGTTTTTAAAAATATAAAAACTTAATGAAAACAGGGAAAAACAACGAAAATGTACTAGCAGTCCAGGTGGTAAGCAACAGTAGCAGTAAGTGTCAGGGCTGCAGTCCCCCTTAGTTGTAGCTAAAGTGTGTATAGCAAATTAGTAATTTTTTACAAGCAGCAGCAAAGAACTTTATTATTTTTATATGGACAGATACAAGAACAACTGTTCAGCAGTAGTAAAGACCAACAAACAAATTGCTGCTAAAACCAAATAAAATTATTTTCCCTGTTTACGCACAAACTAGCATTAACTCTGCAACACAGCTAGCTAGTCCAGGAAGTTAGAAAAGACACAGTTTAAAACTCCCATGGGTCATTTATTTAAATGGAATTATTTATGATCTGTATATTGATTTTTGTAAGTGGCAATTATTCAGGCTGATAATATCCGTAGTGAAGCAGTTTTTAGTATTGGTGTTGATAAGGACTAAGATTTAATATTGGCAATTAAACGTTACTATTCAAAAAGTTACTTTAATGTTTGAGCAATTGTTCACAGGATGGCAAGACCATAAAGAACAAAATGAGCAGTACTCCGCAACTTACATAGCATAGGTTACTTAAATCAACTTTTGATGAACACTAGTTTTTAAAATAACAATAACCCCACCTGAAAATAGTTGTCTTTCTGTGCACCTGGTCTTCCTCTCTGGCATCATTTGTTATCTTTCAGTATTCTGTTATTGTGTCCTTCCAACAAGTACTGTGTTATTTCGATAGTTACATGTTATGTTAATTTCCCTTCTGAAGGTTATGACCTTCCTTTGCAGCCTGCAGAAAGATCACACATATTCTGTCAGCGCTATTCCTTGATCCAGAGCTTTGTAAGGCTGTAGACAACTGATTTGATTGTTCTTTCCTGTATAAAAATGCCCAAAACGATGAGACACTGACAAGATATTTTTAAAAAAGAATGGATGAAAAAGCTATGCACTCATTTATATTCTGTGCGTTATGCAATTTTTTTACATTTTTTCAAACTATTTTTGCTGTTGTTTTGAATTACAAATTTTGTATAAAATAAAGTATGTTTTTCTTGATAAATAATGAGTGATGGAAATATTTTTGCAGAAGGGATGGGTTAATACAAGTTTATGCTGTCCACTGGTATCTGTCCACTTCTTTGAGGATATGAATATTGTATAGTAGTAAATATTGCTGATATTGCTTTGAATGACATTTTAAAATGAAATTTTGTGTGACAGCCTAATGTACCATATATTTCTAAAATGAAAGTGAAAAGACACATTAATAAAAAAAAATTCCCAATAAAAAAAAAATGTATTCAGCCCCTTTTAGTCAGTACAGAACCACATTTTGTTGCAAAAACATCTGCAGGTCCTTTAAAGGACAGGTTTTGCACATCTTGAAGCTCACATTTTGCCCATTCTCCATTGCAAACTATCTCAATCTCAGTCTGATTTGATAGGGAGTCTATGAGAAGATAATTATTTTGCTACATATTCTCAATTGGGTTTATATCTTGACTTTGACAGTGCAAATTCTAAACACATGAATATGCTTTAAATAAATAAAAAAATCCATTATAGCTTTGGCTGTTAGGGTTGAGGTGAACCTTTGTCCAAGTCTTTTTCAGCCTTGTAATTAATTTTCACCCATATTCCTATAAAATCTGGCCTGTGTATTCCAACAGTATGATGCTGCCATCGCCATGTTTCACTATGGATAATATGTTTAGGTTATGTGATGTGTTAACTTTTCCCCACACCGAGTATTTTTGATGTTGGCCAAAAATAGTCAAAAATGGCTTCCTTATGAAACTATTAAATTTATTATGAAATGTTTCTTCTTGCTACTTCCAGAAAGACCAGATTTGTAGAGTAATATCACGTATGCATGAGGAGAACAGGCTAACTCCGCATAAAAAGCCAGGGCAAACAGAAATGTCTACCTATGAACTTCTTATTTATGGGTGATATTTATTTTGCAAATCATTACTATTTAGGCTTTTTCAAATTACATTGGAAATGTTATCATAGTTGTTAGAAAGACTCAGCCATCCAGTATTATTTTATTTTATATTTCTTAATTATTGAGTAAAAACTGGTCATACATGTTGCACAAGACAAACCCCACTTATCATTTACAATAAACACACTGCATGTGCCTTCTTGTTTCTGCTCTTATACAAGAATATCCATTGTGAAGCCAGTTTATTATTATAATTTATAAGGAGGTGCATTTCTTAGACTTCAGTAAACAGAACAATTAATGTGTAAACTTTGCATTATGATTTGTGGCTGTTCAGGCTGCAGCAAATTAGCAACGGCCTAATGATTTTAAACAAAGCAGCAAAAGAAATGACTTGAGGGGTGAGCAGTTTATGCATGACCTGTTTATTACTGCAAATCTTTACAATAAATACACGTAAGGTGCTTTTAGAGCCACGTGTCTATAAAATGTACTATAGAATTGCAGCATAATCTGCCATATTATTATTGTTATAGTCATATCATTCACACATGGGACTCATCTGTGGAGATAGCAGTAGGAATAATGTAGGTGCTGATTGCTGTCACTCGCCAATCTATGTGCACAATAACATCCTTCATCAGGGGTGAGGGGAGACATGATCAGTGTAGTATAGTAATGTATACTTTCCCATTTTGATGTAAGAAATACAAAGTGATGCTGTTAGAATATGTAGTCAAACTGATCTTAGGATGTAATAAAAACAGCAAGGAGGACCTATGTATGGAAGCATTTAGAAGATTTCTGTTTCATTTAAGTTTTAAAGGAGTTTGGTCATCATCTTGTGAGCATCTGGGAAGCCATTAAAATAATAAAGAAACAGAGGCTGCTTGACTTAAATCAGACTTCTTGGCAGCTTTGTCCTCAGCAGCTCTCATCTGCTGACAGCTTTCCCAAGGTTTGTTGCAGGAATAGCCAAATGTTAACCCTCATTTACAGTTTGTATTGTAAAGGAAATATTGGGCTGCCATCCAGTACACTGAAGACCCCCCCCACCCATCCCTGTCCCACCTGGCTTTCCAAAGATTTTGATGGCAAAGATTATTACACATCCTTTTAGTATCACTTCAAGGTTTATGACCTCGAAAGATGTAAGCTGAGCATACACAAATAATAAAAATGCTGCTGTTTACCTATTCCTACTTCTAACTGTAAAGTGAAAAGGGGAGTGAGATCTGTTGACATGATATCTTGTTATATGAAAACATCACATTTCTAATCAAAGTATAGTCATCTGCTGACATGCAATCCATTAAAGGCAAATGCTTTAATACTGACGCACTGTTTTATTAATGTTTATGCCTTTTTAAGCAAGAAAGGAAACATTCGCTTGTAGTGACCGGCTTGGTTAATAAAAGCTGATTGGGCTGGGCAATAAGCAGCTTTTACAGTGGTCATTAGGAGAGAAGTGGAATACACCCTGAATAGGTCACCAGTCCTTCAGAGAGACAAACAGGAAAAAACAACCGATTGTGAGCAACCAAATAGATTAACATTTATGTTTTTGGACTGTGGTTGGAAGCTGGAGTGCATTTCAGGTCAAGATTTGAACCCAAGACTTTGTTGCTGCAATGCAACTGTGCCAAGGAGTAGGCAGAAAAGCAGAGCACATAAAGAGCATAGAACAGGTGATACTGTGAGACTGATAGGGAATAAGGATGGATGAAGCTGGCTGCAATGGCAGAGAGAAAACAAAACATCACTGGAACAAAACAAATATCCAAGGACACAATCTAACCACAGACAAATCTTAAAGCAAAATCAACAGAACACAAAATGCACCATAAACAGAAGAAGTAAGAAACAAAACTTAAAGGACTGAACTAAAGCACCACCTGGAAATCATAATCGTAGGTAAGGCCAAACAACAGCAACCATGAGATGCTGAAAAACAAACCCAAAAGAAAAATAAAACCCAAACACCTAAGAATCAGAGCAGATTATTTTTCTGTGTACAAACAGATTATTTAAAACGCATAAGAAAACTGAATCTTAATTTATACATGAAAGAGTCAATTTCACAATCTGATGTCTCCTGATCTTTACAGAAGGTGCTGCCAATCCAAGGCCAACAGATTGCCTGTGCCAGGAGGCCATGAGGAACCCAGCACAACCTGAGAGCGCTCAGCTGACCTATGAGTTCCACACTCTGTATGAGCTGACATTATTATGCAGGTGGGCAGCAAAGCAGCAGCAGCAGTGGGTCTCAAGCAGCTCCATAAAGGTTATAAGAGGTGCTCCACCAAGTCATATGCAGCCATAAGGAGACACTGAGGATAAATTAGCTTTTAACTGCCATGTTGTTGATACAGTCCCTCCGAGGAAGTTGGGGTTGCTTCTGGAGAACTGGTCAGCAGAATTCAGAACAAAACAAACATTTTCTGTGAACAAGCTTCACTTTCTCCTGCACAAGTTTCAAATATGTAAAAGTAGCTCGAGCCTTTCAACAGCTATCAGCCAATCCTCAAGATGTGGGTTTCTTCCCTCACTCTTCTATCTTAACCAAAGGACTTTTCTCAGGGTCTCTGGGGAGAGAGGAAAATCAGTATAGCATTGAATCACCTATTCTGTATTTTCAGGGTCTGTTATGCAAGCAAATTTTCTTTCCAATGTATGTATTTATTGGGTGCAGAGCATGTACCTGAGCATGTTGAAGCACAAGTACATGCTTTCTGACTTGAAAGAGATTACCAAAGATATTTTTAATGGTTTGTCAAAAGAAACTTTCAATTTAGTAATAATTCCTATACTATATAACAGCAATTTATACGTGTTATACTGAATGTCAAGAACTGGGAAGTATAGCGTTTATACTTGTGAGGAGATTTATCTGAAGATTTAGTATTTTGTACTTTTCAAAAAAAAAGGAAAAAATGGAAAGATGAATATTATATTATTTGGTCTCTCTAAATTGCCTTTGGTTGTGATTGAGTGTTTGCATTGTTGCTTGTCTCTGTAGAGATAGTACCCATAATGTAAATTACAACCAGAGCAAAAAGCTTGCCTTTCTCAAGATTGGGCAAAATAAAACTACCATCAGCTGAAAACTAACCTTCAACACTGCAGGTCGGGGATACCACAAAAGGTAGAATTCATCTCCTCCAGGTAGGTGTGCCAGGCATTTTTGTAAATATTTTTGTAATCAAACACATTGTCTAAATCATGTTTAAAATCATGTTGTTGCAATTTAGAATTCACAGTACAAGTAAACATGTCCATGTGCAGCTGAGTTAAGTTTATGAAAGTGTGAGAAATACATTTAAAGTTTACAAAACATTTTTTTGATTTTTTCATGCTCAAAAATTGGCAATGCACGGCCAAACCAGGACAGCTCGTGGCATTTGATTATGACATTGTTTTTTTGTCTTCAGTTTTCTGAAGACATGTCAACATTGGTGTGCACAATTAAACTTGACCTCTTCTAGGTACCTGCTATCAGTCTATCCTATTTTAAGGTATTTTATTAGTATGCAGTAGTAGCAGCCTCAACTGAATACCATCAATTTCTCAAATGATATTTTAATGTTACCATCACTTTGCCGTGTGAAACAATCAAAGTAGCTATGTCTTTTTGGATTTGTTACGTATGGCCCCTCAGTGAGCCTAGGTCTGTTTTAGTCTGCACCACAGGAGCATTTCTAACCTGACGGAAAAGAGCAAATATACAAATTTGTGAAACCATGGACAGTTATTCACTGGATGGCCTAGCATTTTAAATATTGAGTGAGTAGTGTATAGGAATTAGGTAACACCAGATGCAAACTGGACAGTATTGTAGGATGGCATAAGCACTCTTACTAGTACATCTAAGGCCCTTTAACCCCTCTACTGCCTCAATATAAAAAACACAGTTTTTTGCTGTTAAACAGATTCAAAATTACTGTAAGTGGAGTTTGATCATTTGAATATAGAACAGGGCTAAACACTAAAAGAAAGGGGCAGGTATCATCTATAGAAGGAGAACATGAAGTTATTGACAAACAGCACAGTTCCGTCTGAGGTAAGGGTAGCCCAGATCGTGATGTTAGTACCACAATGTTTCCCTGTGGGTACGGTGTGTAGTGATGCAGTACATATACTGTAGCTCTGAGAATTTTAAGTTGGTTTCATCAGATGAAAACACAAAGTCTCCTAAAAGCTTTAAGAATATTTTAGCCAGGCCTGGATGTGTTTTCTTTGGAAAAAATCAAGCAACACTACTCCTTGTCATAGACATATGGAGAAAACAAGTGATTGTTGCCACGCAAAAACAAACCGTACTTGGCAAAACTTTATGCAGGTCCATCAGACTTACTGTCAGACAGCTTGCCTGACCAGTTTGGTTAGGTTTAAAGAAATGTCCAGTATTTGTAATGTTGGTATTGTTCCATATTTTCTCTTATTATTGATAACTGTCTTCAAGTGTAATTTTTGTACATTTTTCCTGACGGATCTCTTTGTACCATGACAGTCTTTTGATCCTTTGTAACCTTTGTGAAAGCTATGTGTTAACTAAAAGGGGGAAATGTCAGTAGGATAGTTTTAGGACAGCTGAAGTTTATTTCAGGCTAATTAAATTCAGTACAGTTGTACACTAGGCATGTACCAAATTTGACTTAATGTTGAAACTGAATCAAAAGCTGCATAAAACAAAGTATTTGTGTAAGGATGTGCACACTTATGCAGCCCACTATATAAACTTATATGAGCTATTTAATTATTCAGGCTATCTGCTTGGATAGCCAGCCTGCAGTAAAATGCCACTCATAGCTTGCAAAATGTGTGTTACTCAACCTAATAACTATCCACGTGTTTTTATAACCAAAAAGTATTTCAAAGTAGCTAATTTTGAATGAAAAGTTACAATGAAGTACTTTAGACTGATTGACTGGTAGTACAGAGTAACTGATATAGGAATGGCTATGCAGGGTTACTCTAAACTTCATGCAGCTGGAGATAACTGTTCACTTTTGCATCTCATTACAAGAACTGCAATGAGTTGTGGTTTTGAAGCTGCAGCTTTTTTTGAACCTCGGCATATCATTGTAATAAATACTGATCCATGCTTTGGGAAAAGTCTTTAATCTGAGATTTCTTACAAAATGACACTGCCATTTATTGTGTGACTTTGGTTTTAAAGGAACTATCAGATACTTGAAGCTCATCATCAAAGATTATTCATAAAAATAGATTTGAAACTGATGGACAATAAGGAAATTCCTTGTAAAATTTGCATGGAAAACTATTGTAAATACACACTATGGTTTAGCACATCGATTGCATCCATTGTTTTTGTTTACTTGTTTCTCATATTCTTGTTGTTGTGGGTGGATATAGACAATTTGAGGAGAGAGGGAAATGAGTAGCCGGGGATGCAGTAATGCCACATGTCCATTCAGATAACCGCAGACACTTAAACAGTTTTGTGGGAAGTGATGAAAACACTCTCACTGACCATCTGCCTCAGGGCTATCCTCAATCCTCTGCAGTATGGATGGAAACAGAGGCAGATTGTTGGTGCCCAATGTTCAAACTGAAACATAGCTAGCTTCCAAGTGGGAAGTACATCCCTGCCCAGTTGCTCATGGTCAGAGTGGGAGTTGTAGCCACAAGGAAGTTGTTTGTCTTGAATTCTTTAACTGTCGCTGATGATTTGCAAGTATGGGAGCCTGACTGAATCCCAAATGCCATGTCACACAGATACACACACATACATGTAGTGTTTTCATATCCTTATAGGGACCTTCCATTGACTTCCATTCATTACTATAGCCTAACCCTGACCCTTACCCTAAACCTAATCTAAACCTAATCAATGTCTGCTCATCTTCATGTCTGCTCACCTCAAATACAGTTGACTGGAGAGGTTTTTAAAAGCTCACTCCCTATTTAAACCATGAGCTGTGATCCAAGACACTCATTTACTTCTCACCCAGGCTTTAGGCTGGTCAGGAGGCCCCACTGTCAGTATGCACAGAGAGCAATCCGGCTGAGGTTCAGCACTGTAATTACACATGAACAGATGGCCCTGCTGGAAGACTTTTTTTTCCTCAGTCCCTCCTCCTTTCAGAGCATGTACCTGCAGCGCATTGAGCTCTCGCTGCCCTTTGTTACACACAGATTATTGTCCGCAGTACAAGGGAGGGGGGCTGAATTCAGAGTTGAAGACAAAAAAGCTCCATCAAGTGAGTGTGCCTGTAAAAATTATGTGGACAGAAAACATGAAAAAGAGGTGCTTTTGTTATTGTTTATTTGTAGCTAGTTTATATTAACTCTGCATTCTCTGACTGTATGCAAAAGAAAAAAAAAAACCTATACAACGTGGTACCGACAACTCAGATAGCCTTTCTGTGGACTCCCATGAGGTAAAGTTGAAGTGGCTTAGATTCAGGGCGAGCCTTGTCCTTTGTTCTCTCTTTGAAATTGTGCTGGTGATTTACGAGTAAAGAATACAAATAATGCATTGCTTGTGTTTTGTTGTGTTTCAGAGGGCCAGTGCAGACAGAGGCAGACACATTCATCACTCTGATGATTTGTCAGGCCTAGACTTTGTTCAGGAAGACAAAAGAATGAAAAAAAAACATGTTATTTATTAAAGTTTTAAAATATTTAAAATTTAAATAAACCTTGTGGCAAAAAAGTACTTGGGTTGCCCCATAAATGATTTAGGGGCCCTCCAGCTTTGGAGAGGGAAAGGGAGATAACTGCAAGTATATCCTGTTCAAAGTCCTCAAATGTGCAGCAGTCAAAACCATGACATTTCAGAGTGCTCTTGATATAGACAGGACAGCTGAATGATTTAAAATGTAAAGATCTGTCAAATCAAAGTGTGCTTGCTACCAAGCACTTCCTTTCTATTCAAAAAAGTACAAAATATATTTGTCAACTGAAAGCGACTCCCCGATGACTGCATTGTAAAAGAACATGTTTTATTTTACCCTCCCTAGCCATCATGTCTTCTTGTTATAAAACTGTCAGCCAGCAGAAGCAATTACAGTATAGTTCGAGCCAGCTGCATGATAACGGATGGCTGCTCAGTGTCATGGTTCACTTCAGCGTGACAATTATCAGGGTCTAGTCAGCAGAGCTTTTCTCCTGCATGCTCCTACAGAAGTCACATCGGCAACCTCTCGGCGAGTCCAATGACCATAAGATTTCACATGTCTGCTACCGTGGTGGGCTGTTACTTAGTGCCCAACAAGTTAACTGGTGACCTCTGTGTTAATGGTTCAGTTTTACTTCCCTTTGGTGACTATAGATTTATTTTTTGTTCAGTGAGAATAATTGAGGGAAAGGGAGCTCCAGTTACACTTAAGATTGGTGAGGGCAAAGAAAGAAAGGCCAAAGTCTATGCACCAATGTGACACACAAAACAACAATTTTGTACAACTAGAGACTGAGGTTTTTGCAAAATAGCTTGAGCTCAGTCAGGCTGGAATTAGAGTGTCTGTGAATACCAATTCTCAAGCCTTTCCACAGATTTTTAGTTGAATTAAGATCTGGATTCTGACTGGGCCACTGTAGCTTTGGTTGAACATATAGTGTGGTGGTTTTGCCCAGAGCCGTGCAGAGACCACTAACAGGGCAGCTGCTCCAAGCAAAAAAAGGGCACATTTAACTGGATTCTAGGGCGGAATATTAGCAAGAGTCTCACCCAGCTTTTACAGTTCATTGTACTATGATGTACTTCAAATAGTAAGCATAGAAATATACTATTTAATCAAATCTAGGGAAAACTATAATACAGAACACCATACTATTTATATGTGTATTAAATATTTAATTGTGATCAGAATTTTACTTTGCAGGTCTTCATCAGTATTGAGATATTTAAACCCGCATATGAGCAGAATATGTAAATTATAGGGCTAGATCACCGAACATACTTAGTTTTTTACACAATTAAACTGAATAAACAGAGGGGCGCAATACAATCTTTTAGTGTACTGTAATAAAGGACCTAATAATAAATAAAGCAGCCTGTATGTTCTGTATTTACATTGGAGGTGCACAGGTGCATCAAACCTATACCTAGAACTGCAGACAATAAAATGAAAATGAGTTGTTGACACATATGACCTTAGTGTTAAGGCCACCATGAGAAAACATAAAGCCTATTGACACTGCTGACTGACCACCAAACTTTAGGTTAAACCTCTTTTATTTATGTTTGTTTTGTGATTACTTATATACATTTTCTTCTTTCCTTCTTCTTTTTCTTCTCTCTCTTTGTCCTCATTGTCTCATCCTCCCTGTGTTGACTGTAGCTCAGTGTCTCTTGTTATTTCTATCTCCATCTCATCTGCTCTGTCAGTTCTGGGAGCCAGAAATTAGCTATCAATTGATCTAGATTTAACGAAAGTACATCCTAATATCAACAATAACTCTTAAACTTGTTGCTTGTAAAATTCAACATAAGTGCACTACCAAACAGCTATTTGTTTTTACCTATTGTACTCTTTCTAACACAGTTGGTTAACAATCCATTACCTTAGGATGCTTCAAGCAGCTCCTTCCTTGTTTGTTTCAGACGTCTTTCTTTACAAAGCATATTTGAACTAAAACAAACCTGCTATGATGACAATTTAAAAAATATTTTAAACTGCACAATCTTTTTTTTCCTTTTTGTATTAAACAAAAAATATTTTTTAGTCTATAGCTTAGCATAACAGAGGTTATTTTAGAGAAAATTACACATTGAGAGCCTCAGGAGGGTGTATTATAAGGTTTTTGTTTAGCCTATAAAACTGAAACATAAAAAACCCGCAATATTAGTTGAGGAGAAAAATTGTGACTGAAATGAGATATAATCTACGTAATGATTTGGTAAAGAGAAGAAGCAACGTCTTTAGCTGGCAGCTAGCTCATGACACAACTACTGTCTGAGCAATAAAACCTAAACCGTCAGTTAATAAAAGCTTCTCCTCACCTGTCAGGAGTCCTCTCTTTTCTCCCCTTGCGTGTGTGTCGTGTTTCAGCCGCTCTCTGTTCAGACTGCTCCTCCGTTGGTGATGAAGCAGAAACAATACAAAGTTGCTGATAAAAGTACAAGTACTCATATCTTATAATTGCACTCACTTATTGGTTTATTGACCAACAACTGTCGTGCAGTCTGGACCAAAAGCGACATTACTCAGCTCCGCAGTCTGCTTTTCTATCTCACTGTACGAGGGGCACTTATTGTGTGCGTTACAGAAACAAAAGGTCAAAGGTAACGGCGTAAGTGGGGGGTGTCGTCATGTCATCTCTCTTATGAAATAACATTTTTCGGGGTCTGTGAGTGTACTGTGTGTTTGTGTTGCCTGCTTTTTACTTTGCTTGGTCACTAAATGGTGTTGGAGCTCACAGAGGCAGAGGGGACAGGTGCTTCGCATTTCACTGATTACCTCAAGGTGTATTTAGACTGGAAGCTGCCAGCACTTCGACGCCTGAGTATTAGCCACCAGTGGTAACAGACTCTTGTCAAACTCTAGCTCTAGTTTTGCTTTCTTCTTTCTTCTTGTGCACTGAGTAATTTTAGTGTGTCCTCCTTCTCAGATTGTTCCAGACCTAGTTGAGTTCAAGCAGTTCCCAGACTCTTCTTAAAGAGTGTTTCCTGACCTCTGAATAAGCAATCAAGTCTCCAGTTATTTCCTCCGGATCAAGTTCAAGCTGGCAGCTTCCTGGCTCTTCGACCACCCGGATCAAATCATAAGCAAACCCTGTCCACCCTCCAACAAACTCTCACGCAGGTGCCTCCAACCTGGGCTCCACACCATCAATCCACTCTCTGTGATCAGAGCTCCCAAGGATCTACCCTCACAGAACTTCTCCTGCGTTGTGCTCTCAGACCCCGCATCTCTCATCCCTCTGGCGGTTTATCTTCCTTCCCCAGTAAGTCTAAGTCTAACCAAGATTACTAAACCGTTGATTTCCTCTGGTCTCACCCTTTTCCCATCTTTTGTACAGTTGGAGAATTACCGGTCCCGGATCCCAAACCTATTTCACTCCTGTGAAAATAAATCTTTTAAACATACTGCTTTTTCTCCCGAGTGTTATTCTGCATTTGGATCAGATCTATAACAAACACTATGAAACATTAAATAGCAATATTAATACAGGTTTTCATTAGGTGTCAGAGGAGGTCGTATGGGAATAAATAAATATTTTGACCAAAAAGGCACTTTTGGTCAAGGAGCAAAAAGCCTCAAACAGGTTGTCTTCTATCCATTTCCCCATTAACTCCAAGAGTTTTCTTGCCCCTGCTGAAGAAAAGCATCCCCACAGCAGCCACCACATTTTACCATGAGGATGGTGGGTTCAGGGTAATGTGCAGTCGTATTTTTCCACACATAACATTTTATATGGAGGCAAAAAGGTTCACCTCATCTGACCAGGGCACCTTCTTTTTGCTCATCAGATGCAATTTACATAATCACATTGACATTTGCAGTTATAACTGTGGCAAAATATGTAATTGTCATATTTTGGGCCGTAATGCAGACAAAGCTAGGAATCTGATGGTAGAAAGTTTAATGATAAGAGCAACAGAAAACTTACAAAAATGCAGGAGGAGATAAGGATATTGAGCACAGGCAGTGTAATCGAAGGAACCAGCATTGGGCAATGAAAACCAGAGTGCTTATATACTGTGGCAAAGGTGATATTGGATACAGGTTAATCAGGGTAATGTGGAAGAGCAGTGAGAGGAGAGTACTAATCAGGGGAACTAATAAGAGAAAGAGACTAATTAACACAATGAACACAAAATGAGTTGAACCAAAATAAAACTAACACTAACATTGGAGATTAACCTAAACACTAAAACAGAACTTGAGAAGTAAGTAACAAGCTAATCAAAAGAATAACAAAAAATGACAGGACTTAAAAAATAGTGTACACAAAAATGAACTGATACGGAAAGCCCTAAACAACAATAAAGTGCTCAGAAATGATCAAAACCCAAACACCCAAGTATCATGACATAAAAGGTTTGAGGGGTTGACATATTTTTGCAATGCAATATTTATGGATGGATGGATGGATGATCGAGTGATTGATGGATGGATGGATGGATGGATGGATGATCGAGTGATTGATGGATGGATGGATGATCGAGTGATTGATGGATGGATGGATGGATGGATGGATGATCGAGTGATTGATTGATGGATGGATGGATGGATGGATGGATGGACGATCGAGTGATTGATGGATGGATGGATGGATGATCGAGTGATTGATTGATGGATGGATTTAAATATAAATTGATAGATCACTAATGGATAACTTGTTTGGACAATTATTTATTTGTTTCAATGGTTTTTGTAAACAAATCTTAAACCTTTGTGCTTTAAAGAACAACCTGGTGCCCCCCCCTAATGTTTGTCTCCAGTTTGGTCACACAGTGCTGAGGGCTAGCATCCTTTTTTTTTTTTTAACCGCCATTTGTTACAAGTGAGTCAATGTAATTGTGCTGTTTCCTCTGGCATAAACAGCACGCCCCAAGTTTTTCATAGGCAAAACCCCCATACTCAGCTCTGCTCTCTCTTTTCCTTATAAAGTGGCATCATTTAGGGTGAACACATAGGATTCCCCTCCTTATAAGACGGGACATTATAAGAGTACTCTGTAAAGCTGTAATCAGTTTAACAATTATTGATGTCTTTGACTTCTAAAAACCATGGTGTTGACTTGTAAACTATTATCAATTTTGTTAAGCTTTTAGGTTTGCAAAAGTTGCCTTACATTGACATCCTTCAGTGCCAGAGATACTGCAAAACTAAAATAAGGAAGGCTGTGTGAAATCACTCAGTCATTCAGTACTCTCTAATATACCTAAATATTAGAGGGGTGATTGATAACATTAGAACTCCCAGATTATGGGCTCTTGGTGGTTTTGCGTGCTGCCTGCCTGGCATTGCCTACTAGGATACCTTAGGCACTTTTCTATAGTGAGCAGTAAGTTGAGTTTTCAAACCCTAATTCATCATCATTGACAGTTATTGATTCACACCGTGGTCTCTCTTCTGTTTACAAAAAAAAAGCCTCAGTCAAAAAGTTTGTACGCAACTTCTTATTCAAAATGAATGAACATAAACTTTGTACTAGTAATGTATTCAAGTCATGAACTTCTTGTTCCTGCTGTGATTGAAGACATTGGCCTTAATTGCACATGATTCATCACACTCAAAGTGACATTAAATATCTTCACCAACTTTAACAACAATAAATCTATCTGAAATGTTTTCAAGAGGCTAAATAAGAAATTAAAGCAGCGTCGCTACATTTCTTTCCTTCCATTCACTTAAGTCAGGCTTCCTTCTGGGTGAAAACAGATTCTGTAGCAGGGCTGACTTAGTATCAAAAATACAGTGGCTCTCTGAAATTTACATACACCGACAAACTGTGATGCAATAATAACAACTATGCAGCTTGAGCTTTTAAAAATCATTTCAAAGCAATGCGATCTTTATAGCAGAGTATATTCTTGTCAACACTAGAATGCACAGTTCCCACACTGCTTATACATTTATATTTAGAGAGAGTACATATATCTATGTATCATAACATGTGGAATATTCTCAGCTTTAATTTGATTTATATTTTATAAAAATTGGATAAGAAATATGGGCGATACAACAGATGCATGTTCATCCCACATCAGAACCGCATGATTTTATTGACATGATATGGCGCCTGCATGCGCACGTCACTATTTTTAGCGGCTACTAGGCGATTTCCAGTCCAGTAATATACATTTAATGCACCCAGATGTGTTCAAGCTTCAACTATTCAGATGTTGATCTGTGGTGGAGCTGAAAACATTTGAGATAGTCCTCCATCACCAGGACCACTTATATCAAAATAGACCATTACTATGAATCCACTAACTCCATGTTTGGTGCTGTTTTTTGTTTTTAATACCTCGCCCACTCCTCCAAACATACTTCTTTTCATTGTGACCAAATACCTCAGTATTTGTCTCCTATGACCCATGTTGATGTTAAACAGGCTTCATTGCGGACAGTGACCCTGGTGTTTCAGCATCTTTCAGTTTATGATTAGCTTCAACCTAGCTTGGTTGTTCCCAAAAATCCTTACCATGTACTTTTAGTCAGAAATGAGACTTTTGGTCAAATGAGTGGAGCTTTGACACTGGCCTTTATGACAGCGATGATCTGCTTGTCAAATTTAAACAGAGGATCAACCATCACACCCAGATTTTTCGGCAGGACAGCAGTAGGAGGACAAGGGACCAATCAGACTGTCATATCCATGCCGGATATTACTTTGTCTGAACACCAGAATCTCGGTTCTATCTTTATTTAGGTTCAAGAAATGTTATCTCAGCCATGCCTGTACCTCCCTAAGACAATCCTGGAACATTTTTATAGTGGACCTGCTGTCATTGGCGGTTACAGGCAAACAAATTTGAACATCTACTGCAAAACAGTGAAAAGAGACTTTGTGCTTGTAAATAGTCTGCACTTGTATAGCGCTTTATCAAGTCAGAGGACTCCAAGATGCTTTAAGCTACAATCAGTCATCCACCCATTTATACACACATTCACACACTGACAGCAGTAGACTACATTGTAGCAGCAGCTGCCCTGGGGCAGACTAACAGAAATAGGGCTGCCATACAATCTGCGCCACCGGGGCTCTGAAGACCATCAGCAGGCAAGGAAGGTGAAGTGTCTTGCCCAAGAACACAATGACTGAGACGGATTCAAACTGTCAACCTGACAAAGCCCTACCACCTGAGCCACCCCAGATGGGTAATGATTGGGGATGTGTTCTTGAAATGTCATAAGAGGGTACACAAAAAGAAGCAGCAATCGATTTGCACTCTCTCTGTGTGTAATAAAAGTTTCACATCTTAATTTAATTACTAAAGTAAAATATCTCTGTAATGATCCTCTAATTTGTTACACAACTGGACATACATTTATATTTGTTTATATTTTTGGCCAATTTAGTTGTATTCATCATCTGAGCCTTGTTATTCATGAATCAGGTGAAGCATTTCTCTATTTTTGTTCACAGAAACACTACACTCACAATAATAAAGGTTTCTTACCCAGGAGCTCATGAAATGATTGCAACAGGATATTCAAACTGCCCAAATGCATAAATAAAATCAAATATGCATGCTGTGAGTAACAAAATATTCAAATTAGTTTGTAGTCTTCGGTGGGTAAGGCCCCGGGGGTGGATGAGATTTGCCCGGAGTTCCTTAAGCCTCTGGATGTTGTAGGGTTGTGTTGGTGACTCTACAGCATCGCATGGACATCAGGGGCAGTTCCACTCGATTGGCAGACTGGGGTGGTTGTCCCCCTATTCAAAAAGGGGGACCGTAGAGTGTGTTCCCACTATAGGGGAGTCACACTCTTAAGCCTCCTGGTAAAGTCTATTCGGGGGTTCTGGAGAGGTGGGTCCATCAGATAGTCGAACCTCGGATTCAGGAAGAGCAGTGTGGTTTTCATCCTGGCTGTGGAACACTGGACCAGCTCCACACCCTCAGCAGGGTCCTGGAGGGTGCATGGGAGTTTGCCCAACCAGTCTACATGTGCTTTGTGGACTTGGAGAAGGCGTGTTACCGTGTCCCTCTGGGAATCCTGTTAGGGGGTACTCCAGGAGTACGGGCTATCAGGCCCTTTGATACGGGCTGTTAGGTCCCTGTATGACCGGTGACAGAGCTTGGTCCACATTGCCGGCAGTAAGTCGGACTCGTTTCCGGTGAGGTTTGGACTCTGCCAAGGTTGCCCTTTGTCAGTGATTCTGTTCACAACTTTTATGGACAGAATTTCTATGTGCAGCCAAGGTGTTTAGAGGATCTGTTTTGGTGGCCTTAGGATTGCGTCTCTGCTTTTTGCGGATGATGTGGTCCTATTGGCTTCATCAGCTCGTGATCTACAGCTCCCATTGGAGCAGTTCACAGCCGAGTGTGAAGCAGCCGGGATGAGAATCAGTGCCTCCAAGTCCGAGGCCATGGTCTTGAGCTGGAAAAGGGTAGAGTATCTTCTCCGGGTTGGTGGGGAGGTCCTGCCTCAAGTGGAGGAGCTCAAGTATCTTGGGGTCTTGTTCACGAATGAGCGATAAATGGAGCAGGAGATCGATAGACGGATCAGTGCTGCATCAGTAGTGATGCGGGCGCTGTACCACTCTGTTGTGGTGAAGAGAGAGCTGAGTCAGAATATGAAGCTCTCGATTTACCGGTCGATCTACATTCCTACCCTCATCTATGGTAATGAGCTTTGGGTCATGACCGAAAGAACGAGACCACGGATACAAGTGGCCGAAATGAGTTTCCTCTGCAGGGTGTCTGGGCTCTCCTTTAGAGATAGGGTGAGAAGCTCTGTCATCCGTGAGGAACTGAGAGTAGAGCCGCTGCTTTTCCACCTTGAGAGGAGCCAGTTGAGATGTCTCGGGCATCTGCCTCCTGGATACCTCTCTGGTGAGGTGTTCCAGGCACGTCCCACCGGGAGGAGGGCCAGAGGAAGACCCAGGACACGTTCGAGGGACTATGTTTCTCGGCTGGCCTTGGAACGCCTTGGGATTCCCCTGGATGAGCTGGCCCAAGTGGCTGGGGAGAGGGAAGTCTGGGTCTCTCTGCTTAGGCTGCTGCCCCCACGACCCGACCCCGCATAAGCGGAAGATGATGGATGCATGGATGGATGGATGGATGGATGGATGGATGGATGGAGGGTTTGCAGTCAAGCAAACTTGCATGATAAATATTTTGATAAAACTTTTTCTTTGAGAGCTTGTTTGTCTACAATTTTCTTGTAGACTAAAACTTAGTAATCCTCCTGATTTGGAATATTTTAAAAGTGTAGTATCCTGTAAAAGTATTCATGCCCAAACAGCAATTATCAAACCATTATTGAAAAATAGCAACTTGGACAAGCTGCTACTGCAGAACTCAAATCTCCCCTACAGACCTAGTGCTCACCACAGTACAGAGACTGCCCTTGCCAAGGTGTTCAATGACATCCGTATAAAAGCAGACTGTGGAAGAACCACGGTGCTGGTATTATTGGACCTTAGTGCAGCATTCAGCACTGTTGATCACTCCATTTTATTAGAGCGCTTGGAAAACTGGGTCGGACTGTCTGGAACAGCATTTAATTGGTTTTAATCCCACTTGAAGGACAGGTACTTTTTTGAGTCAGTAGGTAACTTTATATCACAGACCACAAAAATCACATGTGTTGTTTCCCAAGGGTCCATCTTAGGGCCCCTTCTATTCAGTATCTACATGCTCCCCCGAACTTAGATTATAATAAACAAAAACATAAGTTATCATAACTATGCAGACGACACACAGCTATACGTTATGATGTCACCAGGTGACTATGAACCCATTCAACCACTGGGTAAATGCTTAGAAGAAATCAATGCATGGATGTGGCAAAATCTTCTTCAGCTGAATCAAAACAAAACTGAAGTAATTTTTTTTGGACCAAAGGAAGAGCTTTTAAAAGTTAGCACACAGCTTCAGTTAATACAGCTAGAAACCACCAATCAGGCTCGAAATCTGGGTGTAGTGATGGACTCAGACCTAAACCTTCAGAGGCACATAAAGACAGTAACAAGGTCGGCCTTCTATCGCCTAGAGAACATCTCCAGGATTAAAGAACTAATGTTTCAGCGGGCCTTGAAAAACTAATTCATGTGTTCATCTTTAGTAGAATTGATTACCGCAACAGTGTCTTCCCAGGTCTGCCTAAAAAGTCGAGAAGACAGCTACAGTTGATCCAGAACTGCCCTCTTCCTCACTAAAACTAAGACAGGGGAGCACATTACCCCAGTTCTAAAGTCCCTACACTGGCTCCCTGTGGCTCAGAGAATAGACTTTAAAATATTTCTTTTATTCTATAAATCACTGAATGGCTTAGCACCAAAATATATTACAGACTTGTTGTCAGTGTATCAACCACCCAGACCTCTCAGGTCTTCTGGCTCAAATCTACTCTGCATACCCGGAACCAGAACCAAACATGGAGAAGCAGCTTTTAGTTCTTATGCTCCACTAATCTGGAATAAACTCCCAGAAAACTGTAAAAGCGCTAAAACCCTAAGTTGCTTTACATCAAGATTAAAAACTTATTTGTTTAGAGTGGCCTTTGACTGTGCTATCTAAACATTATTAGTTATCAGTGCAACTTTTCTTTCATTTTCTTATCAATCATTTTATCATTAATTTTTCATTTTTTATCTTTTTTATTATCATCTTATCATTTTGATTATTATTTTTTTTTATTTAATAATTTGTGATCGTTAATTATTTAATTAGCTTTATGCTACTGTAATGTACCTCATATGTCTCTTTCTTTTTTTTTTTCCATATACAGCGCTTTGAATTGCCTTGCTCCTGAAAAGTGCTATATAAATTGACTTGCCTTGCCTTTGAGCTGTATTGTCACTCTAGACCCCCTAACTTTGATATATGTTATTAGGATTTTATAAAATAGACCACAAAACATGTTGAAAAACTAAAAGTCCAAAATGTGTTGCATGCGTTTGCATTCAGACCCCATGAGTCAGTGTTTTCCCAGAGTTACCAGGCGGAATTGCAGCTGTTTCTAAGATGACTTACCATAGATTTCACTGGATTTGTTTAAGGGTATCAGAGGGGATTAAATACATATGCACACTACACTTTTTAGCTTTTTATCTGCAGCAAATTTTAAAAACCCTGGTATGATTTTCCTTCTATGCCACAAGCACTACTGTTGTTGATCTATCTATCAGGCCAAAATTCCATTAAATTACATTGAGGTTTGTGGCTAAAAAAAATGGTGAAAGGTTCACACTATGACATAGCTGAATTAAAATGTGTTTTTATTGTGTTCAATAAAAATACACTATCAGGAATAAATCACCATTATTACTGACCTCTATTTGTTGCAATAGGTCATCATATGAAGTTATTTCTAATAATGTCTTGATCCTACATAAGTCATCCTAGACAGTGCCCAAAAAGGTAAAAGACCCTCCGATTTGAACATTCTGTCTGGTTTGAAATTAAATCCGTGCTGGTAGTTAATAATCCTTCTCCAAGGAGAACTTCATTAATCTTCCCCTGATGAATAAACAGCCCTCTGCTTTGAAGGACACAGAGAAGTCCAGGTTGGAGGTTTCACAGCTGTGAAGCTGTTTCTCATACATAACAGCTGGCAGCATCAAATAATCACACAGATGGAGATGTTCCTGTGCCTGTGAACTTAAGGCTTTTTTTTCAAGGGATTTAATTGTAAAAAAAACAGACATGTTATAAATGATATATATTCATATTAATGAAATCAACTCATTCTCAAATATTGATTTTTTTTTTCCAACATCAGCTTGTCCTCTGCATCAGGCTGCAGAAAATGACCAAAACATTCCCAGAGGAGTTGACATAATGCAAAATGAGAGGTCAAGGTTGTGTAGGTCAGTGTAATTTTGCATCTTTGCAGCCTTACTGGCAGATGAGTGAGGCGAGTGTTTTCATATTATCTGCCTTCTGGAAGGACAAAGGTGAGAGGAATGTGTTTGCTTTCTCTTATATGTTTAGCTTCTTAGAACATGTTTCTCTTTTTCCAACCTGTCTATGTTTGATGGCATGAAAAGAAACCAACGTCCCCTATTGCAGGTATAAGGAGCTTTGCATACATCTGGGTAGGACAGAATAAGATAACTTGTCATATGATGAAATCTTCTGCAATATTCCACAATCATTTAAAACTTCTGCAAATATGGCTTTGTCTTAGTAATGTAACTTTAGATTGTTTCCTACTGAGAAGCATTATATTGCTGCCACACAGAGTAAGTTAAGTTTCACAGTCACAACATGCCTGTTAAAGATGATCAATTGCAATGTCAACGACTCAATGTAACTCTTGAATTGCTGAGATGGAAAACGTTTCACCAACTGGAATTATAAGATTAACTGAATATGAATATATTGCATCATATGTATGATTTACTCATAATATTTACACCACCTGAACTTATTCACTTCAGTATTTCTATATATGTGGATATTAACAGCACCTGTTAATTTTGTTAAGTGCCTCGAGATGCCATTTTTTAAATTTTAGTTTTTTTTTCATTGGACTATAAATAGTTCTCACCAATGTCATTGTTTCTTTATAAAATCTTTATAAACTTTTCCTCTTATTATGATAATGACAACATCTTTGTCTCTGATGTTGCGATTGCTTGCACACATTCTTGCTTTTTTATTTTTCACTTTTGAGATCTCTCCTTTGGTTTGAATCAGACTCTTTCCTAGACCTGGAGTCAGGCTAAAAAGGAAAGAGGGAAGTTTCACTGTCAGTTGAATTTACTTTATCTGACTGTCTTATTTATTGGTTGCAGGCGCTTTAAACTATTAGACAGCCCGTGGTAAAAACTGCCAGCATTTGATGGAGAACACTTCACTTGATTGACACATATTCCCTAAAGTATTCTGTTAAGCTTCATCCATGTCAAATGCAGAAACCCAGTGCCACAGATAGTCTTTGGAAAAAAAGGAAAAAAGGTGACAAATTATTGTGAGATTTTCTCTGCCCTCAGATGTTCATTTCTTCACAACAGTGAGGATGGAAATAGTGAAAGTAAGTAGAGCATAACGTAACAAGAAAACATTCATCTTATGCACCATGATTTCAAATGAGAAAGAGAGAAAGGCAAAACAGAAGAAAATACGTACTGCTTTTATGTTTTGTTTCTGGCTTTGGCTTGACTCTGAAAAAATACATATTTAGATTTTTCCAAACTTTGACAAAAAGTGTCTAATCTACAACGATCTGTATAAAAATAAGATAAGTGCAGGCCCGGAAGCCATGTCCACAAAACGGCTTCGTTTAGGGAAATAACTCCCTCTGTGTCTTTTTTTTTTAAAGCACTTGTATAGAGTAAAAATCTGCTTTGCTACTGTATTCTTTTCGTGGTTCTGAATCCTTGTAATGTTTTCAAAGTTCTGAATCCCTTTGTTAGATGGAGGCATTTAGCAGGCTGTGTACAATGTAGAGTTATTTTTTTTACTAATAAAATAAAGGTTTCAAAACTTTAAAATAATAATAGTAATACAGTTCAGTCTAAGCATTTAAGATTTTGACCAAGAGACTGTCAAATTCAGTCCCAGTTGGTAAAGTGCTAAATCAGATGCTGATGCTAAAAATGTGTTTAGAGAGCAACTCACAGATTACATTTTCAAAGAAAAACTGTCAAGTGCTCAATTCGCCCCGAGAGGTTTGTCTCCCTGGGCAGTGAGCCATATTGCCCATATCAAAAACCCACCACTGCATTCATCATTTTGTCAGTTAGACTCAAACTTAGAAAAGAGCTAAAAGAGTTTTTTTTTTAATACACTACAACCATTTGCATGAGCATTTGGAAGACATTATTTTTTTTTTTTTGTTTTGTGTGGGACACTTCTTCCAGTGCTCAAAAGTGAAGTATCACACATCTGACAGCTTGAATCAAATACCTTGGCAATGCTACAGTCACTGCTGCTGGAGAGTGAATACATAAGCTCTGTTGAGGAGCACTCATTAAAGAGTAATTTAAAACTTACAAAGATTTGCTGGTGTATATTAGAGCTATTGTAAGTAATTCAGTGAAATGAAGAAGTACACAATTGATACGTGAAATTATTTTACACATTAAAATCTGTTGTGTGAAGTGTGGCTTGCATATGTATTCAGCCCCCTTAAGTGAATACTTTGTCGAATCACTTTCACTGGCAGTCACAACTGTGAGTCTTTTTATGGGGTATGGGTCCACTAGTTTTGCATGTATAGAGACTGGAATTTTCACTTTTTCTTTTTAAATAGCTAAAGCTCAGTCAAATTGGAAGTGTCTGTGAACAAAGATGACCAAGTCTTACCACACAGTGTCTATAAGATTTAGGTTTGGACTTTGACTTGACCTTTCTTGCACATAAATATTATTTGACCTTAATGATTCCATTTTATCTCTGGCTGTATGTTTAGGTCCTGTATTTAGCTCCATCCATCATCTCACCAACTCTGACCAACTTCCCAGTCCCTGTTGAAGAAAAGCCTCTCCACAGTATGATGCTGTCACCACCATGTTTACCCCCGGGATGCATTCAGAGTGATGGTAAACGGACTAAAGATATATCAGGCTTTTCTAGTCATATGGACCATTCAAAACACTAACGGTTGAAGCACATTTTACCACCCACACTCAGAAAGGGCAGAAACTCATAAACTGGAGTTAAGTGCCTTGCCCAAGAGCACATTGACATGTGGCAATTTTCCAGTTGCATAAGAAGTACAGTGCCTTGCAAAGGTATTCACCTTTTTAATTTTGTTACATTCCAACCTGCAATTTAAATGTTTTTAATCTTATTTTATATGATGGATCAGCACAGAGTTTTAGTTCAACCAATTAACTTTAAAAGTCACATAATTAGTGAAATGAGGTCCACCTGTGTGCTAGTGTTACATGATCTGTCAATACAAAAACACCTTTTCTAAAAGCTCCACAGGCTGCAACACCACTAAGCAAGAGGCATCATACCATGAAGTCCAAAAAGCTCTCCAATCAAGTCAGGGACAAAGTTGTTGAGAAGGAAAAGTCAGGGTGGGGTTATAAAAAAAACAACACATTTTTAATGTTTCCTGGAGCACCATAAAATCAGTTATAATCAAATGGAAAGCATGCGGTGCCACAACAACCCTGCTAAGAGACAGCCGCCCACCAAAACTCAGACCAGGCAAAAAGGGCATAAATCAGAGAGGCAGAGCCAAAGATAACCTTAAGCAGTTACATACAGGGGTTGGACAATGAAACTGAAACACCTGGTTTTAGACCACAATAATTTATTAGTATGGTGTAGGGCCTCCTTTTGCGGCCAATACAGCTTCAATTAGTCTTGGGAAGACGTATACAAGTCCTGCACAGTGGTCAGAGGAATTTTAAGCCATTCTTCTTGCAGGATAGTGGCCAGGTCACTACGTGATACTGGTGGAGGAAAACGTTTCCTGACTCGCTCCTCCCCAAAAACAAACACCCAAAGTGGCTCAATAATATTTAGATCTGGTGACTGTGCAGGCCATGGAAGATGTTCAATTTCACTTTCATGTTCATCAAACCAATCTTTCACCAGTCTTGCTGTGTGTATTGGTGCATTGTCATCCTGATACACAGCACCGCCTTCAGGATACAATGTTTGAACCACTGGATGCACATGGTCCTCAAGAATGGTTCGGTAGTCCTTGGCAGTGACGCGCCCATCTAGCACAAGTATTGGGCCAAGGGAATGCCATGAAATGGCAGTCCAAATCATCATTGATCCACCCCCATGCTTCACTCTGGGCATGCAACAGTCTGGGTGGTATGCTTCTTTGGGGCTTCTCCACACCGTAACTCTCCCGGATGTGGGGAAAACAGTAAAGGTGGACTCATCAGAGAACAATACATGTTTCACATTGTCCACAGCTCAAGATTTGCGCTCCTTGCACCATTAAAAACCGACTTTGGCATTGGCATGAGTGACAAAGGTTTGGCTATAGCAGCCCGGCCGTGTATATTGACCCTGTGGAGCTCCCGACGGACAATTCTGGTGGAAACAGGAGAGTTGAGGTGCACATTTAATTCTGCCGTGATTTGGGCAGCCGTGGTTTTATGTTTTTTGGATACAATCCGGGTTAGCCCCCGAACATCCCTTTCAGACAGCTTCCTCTTGTGTCCACAGTTAATCCTGTTGGGTGTGGTTCGTCCTTCTTGGTGGTATGCTGACATTACCCTGGATACCGTGGCTCTTGATACATCACAAAGACTTGCTGTCTTGGTCACAGATGCGCCAGCAAGACGTGCACCAACAATTTGTTCTCTTTTGAACTCCGGTATGTCACCCATAATGTTGTGTACATTTCAATATTTTGAGCAAAACTGTGCTCTTACCCTGCTAATTGAACCTTCACATTCTGCTCTTACTGGTGCAATGTGCAATCAATGAAGACTGGCTACCAGGCTGGTCCAATTTAGCCATGAAACCTCCCACACTAAAATGACAGGTGTTTCAGTTTCATTGTCCAACCCCTGTAGTTCCACAGCAGAGACTGAAGAATATGTCCATAGGACCACAATAAGCCGTACATTCCGTAGAGCTAGACTGTACGAAAGAGTGGCCAGAAAAATAGCCATTACTTAGTGTTAAAAATAAGAAAGCACGTTTTAGTTTGCCAGAAGGCAAGACGGCAACTCCCCAAATGTATGGAGGCAGGTGCTCTGGTCAGATGAGACTAAAATTGAACTTGGCACAAACCCAACATATCCCATCACCCCAAGAACACCATCATGCTGTGGGGATGTTTTTAAGCAACAGGGACTGGGAAACTGGTCTGAGTCGAGGGAAAGATGGATGGTCTGCCTGTGATTTGAGACTGGGACGGAGGTTTAAGGAATGCCTTGAGGAATGGCAAAAATCCCAGTCGCAAGATGTGGCAAGCTCAGAGACTATCCAAAGTCATTTGTAGCTATAATTTCCGCAAAAGGTGTCTCTAAAAGCACCAACTTTAGGGGAGGTGAACAATTATCCATGCTGAGGTTTTCTGTTATTTTGTCCTATTTGTTGTTTGCTTCACAAAAAATACATATTACATCTTCAAAGTTGTAGGCAGGTTCTGTAAATGAAATGGTACAAACTCTCAAACAATCCACTTTAACTCCAGGTTGTGAAGCAAAAAAAATGTAAAAAAATGCCAATGAATACTTTTGCGAGGTACTGTACTCTTCATACTGAGCCACAGCCAACATTGGGTGGATATTGGGGTCAGTGCCACTGGTTTGACAGATTAGGGTGGTGGTTCCCCTTTTTAAGAACGGGGACTGTAGAGTGCATTCCACTTACCGAAGAATCACACTCCTCAGCCTTCCTGGCAAGGTCTATTCTGGGGTACTGGAGAATAGAGTGCGATCATGAGTTGAACCTAGGATTCAGGAAGAACAATATGGGTTCCGTCCCGGACATGGAACAATGGACCACTTCTTTACCCTCAGTAGGGTTCTCATGCAGCTCTACGTGTGTTTTGTGGACTTGGACAAGATATTTGATTGTGTTCTCCGGGATACCTTTTGGGGGGGTGCTCTGTGAGTATGGGATTTGGGGTTCGAGACTATGGGTCATTCGGTCTTTATACAAGCAGTGCAAGAGTCTGGTTCGCATTTCTGGCAGTAAGTCGGACCGCTGCCCGTTGTCACCTATCCTGTTCATAACTTTTATGGACAGAATTTCTTTGTCTTGGTGACCTCAGGATTCTGTCTCTGCTTTTGCAAATGATGTGGTACTCTTGGCATCATCGAGCTGTGATTTCTGGCTTTCACTGGAGCAGTTTGCAGCAGAGTGTGAAGCAGCAGGGATGAGGATCAGCACCTTAAATCATCTTCCTCAGTCGAAAAAAGGTAGACTGCTCCTTTCGGGTGGGAAATTATGTGCTGCCTCAAGTGGAGTTCAAGTATCTCGGGGTCTTGTTCACGAGTGATGGAAGAACGGAACATGAGATTGACAGACGTATAGGTGCACCTTCTGCAGTATCGTGGGAAGAGAAAGCTGAGCTGTAAGGTAAAAGCAAAATTGAAATATTCTTTAAATACTACTGACCAAAGTAAAAAAAATAAATCATATGTTCTTATTTATTTTTCTTGACACTACCCAACCGAAAATGTACCTAAACGTGATTTTAAAACCTCAATACAAACCCAACCATGATTTTTGTGTATCATTACACCCCTACTATTTATTGAAGTTTGTTACTGCAACTGATCAAAATATGAACAAGTTTAAGAGGTTTTGCAAGGCACTGGAGTGCAAATGTAGATTTTTTGGTTTCTTGCGAAGATTATTTTTTACTTCACAGATTCAGGGAACCACACTACAAGGTTGTAGCTTTATGGAGCACTGTCCCGGTTTACCAGATAATACTGATAATTGGACAACGTTTGGCTAAAACATCAACTCTGAAGCAGTCAAGCCCTGAAACTAAAAGAAAAAAATCAGCATGAGCTCAAATTGTTGGAACACTATTCAAAATGACCCGGATGTTATAACACTTTTGCACAAACTTTATGCACATAGAAGAAAAGTAGACTTTTTTTTACAATATCTCACTAAATATATTTACATGACATACAATTTGCCATCAGTGCAATACATAGGAATGTTGCATATTTACCAAATGTTAGACTCTCTCCTTTATGAAGAAAAATAATTCCAATGATAAAAGTTGATATAACTAATGTGTAAAGTAACATGTGCAACTTTTATAGTTTTAAACAGCGTTACAGCAAATAAAAAAAATTATATCTTAGTACCACAAATCAACAATCAAATATCAAGCCTTTAAAAAGTAATAGATCACATGTGCATATATGTCTTCATACATGTAATGAATTGCTCTTGTACCAATACTTAAAGTAACTTTGGCAGTTTATCATGAAAGTTGTCGGAAGAAAGTATGAAACAATAATTTCAAAATGTCAGCAATGTTACGTAAGCTTGACTTCCAAAGCTCATGTTCACAGTGGTTGTTTAGGAAGGCTGGAAGCAAAAAACTGAAAAACTCAAAACAAAAGGACAAAGAAAAAGATAAAGAAAACATTTTCACTCTTTCTGCTAAGACTGTTAGCACTGGAAGCTTTCGCCAACGTTGTCACGGTTATAAAATTACAAACATCTACGAGGGTTTACATAGCAGTCATTGCCATTTAGAAAAACACGGTCTGATTTCAGGTCGACGTAAAATACAAACAGTTTGAAGGCAAGGGACAGGACCCTGCTCGGCGGTCACTGTGGAATCATGGGAGAGACATGATTGAGAAGAAGACATGCACAATAGTGCAGAGTGAAAGAACAGGAACCAAAAATAATAAAACTGGGGGTGCGAAATAAAGATGTTTGCAACAATCAAAACGCCACACGGTCAGAAAATTACTTACACCGGACAAAATAACTGAGCAAATTTCAAACATACTAACTTCACCATAATTCATATATTTTAATTTTGTTTTTTTTCCACTGGTTTGGCACTTTATTGGAACAAATCTCTGCTCAAAAAGACTAAATGTTGTACAAAAGGTATCCATGTCTCATTACAATAACTTCTAGAATATAGTACTTAATAGTGAGCATACGGTAAGTAAACACTTGTACATACTTTAGTTTTAAAATGAACATTCCAACAGATGTTTTACGCACATGCACAAAAAACAAACAAACACATCTCTCGCTCTTGCTGCTTGGCCACTTTTGGGCCTCCTTCTCTTCTCTTTGGACGAACTTATTCTGATGCTGTTTCCAGTGTCTATCCCAGACATTGGCTGCAACCACGATCTCTTTTCTCCCAAGCTCTATCTGATCTGAAGACAACACAACTCTTAATACTGCATTTTTTTCTAATTTACTGCACACTATGACACTTCCTCCGCAGATCGGGTGTCTGTCTTGAGACGCACAAACTCTTTGGCCACTTCATCGTTGGTCCTTTGAGAGAGTATCCTCATGATCGTGATGCCTGTTTCGTCCATGGTGATGCTCTTTACCAGCGGGTAACAGGCCAAGGAGCTGCCCTTTTCTGCCAACTCTCGGAGTGGGATGACCGTCATGCCGATGACGCGGTCCTCGCGGGCAAAGCAGTAGTCCTTTACTGAGATGTGTAGCTCGTAAACCTCTGGACCATGTTCATTACTCAGAATACTGCAAGAAATGACAGAAATAGTCTTTCAGTTCCATCCAATCATACAAACAAATTTACTCAACTGCAGTTTTCTTTTAAAGCATTTACGATAAAGTAGAGACCAATGTGCCTGAACAACTCGTCTTTGGCTGTAGGGGCTTATTAGCTCAACATCACTGTTTGTTTATTCATATTTACCTTGCAAGTACTTAACAGAAACATTTCTTCCTTGTACCACTAATTGCAGTCATAGTACTGCCAGTGGTACTTGTACCACAGTTTGAAAAAACACGGCACCTATATATGAATGCAAACCAATTGCCTTTTTTGGACCCTGACAGTCATCTCTGTTCTCACCTGGATATAACTTGTCAGTAAATGAGCATGACTGGATTGCACTTTGCCTGTGAAAAGGTTCCTTAGAAAATCTATGACAATGATGAAACAATTGAGTCATTTTCACTTAGACAGGACATTAGTACTAGCTTTGTAGATTTGTCATTATTCTAACAATTTGTTACCATTAAACATGCACCTGGCCAAAAAAGGTCAATAATTTGCACATCTCATCAGAAAAGAGTTATACATTATGCATTTAAAAATGAAAAATGAAGTTGAGGTAATATATTTCAATATAGTTATTAGTTTACTTGTGAATTTTATGTTAGTAGTATAACCATATACTACTCACAAAAAGCTTGGGATATTTGGCTTTCGGATGAAATTTCAGGATAAATCTAAAATGCACTATAATCTTTCCAGGCAAACCTAATGTGGCCTTCTATAAACCTTTGAATGCACATGTCAAACTGTTTAATGTTTCTGTATTCTTTGCACAACTTGCTGTTCTCTAACAACAAGCTTAATGGCAAAATTAACAAAAGGTAATTAAACCATGAATCGACCAATACATTTCCTGGTTCAATCAGGATTGTAATTTAAACAGTCCTCTTCCTCCATCATGAGACCAAGACGACACCTAACAACTGTTCCTCACAAATGGAAGGCTTCAACAAGATGTTCTCAGATGGAAATGGCCACATCCCGCACTGATGACAGCTTCATTATGAACAGTGCCCTGCAGAACCAGATGATGAATGACACTCAACTCCAGGCACATTTAAGGGAGGTGACAGGCCACCAAGTGTCACGTCAGACCATTTGAAATCATTTACATCAGTGTGGTCTGCGTGCTAGATGACCTGCAAAGGTACCTGACCACACCACCAGGTACAGGCAACATGGGACCAATTGGTCTTAGTGCTGTACTCTGATGAAAGTCGACTGATGTTGAGCAGAAATGATGGCCACCAATAATGTTGAAGACGTCAAGCAGAGGCTTATGCATAACCCACTGTTGTCATCAGACGAGCCTTTAGGGTGTGGTGGTGTTAAAGTTTGGGCAAGTGTGTCTAGTCAATTCAGAACTGCCCTACTTTTTTGAATAGTACAGTGTCAAGGCCATACTATCTGAATAACATCATTATTTCAGTCATTTTGCCTCTGCCAGAACAAAACAGGCCTAAGTTGGTCTTCATGGACAACAGTAATCCAGCTCGTTCAGGTTGCTTCATTACGGACCAGCTGCCGGAGACAGGGGTACCTCGAATATAGTGGCCTCCACTTTCTCTAGAACTGATAGGTTTTCTATGAGCTGAGTCATTGCCTAGAGGCTCGTAACTCTGTACCCCAGAACCTCAATGACCTGAGGACAACCCTTTAAGAAGAGATGCAATGCCTCAGTGGACAACAAGTCGACTTGTGAACAGCAGGAGACGTCGTTGTCAAGCTGGAATTGATCTTCAAGAGTACACAACATGTTATTGAAACATTGACATTTTTTATTGTGGTATACCCACCACTTTTGTTGGCCTTTGTTTCAATAAATTGTTTGAGGACAGGAAATCACCATTGCATGCTTCTACTTAAATGCCCTACTTTTATGATATAATATCACTGTAGCCTGAATATTTTCCAATTTCCATAAATTTTGCGGTAGAACCAAACATCCCTAACTTTCTGTGAGTGTTCAACAAATAAAGATAACCACATACAGTTGAGTCCAAGGTTATTCTTTACCCTCCCTCCAGATCACAGGTCACACTATCTCTAAGGCAGAGACTGGCCACCCTACAGAGGAATTTTAGAGCTTTATTTTTTGGCTCAGCTCTTTTTTTACCACGAAAAACCAGAGCAACATTATAGCAGACAAGGCCCCAGTCCATTTATCCACCTTACACTCCATGACGTGTGAAACAAAGGACCAATATGATTAAACTCTCCCATTTGACGTTACGACTGTTAGCCCTGGAAACATTCATGTAGTAGATTTAAATTACTTAAACAACTATGTTGCAAGAAATATCTTTCTGGTATAGGGTATGACGTATGTCCAGTTAATATGTTTGAATTATTGTGCATCAAGCAGTCTAAACCATTAAGAGAGTTGCTGAACTAACTTCAGAATTTAATAGTCAATTGCCAACCCAATTAAATTTTTATCTTCAAAATAGACAAAAACATTCAAGGTTTTTCCAGACTCTGCTTCTCAGTCTCATGAGTCCAAATGACCAAACCTGGTGATTCCCGGTGTCAAAAGATCAGCTGATAAGGTGGGACCTCTTGTCTAGCACCGACTCAACAACACTGCTGAGGCAGTATTTTAAACCACGTTGCTTCAGTTGACCAGGTGAAGCTTTGGAAACATTTGCACCCCATGAAAATAAGGTCACCAAACTGCATCAACTTACTGAATGGGCAGGTTATTCTTCTCTGATGGCAGAGCCATATTTCAAAGTGACATTATTGGGTGCATTGAGATCAAATGGTGAAGGGAGCATGAAAGATCACTTTTATACATGGATTAACCCTCCAAGTCTCCAGACCTTCAACCAATTTGTGGATTTTTGAAATATGCTTAAAAAGACCTGAAGCCTGCAACACTATAATTTCTAAATGTTTCAAGTAAAACACTAATATATAGCCATTGCTACCTTTGATAAAGGTAAATGTTGTCCATTACAATATTACAGTAAGTTTTGTTTTAGTCAGAGGCATGCAGAAAGTCCCGGCTTCATTTAAGGATGGCTTACCTCAGCTGGCTTGACTCTGTGCCTTACAGAGTGTATGGAAGCATTAGATTCATAAAGCAATTACTTAAATTTGCTTGCTGTTGTTTAAAGCAACACACATTTGGGACTTCTAAATATTTAATATTCTGTTTAAAGCTTAAACCAGATACTCCCAGTAAGGTAATGAAGGGACAGGTTGTAACAGATTCTTGGCGCAGACTAAGAACTCATCTTTTGTTTAACTTAAAGCAGAAAAAATGCTGCATCATATTTAGAAAAACTGCAACAGCTGCAACGCAAAAAACAAACAAAACTTTATACTCACTACTGGAATGTTTCATTGTATTTTGGCGACCAGTTGTTGTTCTTGGTCTTGGTGCTGAATTTGCGCTTCTTGTCAGCTAGGTGTGGACCAATGGCGTTGACCTCTACAAATGGCCGGAACATAGCGTTGGTCTGCCACATGAGGTTGTTCACTCCAACCACTGAAACAAAGAAGAAATAATTACAGATACTCCAATAAAATGACCCAACAAGTGATTTAAAAAATCTGATATTTTTTCAGTTATTGAGTGTACCATACTAAAGTGATAACAGGTCATGCAAAGAACAGCAATTTTTGAAGTGGAAGCCTCTACTGAGGAAAGAAGACTGAAATCTAGCAATTTTCAGAATCACTGAGGTTATTTCAAAATGAAGACAGAAGAACCACAGAGATGCAAGCAGCAGTTTAAAAAGAAAATGTGTTTTCTAAGACAGGTCAGAACATTGTTACAGTTTATTCAGGTGGCAAGAGGAAGACTTTTAAACAAAAAACTGGACAGCTCAAGGGTATATAGTAGCAAACTTGCTCAGTTTGTGCTTTCAATCCTTTTTTGTATGGTACATAAAAGATTAAAAAATTGTTGCTGTCCTTGCGCCATTAAAAATGATAATTTATCAGGAAATAAAAAAAAAACCTTTATCTCCAAAATGTAAATTGACACAGTTTGATCAAAGCAGCATGCCAATTTGATAATTTTCTCTGGATACTTTTTGACTGAGCCACAGACAAATACTGCATGAAGGGTCATAAGTTAATTTGTGCCAGAAAACAGAAATGACTGAAAACAGAGGAAAGAGCATTTTGTCTTACAGCGATGAAATGTTGCCAGTCTTTTGGAAATTTTAGATTAACAATAATACCCGTCATACCATCAGCTCTAATTTCAATCGCCCTGGAAGACATGACGCCATAAGAAAATAGTGCTTGCCTTACTATGCATTTAACCCCCTCAAAAAAAATTGATCACCAGATAACACAGGCTTTCATGGAATTTTTTTAACTTGTCAAACAATTCTGCTGCATGAGCACCACAGCTCTCACACACGTGAACCAGTGCTACAGCATTTACACAACTGCTAACCAATGTCGCAGCAATTACCAAATAATGACATTACCAGATCCCACTCTACACAATGCAGGTGCTTCACTCACCTCAAGATGCTGGAAACTGAAAGTGAAAATGATGCAAGTACTTTTTGTCTGCTTTAATTCCCCTATTAACAACAACTTGGGGGGCCTCAAACAACATTGAAATTGAATTTGCAGATGGTCAGTTAAATCTTTAATATGAAAAAGAAAATACACAAAGACGGTTACATAATGGAAAAATAATGTGTGTAACTTAATGACACAGCAGAACAATGTGAATTCCACACCACTGAACTAATTATGCATGCACAATTAACCACATCAAAATTGACACACATATTTCAAACACTTCAGAATTTGACCACAAAATTCTGATCGTTGCATCTCTAGGAATAGTGATTTTATCACTTATACAGTTACAATGAAACATATGTACAAAGGTAAGTTGAGATTTTGTTTAATCCTAATGCTGCCTGATTTTATGCTGCCAGATCTAATTCTTCAACTGATGATACACTGGTATGGCTGGAGGAAAGGTAATGTGAAAATTGGAGATATCTACATCTACATCTACAACACACATTGTTATAGATTAGATTGCGCTTAATACATTAGGAAGAAAAGAAGCTACAGGCTAATCTCTGTAACAATTACAGTTTTCAGTTTAATTACTTTAGGTATGCCATCACAAGTGTTTCACCTTCCTTTTCTTTCTGAAGGACCAATTTCCAAAAAAGATACCCCTGTAACTCAGTAAACCACAGGTGCCTCTAAATCTGAATCTGAATCAAAACCTACTCTTCTGATTTGAAAAGACCAAAGGCAGAGTGTAGGAGGAAGCTCACCCTTAACACTGATTTTGTGTTCTCCTGTGCCAGGGTGAGAGATGAGAGTCACTTGCATTGACACCTCCCCCACGGATCCATTGGATGACTGTCCTGGAGACATACCAAAACACCAACAGGAACATTGGAGAGAGGCATGAAGAAAACTGGAGTAGAACAAGGGAGAGAGGCGGAGAAGATGCCAAGGAGAGCAGAACGAAAGAGAGGAGATGCCAGCAAACAATCCAAACCTGTGGGTGAAGCTTTTATATGAGATATCCAGAAATACCTTCTGAGAGCTGTGTCTAAACACCTCTCCATGTTGAAGCAGAAAGATTATACCATGAAGGATAGACTAGATTATACACCAACTGAAACAAAATAGCAAGTATTGCCAGGTTTCCTTTGACTTTAGGCAAAACAGGAACAACAAAAAAGGGGACCAAACAATAATGTGTTTGTTTTGAAAGCCATGGAAAAGCAGATGGAAAACAAGAGGTAAACTGAAAAAATATAACATCAAGAAATGGTCACAGTCAAAATGAAAAGGAATATAAATGATCTTGACTTTATGGTGCTTTATGATTTTATTGCAAGTTTATGCAATAGACCAATACAAAACATAATTGTAAAATGAGGGAAAATGATTAATCTTTTTCCAAATATTTTGCAAATAATGAAAAGTTGGTAGCACTGTTGCCTTGCAGCAAGAAGGTCCTGGGTTCGATTCCCGGCCGGGGGTCTTTCTGCATGGAGTTTGCATATTTCTCCCCGTGCATGCGTGGTTTCTCACCGGGTACTCGGGCTTCCCCCCACAGTCCAAAGACATGCCTGTTAGGTTAATTGGTCACTTTAAATTGCCCTTAGGTGTATGAATGAGTGTGTGCATGGTTGTTTGTGTGTTGCACTGCGATGGACTGGCGACCTGTCCAGGGTGTACCCCGCCTCTCGCCCATAGACTGCTAGAGATAGGCACCAGCTTCCCCGTGACCCACTATGGAAGAAGTGGTAGAAAATGACTGACTGACTGACTGAAAATATTGGCATATATTTGTAATGATACCCCTTATAATATCCCCTTTATACCCCTATACAAAATGTACATCAAACATTGACCCTCTCAATTCACCCTTAGAAGTAAATGGAATCAACCTGTTTGTAGTTCAATCAGGATGTTGAAGGAATAACATTTGGGAAAGGTTAAATGCAAAGTTAAGTGGCATACCAAACTTTTAACTCCTCAAAGAGTACTGTTCAATCAATGATACAGAAATGGCCAGATTATCTCCCAACTGCAAACCTACCGTGAATCCACCCAAATAAAAGGATCAGCCACCTTTACAATTCCAAAAGGTATTTCACCCTGACTCTTATTGAAAACCACCACAAAACCTACATTTCCCTGTGGAAAAAGTGGTAACCTGTCAAGTTTTAAACAAGATGGTGCCAGTGTGTGTGGCCTGCCATCTGACCCTGTACAGTCTATGTGTTTGTGTTGTCTCTTATACTTGTTTTAAAACAAGTCAACTCTCCGCTAGTACAGTACCTCTAGTTCTAATTTCTTATTCAGATAAAACAAATGAAAGTTTAACAATATGTAACAAAATGTGAAAAAGTTCAACAGCTACAACTTTTTAGGAACTGCATGAAGGTGATGCACATGTAAGTGAAACCAACCAGTCAGCTGATGGTACAAGAAAGAACCAAATCACAAGCCTCGAAGAGGAAACATCAATTAGCCAGCACAATGTGCCCAGTTACGCCTTAATTACAGTTTGATCAAAGAGGGACAAACAATTACAAAGAATTGCACACCATGTGTCTCATTTTGTCTAATGTGGAGAGTCCCTCCCATTTCAGCTGTGTCATGTTTAACCGAGCTTGAAGAGAAAGATGTTTACCACTGAAAGGTGTGAGGCGGTTCAGTCGATATAAGGGCGTGTTGATCTGATGTCTAATCAATATTTGCCAAACTCACAGTGCTTATTTGTGTATTTGTCGTATAGTGTCTTATAAGCCTACGTAGGAGGGGCATCATACCATGGTGAATGATTCTTTAATAAATAAATCAAATCAAATCAAATCAAAACAAAGCAACTGCTAATGAAGAAACAAGCCAGAGATTTATACTAATGATGCCCAGAGATGCTGAGGGAAGGGTAGAAATACAGAACACATGCAATGCTGAGACCTACTCTAGTGGGAAATTAACAAACTCCTGCAACTACACATTTAAGTTCAGGGTGACAGGTTAATAGTTCTGTGTGTTTTTTGACAAGTCAAAGATAATTCTATAAAAGAAACAGTATGTGCAAGATGCTGAGGAGTAAAGTTTGAGTGGGAGTGGGTTAATGTCGTGCAAGGAAGATAAAAAAGAGCAAAGGCAGATACAATAGATGCAGTGAGCAGGTACAGAAGTTTAACAGAAAAATGGTAACAGGTAACGGATAGGTAGAGATGATGTTGATAGAATCTGCATTCCAATTAACTTTTTTTACACTCTCACATTACTCCCTCTCTATACTGACAAACTCATCAGCCAGAAACATATGAGAGAAACTGTAAAATAAATTAAGTGAAATGGTGACAAAACCTCACCCCATCATATAATAAAGATACAAAAACTTTCATTTTAATAAATTTGCCATATCACCAATAAGTTAATATCATTAATTCAATAAAAAAATACCTTACACTTCATAAAAAATGTATTACAGAGTGATGTATTATTTCAAGTATTTATGTCTATTTATTAGTGGGTTATGCCTACAGCTAATAAAACCCAAAATTCAGTTAAAATGAAAAATATAATACATAATACTGAAGAAATCTGTTCATGTACTGTACAGTGTATGCACTCGATGTTTGGTTGGGGGAATACAAAATATGAGTTTTTCTTTTTAAATTGAGTTACTGAAATAAATTACTTCATCGAGATGCACATTGTCAGAGCACATTTGACAAGATTAAACCAGAACACAGCACAGTGGTTGCTGATTAAAAAAACACTATGCTACATGAAGTGCACCTCTACAGCATTGACTGACCTAAAGCACAACCTGCACCTTGCTACCTCCACTTATAGGCATCTTATTGGACCACCTCAGAAAAAGAGTGACAGCACGGTGAGAAATCTGGGATAGGGGTGACATGGGATGAGGGGAGAAACAGGGAGCAATCTCAAAATAGCACACAGCAAAAAGCTGTGCAACCCTGCCCATCTGCCAGTCAGTGAAAGCAGCGTGGCTGGTTAGCCTGCTGGCTGCCTGGCAGATGAGCCTTCTCCCACAGCCTTTCTGTTTCTTTGCTGCCTGCCTATATAGTGTTCTGCAAGGCTGAGCACACTGACGCAAGCGGGAACTGTGATCTCAAATGCCCCATGGTGCTGCACTCTCTCGTGGGGCTTTTTGGACACCTGAGGGAATTTCTGCCTTGTTATACAAAGAAATGGTGGTGGTGGGGGGGAGTTCCACATAAAGAAAGAAAAATGAGACAACAATAAATGAGGTCAATAATGACTGAGAGAAAACCTAAGCACAGGGGATTTTAGGATTTACACTAGCACATTTGTCATCGCAGTGCTTTTATGTGCTTAGAATATAAAAACATAGAAAAGAGAATTAAATTACATATCTGAGGCTAAGGGACCACAAATAACTTTTCACTGTGGAATAGACAAATTATTTGAGCTGTGGCAAAGAATGAATGCATGGAAATAAATGCATAGCGATGATACAAATACTATAATGTTTGTACATCTAAGACCAATGGGATTGTCTGGACTTGCAGCAATCAATTTTAAACAGCAGAGTTTTAAGTAAAAATAATTGGAGGAAAATGAATTTTTCTTCATAAAGAAATATTCATCTATGCAGACATTAGAGAGAAACATTGAACAATAGCAACAGCAAAATGTTCTCTTGCTGAGCCATATGAGAAATGTTCACTATAAGGAACCATGTGAATATATGTTCTACAGTCTTTTTTTTTTTTACATCAATTTGACCACTTCCTCTATGTCTTTTAGTAGTGTCCTTGGAGCCCAAACCTAAGCAGAGTTCTAAACACCATTTAGCATGAAGGCCTGGCATTTTCCAAAACTAATTACCTCAGTGTAGTTTATTTTGAGTTAATTCACACAAAAATATCATCTCAAAGCAATTTATATGACAAAGATGTTGAATTATTATCCAGGAATAAATACTCAAATCAATCAGGATATACTGAATATTCTACATCAATATGTACTTTTTTTTCTGGGCATTTGTGATTATTAACTTACTTACTAATAAATGTGTTTTTTAAAGACCTTGTCTTAGCCCTTACCTTGAGAGTTTTGGGTGCATATATACTTTTTGATCAAGGCATCTGTAGGTTGAGTGTAAAGGCTGAGAGCATATTTCAGGGATTTCATATCAGGGCTCTTTTCAAGGAAGGTTTTCTTCAGTCCATTCCCACCAGCATGGAAGTATTGCTGCAAGAAAAGATGAGAGACCAATTCATTATATTTGGTTCTTTAAAGGAAACATAGGATTTTAAGAATATTTTCAGAAATAAAACGTCTTCAAGTTTTTGCATAGCAGCAAGTTACAACTGGTTGATAAATAAGACAGGATTATATGGACAATATGCATTTTCAAACGCAAGAGACCAGAAAAGAAAAAAAAATAATAATTACTTTGTTAGCTTATTACTAAGTATTTGAATCTGATGCTGCTGCCTGGATAGCTTAAGTGCTTTTTGTGCTCATCAGCGAGGTAGCTGAGGATAAACAAAGCTTTGCTTTCTTTTAAAATGATCTCCCCACAGCTACATGTGAAAAGTGGGTGGACAGATACCGGAGGAACCTATAAGGAAAGAAAGCTGGGGAGAATGAACATTCGAACTTGGTGACAGATTTGTGGCCTTTATAAGCTGTGGTTGTGTTTTGAGCTAGTATTTAACTAAAAACTATTAATGTAATGTGACAACTATTAAAGAAGATGAAGATGATAAGTTATAAGTGTTAGAAGAGGGGGTTATCATGATCCAACTTAAAAAGTTGGAACCAAATAAATGCATCTCAATTAATTAGAATTTCAAAAAGTGAATTTATTTCAGCAATTCGGGTCAAACAAATTCTGTTTTTTAGAAAATAAGAATTGTATAAGACCAATAATAAAGTTTTTTTATTAGAGAAACATTATGTTAGGGCCATGTTATGGCTAACCCTGTCACCCAGCAAACAGTCACTGACACCCCCCACAAAGTTGATAAGCCACAAAAGATCACTGCTAAAAAGGATGGCACGTCATAGAGTGTTCAACCATATCAATGCAAAGATGAGTAGAAGAGAAAAGTCGATGAAAAAGGTGCACTAGCAACGTGGATAACAATAGCCTTGAGAGGATTGTGAAGAAAACCTAAGTCAAGAGTTTAAGGAAGATTTACAAGGTGTTAACTGTGGCTGAAATCTATGCTTCAAGATGCACCATACACAGACTTATCCAGAACATAGGCTACAACTGTCTTATTCCTTGTCTTCACCTCAAACACACCTTAGCTAAGAAAAAAATAAAAAATGGGTTTGGATTGTTGCTCAGTGGTCCAAAGTTCTGTTTGGCGATGAAAGGGCAATTTTGTCCCTCAGTCAGGAGGAAGAGTGAAGAATACAAGTTATTTGAGGTCCAGTTTGAATTCTACACAGTCAGTGATAATTCGGAGAAACCAGCAGGTGACATGGTTTTTGCAGCCTGGGGTTCCTTAAGCCCTTAGCAGCAGCACAGGTTGATTACCTCCATGCCATGCTGCATTGATGCAGTAATTCAAGCCAAAGGACCAAATGGTGAGTGCATATACTGTATGGTACAGTAATGTACTTTTCAGTAACATTCAACCTTTGTGTATTAAAAATCCTTGTATTGGTCTTCGGTCAAATTTTCAAACTGAATTTTGGGTTTTTCATTAGCTGAAAGTCATAATCAAAATTAACAGAAATAAACAGTTTAAAACCTGTATCTCTCTGTGTAATAAATGTATACAATATTTGAGTATTACTTTTTCAACAATAATTTCTTTTTGATATTTTCAGTTATTGAGATGAATCTGAAGTCCCATATCTCCACAATCTCTGGACAGAAAAAAACAACAAACAGATTACATCAACATGGGTGGCAAGCACCAGTTTCTTTGACTGGTGTCGTGTTACGACTTGAGTTATCCGACACAGTAGGAGGTACTGTGTTCTTACCCATGAATGACTAATGAGTCATACAATGAGACCAAAATATGCTTCTTATGGGATATATGTAATATGATGTGCAGGAATGAGTCAGAGATGGAAGAGGTGGAAAAAAATGAGAACATAACCATTAAACAGAATGTGTATGAATATCCTGTGAAACTTTACAATTATCTCATGAGAATCTGTTTAAGGCTTCAGTCCCAAATTTTACAGTATATGGTTAAATTACCTATATTTTAATAGGAGCTAAGCTGATGTATGTTGGATTATCTCAAACTGTTTTATGACAGCCTAAAATATTTTTTATGCCAGTGCCAAGCACTGAGGTCATTGACTTGCTTGTCTGCTTGCATAGTATAAATTTGGCCGGACTTGGCCTGTTCTTCTATGTTTAGATATTATGCAGTGTAACTTGATTTCCTTACGATTTGTCAACACAAATACAGGTAACATCAAAGGAGAACCTGCATTTGTCTGCAAATGTTCCCTCATCTTGCTAGACCACCTGGCAAGATGTTACTCCAATCTCTTGCAGTTAATGTTTAATAAACAAAGAAAACATCTTTTTCAATTACTGGTACAGAAAAAATAATAATTTTGAATGTTAGTATTGCTACATATTGGAATATGTGCCATTTTTCCCAGGTGGGAAGAGATATAGTACTGCCACTGGCATAAAAGACAGACAACTCGCTGGCCTAAAATATCAACCCGCCTGTGGCAAAAACACAGACCAAATGCCACCTCTGTCTTCTCTCCATTTCACATCATATCCCCTCTTTCTCTTTCTTCCATCCATCCATCCATCCATCCATCCATCCATCCATCCATCCATCCATCCATCCCATCCATCCAAGTTGAAAAGCGACCAGTTTTAGACATCTGAAAACAAAATTTTTTGGTCCACTCAGATGGCCAACATGTTTATGGACTGAAATACATACAGTATGAAATACATACAAACATATGAATAGTACTATAAAATGCAAGAAGGCCTTCCAGCCTCAAAGATTTGGAGCTCATCGCCGAAGATAATTTATAAAAATATCAGTGGAAACATGCAAAAAGTCTTTCTGCAATAATAAGAAAGGTGTCATACCTGCTTGTGTTTTGAGTTCTTAAATTTTTGTTTTTGTAATATTACCTGGTCTGGTCCTTTGTTTTCTGTCTCCCTGCACCCCAAGCCCACACCTGTTCTGTGTTTTCCCCTGATTGTCTTGTCACGTTTGTCATTGGTTCCCCCTGCTGTTGAGTTTTGTATTTAAGCCCGTTTGTTTCCGTTGTTCCCCGCTGGTTCCTCATGTTATGTGTACGTGCGATCTCGTATGTTTGCTACCCTGTCGGTGTCCTGTCATGGAAAATAAAGACTCATCTTACCTGAAAACCTCGAGCTTCAGGAGTTCTTCCCCGCATTTTGGTCCAACAAAAAAACACTTTATGACAGTAGGAACCAGCCAACGGGACCAAGCGGGAGGAATGGAGAGGGAGTTTAAGAGAGGTGAAGTCCTCACTAAACTGTTTTTCCACCTTGCTACCTCCCCCAGATCCCCATGAAGGAGGCTGGAGATAGCTGGCATTTTCCAAGACTGGCTCGAGGTGAGGAAGGATTTTTTTCCTGATCCTCGGATCCAGGAGGCCTCCTGTCCCCTCTCCATTGAAGCTGGAGGCGGTTTTCCGGCTCGTGGCTTCACACCTGATAAACCATCGCCGCTGCTCCCGACTCCTGATCTTGTTCCTGGTCCTGTTCTGGGGGGGTTCTTGGATGAACCGCCTTCACACCCCGATCCTGTTCCTGGTCCTGTACCAGAGGGGTTCTTGGATGAACCACCTCCACATCCCGATCCTGTTTCTGGTTCTGTTCCAGAGGGGTCCCAAGCCGAGCCGCCCTCACACTCTGTTCATGTCGGTGAGGTACTCGTGGATGGACTGCTTCCACTCCCTGCTCCTGTTCCCAGTCCTGTCCTGGAGGGCTCCGAGGACGAACTGCCTCCACCTCCGGTTCCCGTTCCGGAGGATTTCGTGGAGGACCTGTCTCCACTTCCTGTTCCTGTCCCTGAGGGGTGCAAGGACGCACCCTCTCTGACTGCTGTGCTTGCCGCAGAATTCCACGGTCTCACCAAAGGTCCAAAGCCGCTTTCCTGGGTTACAGCGGTTTCCGCACCGCGCCTCTGAGCTCCAACGTGGGTTCTCCTGGTCCTGATCATCGGCTCCTACGTCACCGGCGTGCTGATCGCCGGATCTGCCGGGGACAGGCACTGGGCCAGCCGCCTGGACTCTGGGTCTGCCAGGGACAGCCTCCGGGCCAGCCGCCTGAACTCTGGGTCTGCCGGGGACAGCGTCCGGGCCGTCCGCCTGAACTCTTGCCCTCCTTCTGAGGCCCCCTCTGCCCACCCTGGTCGGGTTGTTTTGGTTCTTGCACTCCTTCCGAGGCCCTCTCTCCCCGCCCTGGTCGGATGTTTGTTTTGGTTTTGTTTTGTGGGCGTCTGGTATCCGCCCTTAAAGGGAGGGGCTATGTCATACCTGCTTGTGTTTTGAGTTCGTGTTTTTGTAATATTACCTTGTCTGGTCCTTTGTTTTCTGTCTCCCTGCACCCTAGCTTGTATGTTTGCTAACCTGTCGGTGTCCTGTCATGGAAAATAAAGACTCATCTTACCTGAAAACCTCAAGCTTCAGGAGTTCTTGCCTGCATTTTGGTCCAACAAAAAAACAATTTATGACAAAAGGTTTGATTGCTGTAAAGGCAGTAAGTATTTTTCATTGACTTTTGGTAAAGTGTATAAATTTTTTTCACAAGAAATGGTTTTATAAAATGTAAAATGTTTCTAAATGGTTATTCTTTTTTTGTTGTTTAATTGTTTTAATTCCATTAAATAACAAACTGATTTTACATCTAAATATAGAAGAGATATTAATAAATCTTGGCTTAACTCTATTTTACCATTGTATTATTTTATTTAGTGTAATTAAAATGGCATCTTATCTGTAGATGCCTGCGTCTGTTCAGTCCGTCATACAGCTCTTGATTTCAGCATTGCAGACCCTCCCTACATACAGTTGAACTGTGTATTTTCATAATGAATATTCCAGTCAGAACAAAAAATGTTAATGACAGTAGAAACAAACTAAATGCGAGTCAGCAATTAAGCTTTTATTGTTTTTACAAACCTATAAAAATCTGTCACAAAAAACAAGGCTTCCACACTGAAACAGATTATGTTTTCAATCAACTCATTTGACTTTGATTTTAGCTTTTAGCTTGATTTTACCCTACCTGCAGGTATTATGTCAGGCATTGCCTTAAAAAATTAAAATACACAAGTGTAGATCAAACAACAACAAAGCACAAATATGCAACAACATTATTTTTCGGTTACAAAAAAAATGACTAAGTTATTATACAATAACAAGAATAAGTATTTTACTACTGAAACATTTACTATTGCAGGAGTATTTTTCAACACAGTATAAGCACTCTAATGGTCAAACTTTCAGGTAAAGCCAGTGGTGCATGATATACATTGGAAAATGTATTAATTGCTATTTTTTCCAACATAAAACCAACATCTCTAATTGTCATACTGGAGAAGGACTGACAAGAAATTACTGAGGTGTTGTTCAAAATGCTGCAGCAAGAGTTCTGATGAAAATTAAAAAGAGAGATCATATTTCCCCTACTTTAGCTTCCCTTCATTGGCTCCCTGTTAAATCCAGAATAGAATTTAAAATTCTCCTCCTCACATATAAAGCCCTTAATGATTTAGCTCCATCATACATCAGAGATCTGATTGTTCCATATGTTCCTAACAGAGCACTTCGTTCTCAGACTGCAGGTTTACTGGTGGTTCCTAGAGTCTCTAGAAGTAGAATGGGAGGCAGATCCTTTAGTTATCAGGCTCCTCTCCTGTGGAACCAGCTCCCAGTTTTAGTCTGTGAGGCGGACACCCTGTCTACTTTTAAGGCTAGGTTTAAAACTTTCCTTTTTGATAAAGCTTATAGTTAGAGTGGCTTAGGTTATCCTGAGCTATCTCTGTAGTTATGCTGCTATAGGCTTAGGCTGCTGGAGGACATAATGACCACTTTCACCCTCTTCGCTACATTCTCACACTACTCTACAATTTTGTATTATTTGCTGTTATTTCAGCTTTTAACTTTGTTCTCTCTCTTTTCTCTTCCTAGAAGCTACACCTGGCCTGACTCTGTGTCTACCTGTGACACCTTTCTGGAGAGGGGAATCCTCCAAGCTTCCGCTAGCAACAACTTAATGCTCACCCTCTACCGATGATCCACATGGCCCTGTCTTTCAGTGTTTAACCCTTTCTCTCTCCTAGACATAGCTACTGACTGAGCTTTTACCGTAACTAACTTTATGTGCTCTCTTCAGACACTAAACTTGAAAACTGGCTCAGAGTTAATCTGTTCCTTCTTTCTAGGTGAAACGACTAAAGGAGCTACATCCATTAACATTTACCTTTTCCTTCCCATAGAAAGTACTCCTGGATCAGTGCTTCTTTGTTCTCTTTGTGTCTCTGCTCTGTTCTCTCTAACCCCCAGCCGGTCGTGGCAGATGGCCGCTCACACTGAGCCTGGTTCTGCTGGAGGTTTCTTCCTGTTAAAAGGGAGTTTTTCCTCTCCACTTTCTCTACATGCATGCTCAGTATGAGGGATTGCTGCAAAGTCAATGCCAGTGACTGTCCACTGTCTCTACATGCTCATCAGGGAGGAGTGAATGCTGCAAGTCACTGACTGGATGCAATCTGCTGGGTTTCCTTTTCTTAGACAGAAAAACTTTTTGTCCAATTTGAATAAATAACTAACTCTGACTGCACTGTTCAATGATTAGGATTAATTGGAATGTATGTACCTGACTTTTGTGAAGTGCCTTGAGACGACATGTGTTGTGAATTGGCGCTATATAAATAAACTGAATTGAATTGAATTGTTGATTGCTGGCTATGGGGGTTTGGACCACTACATGACATTGGAGAAGGTGACACACTATCGTCCAGTGAAGTTGCTTATATGCATGTATACCATTGGCACCCACAGAAATATAGAAGAAAATGGCTAACCTGCAAGAAAAGGTTAAGTTAAACTGAGGCTAAAATAGTCCAATTTTATGTGCATTTCTAGGTTAAACTGGCTGATCTAAAATAGCATAAAAATGCCCATGGATGTCCAGTGTTTGGAGGGATGTGGTTTAAAGCTGAATCAGCATTCCTCCACAACTCTCAGGTCACAGTTCAAAGAGGGGGATAAAGAAGGCATTATTGGGATGCTGTTGAATAGACCATTTCGCCACATATGGGGTCTTCTATAAGTGCATTCATCCATTATTCCTCCCATTAGTTTTTTCACTGGTTCAAAGGTCAGTCTGGATGAAATATTCTGTTATAATCACTAAATGCTTTTATGAAAATGTACAATGAGTGAGGGAATGAAAGTGTGTGTGAGTGATTAATATGGTTTACGTTGTCTTCCTAGACCAAATCTAAAGGAATGCAATGCATAGTTTTCATTAGGTTCATCTCCTTATTATACAATGGAAGTTATGTGTGGTTTTAAGACATATTTAAATGTCAATATTTACAGTACAATTTTACAATTTACAATATTTTTTAAAAATAAAATTAATCCTTCCAATTTTGCATTGGATACAGTGAAATTTTGCATCCTGAACAGAATGTATTTATGTGATCAGATCATTCTCATTATTCAGCAGTGCTAAGATACTGTTCTCATTTGATAAGAAAGAATCATAGTGACTTGACTGATTTAAACCTGCAGTTAGTTTCTATGGTGACGGTGAAATCAACTAGTTTTCATGGCATTTTATGATGCACTTCACCATAGATTTCTCTTTATCTCTGCAGAGCTCAGCCTTCAATCTGCCTTATACCCAGTGCTGCAATTGCTTTATTTTTATTATAAGGTGTGGAGATCCTTCACTGTGAATGTTTTTATTACATTCTTTCGATGAATGTATTCATACAGGATCCAGGGCTCTACATAAACATTAACTGCTTCTTGCATCTATAATTCAGATTTAAACATATACATTTTTTCCATCTGCTTTGCTTTTTAAAGGTCAAGCTCAGCATTTCAGTGCAACCTTTGGTAAAATCAGCAGAAAACTTACCTTGATAGTGGGAAGCACAAGGTCCATGGCGGCACACTGGCGAGGCGTCAGACTTCTGGTATCCTCTCGAATGACATGCTCCTGGAGGGATACCAGAAGGAGTGAATCACAGCAAAAGGTAAAAACGGCATCATATTCTGACACTCTTAGCTTCAAGATGTGTACCACTATAATGGTAATAACTATTATTTACACCACTGAGTGATAAACGTCACCCTTGCTGTCTTACATCAGAGTTTTAAAAATCTATTTTAATCATGAAAAATGTCTTTGTCGATTCTAATTGGAGCTTTCCTGACCTTTGAATTGATTGCAGTAAATAAGTTCTGGCACTGCTTTATTTCCCAGGTGTAAGTACTCCTTACATGGCACAACCCGAATACAATAAATATTTTATGAAACGGGAAAATGGAGAAAGTAAAACACTGATTCAATCAATGCTACAGTCCTTGGTCAAATTTTAGCCAGGTACAAAGAATCTGGGCAGTCTATAACGTTTTGCATGAGACTGATTTTAGATGTTATCATCATTCTTACAGATACAAATTCAGGGTGCAATACTCTAGAATATATACATAGATCACACTATATAGCATTAATTGACTAAAAGAGGTAAATAATTTGAACATATTCACTTAAACAGGTTACTAAAACACAATTTCATTCTTAAATATGGGCTTTTAGTTGTCATGCAATCAGTATTGGTGTAAATCAAGCCCCACAAAGTAATGTTTGCATTTCTGTGGGACCAGCGATGCAACAAACAGTCAATAAGAGATTGTAACTTGCCAGTTTTCCCTTGAATGACTCTGATTGGTGATCTGGAGGTTTAATGCTGAAAAATAATTTTTCTATTCACTGAATGCATCAAAACTAAGACTTCCCAAACTATGTTCTCTAATCACATCAACCAACAGCATGAGCCTTCCTGCCTGTTTTGGAGCTAAAAAAAATGATAAAGTTTAGGAACATATTTTTGATGCATAAATGAATATTTATGAAGGAATTAGGAGATTATCTCCATTTATCCATCAACACGTATGTGCTTAACTTTGATCAAACTTAAAAATAAGAAACGTGTTGATGTAGTTTGGGATACAAATAGTGAGACTTCTCAGTTTTGATTAATTTAATAAATAGGAAATACAATTTCAGATTTTCCCAAATCACACCTGCTGATCACTGATCGGAGCAGATAAAGGAATAATTGGCGAGTTCCTATTCTGGCTAGCTGATTGGTGAATTCCTAGAAACTGCTCCTTATTTTCTATTTTTAATAAAATATTTGAGCTTTTAAAGCCACCTACATATTCAATAACTGATACCAGTTTGTAAATAAACACTAATATATTGGTAGAGTAAATGCATACACAGTACATCTACAGGCTAAATGTTACTTTACTATAATGTATGATATAGAACAATATACAGCAACGTAATAATTCTGAATATCTGGTGTCTTTGCTGCTTGTCTTTCTCTGTTTCTTTGCAGTGAAACATAAATCCATAATAGCTGACATTCATCTGGGCAAATCATCCATGTTGGATTCATGCTAAGCATGAAGGTAGAATCAGTGTATAACCAGTTAAAATGCAGCCTTGACCCAAGTTCAAACTTAAATTTTGAATCATAAACTATTAGTCTAAGTAGTGAAACACAAAAACATCTCCTTCAGCATCATTACCTTCAGTTTGGACAGCTGTCCCAAGTCCTTGGCAGCACTAAAGATCATTTGAGCTCCCTGTTGCTGAACATACAGACAAGCTTTAATCAGTACATGAAAGTACAACATCATATAAGCTTGATTTTGTGAACAAACTAAGAAACACAAGACAGGAGGACAAAATCCAAAACATTAATGTTAAGTTTAATTTAATGTTTGACTTTTAAAATAGCACCTGTAATTCAGAAACACTGTGTGGCAAAAAGAGAGAGAAAGCTGATGCTAGGGCATCAAAACCTTACTGACCCCAGTGTCAGCAATTAAACAAAAGAGCAAATGACAGTGATGTAATGTCACCTAAGCTTAAAGAGCTTAGGGGCGGCTGTGGCTCAGATGGTAGGAGTTTGTCCTGTAACGGTGGGTTGCTGGTTCGAACCCTTGTTCCATCCGTCTGTTTGTAGTGTAATGTGCTTTGGGGTCTCTGGGGACATGATAAAGCGCTATACAAGTTCAGGCCCTATACCATTTAAAGAGCAATTTTTAGTTATAAAAGGAAAATCTCTTCATGTGTTTGTAGATTGTACAATGCTACATCACTGTATTGTATATGGATGATATTAACTGTTAGCCATTAAAATTATTTAACTTTAAATCAAGCATATTTGTTTGTAAAACTAATGTTTCATCATGGTTAAATCCTTACATCAGCTTTTTTGACAACAAGTCAAGTTGACAACAAAACATTTTCATGAGAATTCAACTAAAAATGTTGGTTCAAGACTGGTTGTTGCATTTTTTTCTGTGCTGGAGCAATACCTAAAACAATATTTTTTAATACATGTATCTTTAAATGTTGTTACAATTAAGCTAATGTTGAATAACTAAAGTTAAATCAGTTTTATCTTTTATAATATATATCCATTTTAGATTCTTACAATTTTTTTAATGAGTGTTCTTTGCTATGAGAGAGGACAGGGCTTGCTCAAGAAGATAAGGTACAGGCCAACATGAAAATAAGAGTTAAAAACGGGTAACTCACGCTTTGGTCACTCAGAGGAGGCAGAACAATTGTTCTCTCGATGGTGTTCAGGACTATTTTCCATAGTTCTTTGAGAACTCTTTTCAGCACGGTCTTCTCACAGATCTTGGCGAATAACATCAAACTGGGAAGCAGCAAAGGGGGATTAGGTCAACACTGACAGCACGTGTCTTAACCAGATCTTACATAGCTAAATGTTTCAAGTAATGATGTCTTTATGTATAATATTCATAAAAATGAAAAAACCTGTGACTGAGAATAAAAGCAGGGGCTTTGTGCTTTAATCTCGTCCCTTTGTGTGAGCAGGGTCCCAAGATTGGCAGGAAGGATTTTCTTTTTCCATATCATTAAGAGGATTTCCTATAATACCATATTGGCCTTTATGTTGCTTTGACAAATGGAGGAGAATCATTCTCGAAGGTCAGCAGGGGTATTTCACTTCTTTCAATATTGCTTTTTCAAAAAACCATAGCAGTAACTACAACCTTAAAGTTGAGTTAATAGACATTCCCAATAATTTGTCTCCTTTTTTTTAGAAACATTTTCTATTTAAAAAAAAGGAGTTTATATAAATCAAACATAGAATTATAACAACTGATAAGATTGATATGTTGAGGTATTAGAAGCAGAAGGAGAAGGCAACTGAGAAACCTTGGGTCTGCCATCCATGTGGGTGTTACTAAGACATACACCATGCACTGCTTATTTAAGCAATGTTACAGACTGTTTGGTTGGGGACTCTATCTCAAGGCAATCTGCCCAGGTAGGAATGGTTTGAGAAGCAAAACAATAAATCTGAATGAGCATTAGTGGTATATGCTGTGCAAAAAAGTCTGATCCAGGGTGGCTCTACTTAAGAACTTTGGGCTGTTATGGCATACATACTAATGTGTATATTTAGAGGGTAACAATTAAACCAACCTTCATTGTGTCCTGCTGAGGAATAGCATTAACAAAATTATTCTTTGGTTACCCTAAAGTGAAGGATTGTCCTAACTTTAGGGTCGTGCATGGGCCGTGCCCTCTCCCAATACCCCAACAAAATTTCCAGTATTTAATCATAAATATTGCATTTTGAATTTATTTACTTTGTCATGTCAATTGGTACTTGTTGGAAAAATGTATATAAGTTATCATTGTTCAGTTAAAATAATGTTTATGTCTGAAGTTCTATTATAGTTAAGATGATTCTTATGATTGTTTTTTAGTGTGAAAAAGGGTTTGTAGAAGGATCACTCCCTGGACATGATAAGCTTATACCATGTATGGGAATGACTACTCTTTTAAGTTGAAATCTCTGTAAGAATTGGCTGAACCAATTGCCGCTTTTTGCTTGTTGGAATGTGAGTTGTAAATAAATGGCTGGTGCAAGGATGATCCCTTTGTGAGAAGGAAGTCGCTGTTCTGGCAGATGACTGTCTCACCCTTGCAAGTCAAACTTACTTGGTTCACTTGTGTCTTATTTTACACTTGTCTGTGTTTATCAGCTTACTAACTCTAACAGTAATCATAAATAATTTCCACAGACTTTGCCAGAAAAAGTGCAATTAGATCATGCCTTCACCAGGGACTCACTTTTTATCCAGAAGGTCCATAAGAGGGCGTAAGACAGTTTCTGCATCCATGGCAGGATTGCTCCCTTTGACTGGCCCTTTCATCTGGACCAGCTCCTGGTTCATCTGCTTCACACAGTCCTCGATTACAGGTTTAAAACTGTACACACAGCAAGAGTTTTTAATGCCTTTTTCTTTGTCTTGGTTGAAACAGTAAATGTTAGCAAGTTTGAGTATGTGCTTTCTGAATCCCGCTGTTCGCATCGACTCAATGAAAGGGATTGTCAGAGAAGAGGTGTCGTTACTTTAAGCTGAAATGTTTTGCGACACACTGTGCTCACAAAGCATAAACTTGAGCCAATTAAATTTTGAAGCTGACAATAAATAAATACCCTTATGGCATAACTTCCCCTCATTGGACAAAATATGAACATATCAAACAACCATAAAGGATTTGTTACAGACTCACACACATGAAGTTTGAGTGGCACCAATACCCACCTGGAGCCAAACACCCCGCTGAGCTCATCCAGCACTGTGTTGAGTTTATTCTGCAGCTCTTTTAGCAGATCACTGGCCTCTGCATCCAGCTGTCAGGGAAAAGAGAAACAGACAGTCACCACATCTATGCATGCCGTATAGTAGCCCCAACTTACTAGAGCCCTGTGTCTCTGGAGGATGCCTGTATTGTGGTGGGGTTGCTCGAAGGGGGAGTGGAGGGAGTCGTGCCAGTGGCTTCTCACTCTTTCTGCCTTCCTTCTGTACCATGAATATCAATGGACAGCTTCCTTAAGGGCACTGCAATTATGACTGCTTGCAGGGACATTTCTATGGACTAATACCAGGGTTACAACTAGTTATATTTCGGGGAAAACAGAAAAACAAAAAAGTAATTTGTATCTCTGTGTAGTGAAGTGTAAAATGGATGTGATGAAGCACACTAAACAGTTAAGTACTATCTAATAGAAGGAAACAACTGATCTTGTAGTATTTTATTAAATAAGTTCACAGTAAAATATTACCAAAATTTTAACAAATTATTCGTATTCCGAAACGTGGCATATCTAGAATACCACCACTGGCCCCTTTATTAGGTGAATCAGGCAAATTGATTGCAAATATAAAGATTTAGTCAATAACATGGAAGCACCTCAAAGCATTTGTTAATCGACATACTGTATGTTGAAGATGAGTTAGTGAAGGTCGAAGCGAGCATCAGAATGAAGAGCGAAAGGAATTTAACTTGTGACTTTCATGTGGTGTGGGTTTCTGCTCCAGATGAGTTGGTCTGAGTATTTCATAAACTGCTGATCTATTGCAGTTTTCATGCAAATCCATCTCTCTGATTAATAGAAAATGATAAAAAAGAGAAAATATCAAATGGGTGGCATGTAGACAAATATGTCTTGTTGATGTCAGGTGAGAATCGGTAGACTGGTTCGAAATAACAGAAAGACAACAGAAGCTCAAATAACTACTAAGGTATCCAGTGTACCATCTCTGAATGCACAACATAATGAATTTTGAAGCAGATGGGGTACAGCAGCAGAAGAGTACAAGGGGTGCCACTCCTGTCAGCTAAGAACAAGAAACAGATGCAAAAAACCACAAATGCTCACCAAAATTTGACAGTAACAGACTTGAAAAACCCTGCCAGGTACAATTATTCTCGACTTAAGCTGCAATATTCAGATAGTAAGGTCAGAATTTGGGATAAATAACATGAAAATATAGACCAATCCTGACTTATATCAACAGCTGGTTATGAAAATATAATGGTGTGAGAGATATCTTGGCTCACTATGGGCCCCTTGGTATCACCGGAGTACACAGTATACCTAGGTACTGTTGCTGGCCATGTCCATTCCTTTAAGACCACAGTGTACTCATCTTCTGCTGGCATGATAATGCACCATGGCACCAATAGTAGCAAACTGGTTTCTTGAACATGACAATGATTTCACGGTACTCCAAAGGCCTCCAATGTCACCAGATCGCAATCCACTAATGCACCTTTAGGATGTGGTGGTATGATAGATCGCATCATCAATGTCAAACAACAAATCTGTAGCACCTGTGTGATGCTATCATGTCAAAATGGACTATAATCGAAGAGGAATCTTACTGATATCCTGGTAAATCTATACCACAAAAAATTAAGGCAGTTCTAAAGGAAACAGGGTTCTAACCAGCTACTAGCTAGATGTACCTATAAAGTGGCCTGGTAACATATTTAAGCATATGCATGTGATGGTTGCACCACAAGTGGTCATGTTTATTTAGCATTTAAGGTTTATTTTCAGAAAATTAAACGTGTGAATGTTATTGTGTGGGATGGGATACTTAAAATGACTATGTAAGGTAAAGCACAGCACCACATGCATGAAAGACCAGCACATTGGACCCAATAAACTCAGTCATGAAGCATTTATCTCACACACTCTAAGGGCAGATGGCTCAGCTGGGAAGGGGATATGTAGAGGTAACATTTCATCAACATTGTGATTCTGTGAGCATGCCTTTATCTGCACCATGACTAGACAGATTTATACCTCTGTGAGCGTGTACGATTTTTCTGTCACACAGAAAATAACCCATTGAGGTTTGGTTGTTTTTTCATTTTCAGAGTAAAGGATAACATCTTTTCCAGTGATAGCAAAAACAAAAAACAATAAAATGAAAAAAAAAACTTTGACTCTTGTATGTGACCCACTTTCTTTGGTTTGGCCTCTAATTTTTTCCTTTCGTGGTCATAGGAATTGTGATTTTCGAGTCACAATGTGTCTTCAATGCCTGCAGAAAACGTTAAATAAACCAATTCACCTCTCACCTCCTAAAAAGAAAAGATGCTACTATGATTCGGGATTGCTATTTCAGCAGAAAGCAATCTATGCAGGGTAGAAATGTCAGACTGTTGACTGACATTTGGCAGCAAAAGTTGGAGGAGGGGGGAGTGCTGCAATACAGCACTCCATACAGCCAAAAAATATCTGGATATTCCACTTAAAATTTTAAAACTTTGGTATACCTTGGTCGTGGTAACCAGACCATACCTAGTTGTGTCCCTTTTAGGACTGTTATAAAGGAAAATAAAAAAGAACAATTTGGCTGACATGTAAATGGCAAAAGAGAATGCGCTAATGTTTTTGTAATTACTTAAAATTGTAGACATACAGTCATGTCAAAATATTGGACACCATATTAAAAAAGAAATACATTCTGCCCCTTAATAGCTAGTGGAACCCCTCTAGTTAAAACAACTCTCGTCAGATGCTTCTTGTGATCATCTATCAGTGTCTTACATCAGAGGAAAGTGTGCCCCACTTCTCACTTTTAGCTGTGAGATGTCAAAGGACGTTCTTGCATGTATAGCATTTTTCACATCACCCCATAGCACCACAAAACGATAAAAGGTTAAAAGTCTGGGCTTCCTGATTCTTAGTTGTGAGCCAATCCTTGGTGGATTTACTCATATTTTCCTCAAACACCCTTTGATACATGAGTAAATTCAAAGCAGATTCTATTTTGTGAGCTGTATTTGGCTTATATCAAACATTAGCTCTGTTCTGTTGTTAAAATATTACAATTTTGGACTTACCTACCTAAAAAAAACATTATTCCAAAGGACCTAATCTTAGTCTACGTTCTCATTGACAAACTTTAGTCTGGGCTTCATGTGTTTATACCTACTTGCACACCTCCAACGGAAGTTAAAATTGTGCAGTCTGTTTCTGATTGTACAGAATCTACTATAGCACTAGCCTGTTGTAGGTCCCATGATGACATTTAAGGATTTTTAGATGCTATTTTAACATCTTGCAGCCTGCTTTCAGGATAAAATTGCTTGGATGGTCATGCTTAGGCATGCTGGCGGTTGTTTTAAATGCCCTCCACTTGTAGACTATTTTCCAAACTGTGAAATGACTGATTTCAAATTCTTTTGAGACCTCAATAAATGCCTTACAAAACTTATAAACTTTTAAAATATATATTTTTTATTTATCAGAAAGCTCCATCTTAAAATGCTATTGTCTCTCACTTTAAGAGTTAGGAGCACTAAACAGGCAAAGAGGTTACCATTTTGTGCACCTGATGTGTAATTTTAACCATTTTAATCGGAAATAAATGTGGGGGTGTGCTAATTTATTCCTTACCAGAAATTGCATTTTAAATTACATTTTGCAAGAAACCTTTCTTTATAATTTCTTCTTTTTTATTTTAATTACTTACATTTTTCCAGTACTGATAAAATGATAAATATCCATATGCCAAAGATGTGAATATATTAGAAAAAACACATGATCACATGGAAAATCACATGATTGTTTCTCAGATATAACGTCATGCATCAAAAGGAGAGTGGTGGTGATAAACTTTAAACTGAATCCAATCTAAAAACAAGTTGCTTGTGTCCCCTCTAATTAAAATCAAATAGTTTTTGAAAGTTTTACCACATCTAATCACTGATTAGAAAGCAGGAATGTAAGCACAGGAATAGGTGAATGTAATTTGACAGATCCACACAAAATTGACAATCTAAAACTATATCAAAGATTCATTTTCTCAAACGTCATCTATTGTATAGAGTTATGTAAACACGAACCTTGCTTGATGAATCAAAGAACTGCTCATTATAAATAAAAACAGGAAAACATCCTGTTTGAAATGGATGGAACACCTGGCTTCTCCATGGTAGCTGGTTTCAATCGACACTGACTGGCATGTATGGTTCTCTGGGGCATACAAACACTCCCCAGGCTGACAGCCTATCAGCTGCTGCCCAGCTTTACTTCGCTTTGCCTGTTTCAACAGTCCAATATCTACTCACTGGCAGGTTGTTATTCTGCTGCACAGATGACTCAAAGTGACTCTCAGAGCCGAGTAAAGAAAGGTTTTACAAATGTCCATTTCAACAAGGATAGAAGCACATTAGCAAACAGGACAACACCCAAAATAAAGTCTGAAGCCAGGGAGATCAGTGGCTGATGAATCCATTGAACAAGATTATGGTAAATCTCTATCATTGGCAACAATTTGATAACAGCTCTTGGTAATTATACTGCCGCTCTCACATTTGCGAGTACTGATAGAAAGCTATTCAGTGATGAATAGTAAAAGGTACAAGGAGAAAACCGATGAGAAACTTGCATCTGAAAAGAGAAAAATAATAGGCGGGAAGAATTTTTTTATGTTTCTTAAAAGGTAAAGTTAGAAGTGTGACTTTTGGTAGCTGAGATTAACTTTTGTGGAGTCAATATGCTTTAGAAAATAACAGTTTATGAGGGATCCAGAGTTAGGTTTGCAACAGCTGGATGTCAGTCATTTTAAATGGGAATACATTTGGGGGTGTCCTAATTTATTCCTGACCAGAAATGGCTTTTTTAATAACATTCTGTAGTATTTTTTTCTTGTTAATGTTTGATTGTTATTTTAAAGTACCTGTTATGTTAAAAGCATATTGTCAATATGCTTTAGAAAATAACCTATGAGTGATCATGGTTAGAGCTGCCGACAGTTAGATGGTGGCAGTTTCTCTGCGGAGGGCACAGTTGGAGAGATTTGTACGTTTTCGAGAAGCTTATTAAACATAGTTCCCCAAAAAATCCTGTCTGACACAACTGTGCCTGCAGCCAGGGAAATTAAAAGAAAGGATCAACAACCACAGCCATCAGCTCAGTGAGCATACCACTTTCGTCTGTATGGCCATAGAGAGGGGGAAACAACATTCAAACCTAAACACCATAGCACAGGAAAGTGGCTGAGGGAGGAAAAACAGGGAGCTTAAAATAATGATGGGATCCAATGATTTGAGCCAGTATCTCCAGAGAGCAGGGGATGGCGAGCTTAAGCAGCCTGTCCAGAAGGGTGATGGGTAATTTCAGGTCCATATGCTCTGTGGCACATGCTTACGGGTGGCGTGTGAGAGGAATAGGAGCATGAGGGATGGTGAGGGGGGAGGAGTGGAGTGCTCAGTAGTAATAATTGGTAAATGGTAATAAGGGTTGTTGAGTCCTATTGAACACACCTTACAGAAGGAGACAACCCCCTCCTCCTGGAGACAGAGAGAGCACAGAAAGGAAACAGAGGGAAACAGAGTACACAACGACAGGAGACAAAATGCAAGGCAAGACAGGTGTTAGAAACTACAGAGACACATGCACTAAAGTTGTAATAGATTGTGGGGACTGCTTTTCAGGTTAGACTGAAACACCAACAGTGTGGTTGATCACCAAGAATGCAACACAGAATCTAGAGATTTAACTGATTTAACAAAGTAAGAACACTTACTGACAAGCTAGATGGGTTTAAACAGGGGGTTAGTTGTGGGAAAGTAGTTTTGGGGATACTCAGACCCGGTCCACACTAACATGGATATTTCACAAAATGAACATTTCCTGATGTGTTTGCATCAACATTTGGTGAGACAATTTTAAAAGATTTTTCAAAACATTTTCTAGAGTGGATTTTTTTGAAACTCTCAATGAGGAATATACACTTGGACTAGGGTTGCCAACTTTTTTACTACCAAGTAAGAGACACACTGCAGCCTCCCAAAAGCACAAGACACAGTAAGTTGGATTCAGTTCAATTCAATTTAAAAATACTTTTAATCCCAAAGTCAATTAGAGGTTGCAGTAAATCAAACAAAACTTCTTTACCATTATGGATGGTGATCACCGTGGGCAGGAAGGATCTCCTGATTTGTTGGTATTACAGCAGATCTGAAGAAGCTTCTCAATACATTGTTGTAAAATTATAGTGTGATGAAGAGGATGCTCAGGGTTGTTTATTATGTTATATGTAAACAAAATACACAATAATCTCTAGAGGCTCCAGAACGCTCCCCAAAATTGAATTAAACTGCAGACTTTCAGCTTTAATTTGAGGGTATTAATATCCAAATCAGGTGAATGGTGTAGGAATTATAACCATTTAGATGTGTGGCTCCCACTTTTCAAGGGACCAAAGTAATGGCCAAGTGTGTGCTCTTCCCTTATTATCCCATTCATAAGGAGCAGATTAAACATCCAGAGTTCATTTCAAGTGTGATATTTGCATTTTGCATACTGTTGCTGTTAATCATCACCATGAGATCCAAAGAGCTAAGAAAAATATCTATAAAAGCCTTTACAGGTCTGGAACAACATCCTATGGACATATGAGACAAAGATCAACTTGTACCAAAGTGATGGGAAGAGAAGAGTGTGGAGAGAGAAAGGAAGTGCTCATGAGTCAAAACATTCCAACTCATCAGTGAAGCATGGTGGTTACGTCGTGGCATGGGCTTGTATGGCTGCCAATGGAACTGGTTCCCTTGTATTTACTGATGACATGACGGTTGACAAGAGCAGCAGGATGAATTCTGAAGTGTCCTAGGCAAAATTATCTGCTCATATTCAGCCAAATGCCTCCGAACTCATTGGACGCTGCTTCACTGTGCAGATGGACAACGACCTGAAGCATACTGCGAAAGCCACCAAAGAGCTTTTTAAGGCAAAGAAGTGGAACGCTATTCAATGCCCAAGTCAATCACCTGACCTGAATCCAATTGAGCTTGTCTTTCACTAGCTGGAAACAAAACTGAAGGGAAAATTACCCAAGAACAAGCAGGAACTGAAGACATTTGCAGTAGAGGCCTGGCAGAGCATCACCTGGGATGAAATCCAGCGTCTGGTGACGTCTATGCCTTCTAGACTTCAGACCGTGATTGACTGCAAATTTGCAACCAAGAATTGAAAAGTGAAACATTGATTTATAATTGTTACTTTGTCCCATTACTTTAGGTCCCTTGAAAAGTGTCAGTCACACATTCAAATGGTTGTAATTCCTACACCATTCACCTAATTTGGATGTAATTACCCTTAAATTAAACCTGAAAGTCTGCAGTTTAAGCACATATTGGTTGTTTCATTTAAAATCTACTGTGGTGGTTTATAGATCCTAAAAGGTGAGAATTGAGTCGATGTCCAAATATTTATGGACCTTACTTTAAGTATTTCTGTAGATGTCAGGACTCTGATGACATGTACTCAAATCCTGAGGCTTAAAAGGAAGGGGTTAGAGTACAGTACCCTGTGTTGCTCCCGTACTGCTGACTATCTGGTCCTTGTTTCAGAAAGCGGGGTTAAGTGAAAACTCAGAGTAGGTTCTAAGGTAACTATGTGGATACCCTGGGTTTTTGGTTTCAGAAAGCCGGGTAGCTGTTTCCCTTTGTCAAGTTACCCCTGCAACATACTCCATCAACCAACCCTGCTTGGTAGCAGGGTTTACTAACGAACTAACCCTGGGTTTGGTCTACCTTTTAGCTGAGAACTGGCACAAGGAAAGTGTCAGAAATGGCCTTTGTGACGTGGACATTTATAAGTAGATTTTCAGTCTGAAAACTGTGGACACCCCTGCTGTACAGTTTTGTGGTGTTCCCTAGTCACAGACCAACAAGACTGACAAAAGAATAATACCACAAAATTGCAGGTATCAGTGTAAGCAATAATAAGTCTGTATCACATTTTCTATTAGTATAATTCTGGGTTTGCAGGCATAGTTGGCTGCATGCATGGCAGGTACATTCACTGCTCCTTCACAAAATAAAGGAGATTGTGTCTTATTTGTTTAAAATTTTTATATTATGCTGCATAGTTTTTCATCATTTGTTGTCGTATCATCAGACCTTCAGCCGCATGTTTTGGACACTCGGGTGAAGAGAGGGGCTGAGCTGTCCACTGATCACCACCTGGTGGTTAGTTGGATCCACTGGAGGAGGAGAAAGCCGGACAGACTTGGCAGGCCCAAGCGCATAGTGAGGGTCTGCTGGGAACGCCTGGCGGAGCCCTCGGCCAGGGATGTATTCAACTCCCACCTCCGGGAGAGCTTTGACCAGATTCCGGGGGATGTTGGAGACATAGAGTCCGAGTGGACCATGTTCTCCGCATCTATTGTCGATGCTGCTGCCCGTAGCTGCGGCCGTAAGGTCTGCGGTGCCTGTCGCGGCGGCAATCCCAGAACCCGTGGTGGACACCGGCAGTAAGGGATGCTGTCAAGCCGAAGAAGGAGTCCTATCAGCTGTGGTTGGCTTGTGGGACTCCTGAGGCAGCTGACGGGTACCATGAGGCCAAGCGTGCTGCGGCCCGGGCTGTGGCAGAGGCAAAAACTCGGGCCTGGGAGGAGTTCGGTGAGGCCATGGAGAAGGACTACCGGTCGACCTCGAAGCGATTCTGGCAAACCGTCAGGCGCCTTAGGAGGGGGAAGCAGTGCTGGGGACATTATCGGGCGGTGGAAGGAGTACTTCGAGGATCTCCTCAATCCTGCCATCACGCATTCCCTGGTGGAAACAGAGGCTGGGGACTCGGGGTTGGACTCTTTCATCACCCAGGCTGAAGTCACCGAGGTGGTTAAAAAGCTCCGCGGTGACATGGCTTCGGGGGTGGATGAGATCTGCCCTGAGTACCTCAAATCTCTGGATGTTGTGGGGCTGTCATGGTTGACATGCCTCTTCAACATTGCATGGGGGTCAGGGACAGTGCCTCTGGACTGGCAGACCGGGGTGATGGTCCCCCTTCATAAGAAGGTCATAAGAAGGGGGACCGGAGGGTGTGTTCCAACTACAGGGGGATCACACTCCATAGCCTCCCTGGTAAGGCCTACGCCAGGGTATTGGAGAGGAGAGTCCGGCCGATAGTCGAACCTTGGCTTCAGGAGGAGCAGTGTGGTTTTCGTCCCGGCCGTGGAACACTGGACCAGATCTATACCCTCTATAGGGTACTCGAGGGCTCATGGGAGTTTGCCCAACCGGTTCACATGTGTTTTGTGGACCTGGAGAAGGCATTCGACTGTGTCCCTCGTGATGCCTTGTGGGGGGTGCTCCAGGAGTATGGAATCGGGGGCCTTTTATTAGGGGCCATCCGGTCGCTGTACGATCGGAGCAGGAGTTTGGTCCGCATTGCCGGCACTAAGTCGGACCTTTTCCCGGTGCATGTTAGACTCCGGCAGGGCTGCCCTTTGTCACCGGTCCTGTTCATAACTTTCATGGACAGGATTTCTAGACGCAGCCAAGGGCCGGAGGGGGTCTGGTTCGGGGACCAGTGGATTTCGTCTCTTCTTTTTGCAGATGACGTGGTCCTGCTGGCCCCCTCTAGCCAAGACCTACAGCATGCGCTGGGGCGGTTCGCAGCCGAGTGTGAAGCAGCTGGGATGAAGATCAGCTCCTCCAAGTCAGAGGCCATGGTACTCAACCGGAAAAGGGTGGCTTGTCCTCTTCAGGTTGGAGGGGAGTTCCTGCCCCAAGTGGAGGAGTTCAGGTATCTCGGGGTTCACGAGTGAGGGAAGAATGGAGCGGGAGATCGACAGACGGGTCGGTGCGGCTGCCGCAGTAATGAGGGCGCTGTGCCAGTCCGTTGTGGTAAAGAGAGAGCTGAGCCGAAAAGCGAAGCTCTCGATTTACCGGTCGGTCTACGTTCTTTGGGTCATGACCGAAAGAACGAGATCCCGGAAACAAGCGGCTGAAATGAGCTTCCTCCGTAGGGTGGCCGGGCACTCCCTTAGAGATAGGGTGAGGAGCTCGGCCATTCGGGAGGGGCTCGGAGCCGCTGCCGCAGCTCCTCCACATCAAGAGGAGCCAGTTGAGGCATCTATACCGGATGCCTCCTGGACGCCTTCCTCGGGAGGTGTTCCAGGCACGTCCCACCTGGAGGAGGCCCAGGGGTCGGCCCAGGACACGCTGGAGGGACTATGTCTCTCGGCTGGCCTGGGAACGCCTTGGGCTTCCCCCGGAGGAGCTGGAGGAGGTGTCTGGGGAGAGGGACGTCTGGGTATCTCTGCTGAGTCTGCTGCCCCCGCGACCCGGTTCCGGATAAGCGGAAGACGACGAGTACGAGTACGAGTACGAGTACGAGTTTTTCATCTGCTCAACAATTGTTTACATTAATGCTGACACCAATGTCACCTTAACACAGTATGTTAAAAAATAAATTTAATTTAGTCTGGGTTTTATTCTCTTTTACTATACTGCCTGACTTTAGTCCGGTAGGCTAAAATGAGGGAGCTGGCAACCCTAGTGTGGAGTGGATGTCCAGGAATTACTAGAAACAATAAATGGATGATGAATTCTGGTCTTCTTAATGTCAGCGTTTTTGCCATATGCAGGTGCGACATAGATATGATTTTGTTTTACTAGAATCCTCTAAACTGTGTAGATACAGATTTATTTATTTCGAAAAAAACAGAGGAAAAAACATTTTGTTTGTAAAATATCCATTGTAGTGTAGCCGGGGTCTTCAGGAAGTTAAGAGATAGCAGAGAACTGACTAAAAAACATTGGAGAGGAGATAATTAAGCACAGAACTGACAGATGGACATCAGGACATCAAGGATGGCTTAAATAAATTTAAAAAAATCGATGTAATCAAAAAAGATCATTTGCAAAAAAATGAAGAGGCTCTTTAGCTTTTATGTAAGTTAACTTTTCAATTGAATAATTTTATTCAAATGGCCTTGAAAAAATTTTCATGTGAATGACTTTAAGGTTAAAAAAATGTTTACTGCATGGTTTTGTTTAAACACAGGTCTCCTAAAAAAGTCGAAAAACTGTGCTGCTAAATGGGGATCAGAATTCAGCCAACCAAAAATTGTGAATTTCCATGGATTTACCAGTTTTAAAGCCTATGTGACTGGTCATTTAGAAAGAATTGTTTGAACTGAAGCTTTGCAAAGTTTATCTGCTTCAAAAATTGAAACCAAAACCCATGTAAAAAACATTAATCAAAGGTCACCAAAATCCAGTTTCAGTAATGTTTAGATCTTTTATGCAATATTTAAACTGTTTTAAACTGTCCATGGCCCATGAAACCCCACAACATCCAGTGAGTTGAGTAAATGGGCGGATCTCATCCACTGGAAAGCCTTTTACTTTTTTGACATAGCTGTGCACCTTTTTAAAACCAGGATGTGATTCAACCTGGTGATGAAAGAGTCAAACCCACAAGTTTCTATGCCTTATGTCAATTGGCAATGGAAAAAAAAAACAAACTGTGAGTGAGGTTTTTAATGTCCCATCAAGTTAAAAAAATTCGAACAAACTTAAATGCAACTTTCTTCATTGTGCCTTGGATAAAAAAAAGTCCAAACTTTTATTCTCATTGCCCCCAACTATAAACAGTGTTGGCGAAGCAGTTTGCTAAACTCCTGAGGCGCCAGACTGGTTTGTCAAAATCAGAACTTCAAAGGTCCAGCACCGGTTAGTCTTCTTTTGGGCCCAATGAATCCTGACTTTATGTTTTTGTGCTCTGAACATTCAGTGTACAGTGTGAAACAAAGATGCACAAAAACTTAAAAGCAACTTTACTTCTTTGTAACATTGTAAAGACAAATTTAGTATAACCACAAACAATTTGATGAACTGATCAGATGAAGATCATTCCTTACAATGTGTAACACCTACCTTGGGTTTTTGGATTTCAAAGCCAGAAAAAAATACTTTTAAATAACAGTCTGCTACTGAATGTAAAATGTATTCATTGTAATCAGTGACAGGATTTTCATGTGTCCCATGAAACAATTGGACTCTATGTGGAAATTATAGAATTGAAGAATGTCTAGCCATTTTGAAAAGGGAAATTGAATGACATAAATTTGAAGTTGGGCTTTGTAATAGGTCAATCTCAGAAATTTATGGAAATGGTGATTGTCAAGGACTGTCCATTGTCCTTTCTGCAGGTTCAGCATTTTTAGACATTTGATCTGGACATTGACAGCAAAGTCTTGCCCAGTATGAAAATCTGATGGGACCTTATTGGCCTGGATTGTACATTTTTTAACAAATTACTTTACTTTGTTTATTTTGTTCCAAACCTTTTGGATGGAATTTTTAGCAATTAGATCAGGGAGCAATTTAAAAAACTTTTTGCTTTAAAAACATGGAAATTACAGAAATCAATCCTATGTGAAGAACATGGTTACACTTGACTAAAAAGAGTCAATGTAGATTAAGAAATCATTAGAACCACACAGAAAAGCAGTCATTGGGCTTAATGAAAGCCATGACTGGAAGTCACTATCCTCAAATGACAAAAAGAAATCTTGCCAGTTGGTGTAATCATTTCAAAAAAGCATTGATGCAATTAACAACCCAATGACATTAAAAGAAAACTGGAGTTTAGTCTGAAATTAGGGAGTAGTTTTGATGAAATGTCAAAAAAGAATAAAGCAGTCAAGAGTTTTGCAACAAGTTTCTGATGGTGCAAAAAAATGCGACAGAATTTTGACATTGCATGCACTGGACAAAACTAAAATTGTTTGTGGTGTCCCTCAGGGGTCAAAGTATGGAACCAAAAACATTGTTATTTTGTATGCATAATGTTCAAAAAAAGTGACAGCTGTGTAAGGTGTAAAAAAATTTTATGTAACTTTTGTTCTGGTCACAGATGATACTTAAAGTTTTTGTACAAGTGAGGTTTTAAGCAAAAAATCCCCAGAAACAGAAATGAAACTTGGATAGTTTGTAAATGAAAAAGAGACACCCAGACGTCCCTCTCCCCAGACACCTCCTCCAGCTCCTCCGGGGGGAGCCCAAGGCGTTCCCAGGCCAGCCGAGAGACATAGTCCCTCCAGCGTGTCCTGGGCCGTCCCCTGGGCCTCCTCCCGGTGGGACGTGCCTGGAACACCTCCCCGAGGAAGGCGTCCAGGAGGCATCCGGTATAGATGCCCGAGCCACCTCAACTGGCTCCTCTCGATGTGGAGGGAGCAGGCTCTACTCTACTCCCCTCCCGAATGGCCGAGCTCCTCACCCTATCTCTAAGGGAGTGCCCGGCCACCCTACGGAGGAAGCTCATTTCAGCCGCTTGTATCCGGGATCTCGTTCTTTCGTTCGTCATGACCCAAAGTTCATGGCCATGGCCATAGGTGAGGGTAGGAACGTAGACCGACCGGTAAATCGAGAGCTTCGCTTTTCGGCTCAGCTCTCTCTTCACCACAACGGACCGGCACCGCCCCCCCACCCCCACAGCCGCACCGACCCGTCAGTCGATCTCCCGCCCGCCATTCTTCCCCACTCCTCGTCCAAGACCCCGAGATACTTGAACTCCTCCATACTTGAACTCAGGAACTCCCTCCAACTCCCCTGAAACCTGAAGAGACAAGCCACCCTTTTCAGGTGACAAAGGGCAGCCCTGCCGGAGTCCAACATGCACCGGGAACAGGTCCGACTTAGTGCCGGCAATGCGGACCAAACTCCTGCTCCGCTTCGTACAGGGACCGGATGGCCCCTAATAAAGGGCCCCCGATTCCATACTCCTGGAGCACCCCCCACAAGGCATCACGAGGGACACAGTCGAATGCCTTCTCCAGGTCCACAAAACACACATGTGAACCGGTTTGGGCAAACTCCCATGAGCCCTCGAGTACCCTGTAGAGGGTATAGAGCTGGTCCAGTGTTCCACGGCCGGGACGAAAAAACACTGCTCCTCCTGAAGCCGAGGTTCGACTATCGGCCGGACTCTCCTCTCCAATACCCTGGCGTAGGCCTTACCAGGGAGGCTGAGGAGTGTGATCCCCCTGTAGTTGGAACACACCCTCCCGTGGGGGGACCCCTTCTTATGAAGGGGGACCACCACCCCCGGTCTGCCAGTCCAGAGGCACTGTCCCCGACCGCCATGCAATGGCTGACTGAGGTTGTGCCAACCACTGTCCCAGGGACAGCCCCACAACCATGAGAGAGATTTGAGGTACTCAGGGCGGATCTCATCCACCCCCGAAGCCTTGCCACCGCAAGCTTTTTTAACCACCTCGGTGACTTCAGCCTGGGTGATGAAAGAGTCCAACCCCGAGTCCCCAGCCTCTGTTTCCACCAGGGAATGCGTGATGGCAGGATTGAGGAGATCCTCGAAGTACTCCTTCCACCGCCCGATAATGTCCCCAGTCGAGGTCAGCAGCAGCCTCCCACCCCACTATAAACAGTGTTGGCGAAGCACTGCTTTCCCTCCTGAGGCCTGAGGCCCAGATGGTTTGCCAGAATCGCTTCGAGGCCGACCGGTAGTCCTTCTCCATGGCCTCACCGAACTCCTCCCCCAGGCCCGAGTTTTTGCCTCTTCCACAGCCCAGGGCCGCAGCACGCTTGGCCTCACGGTACCCGTCAGCCGCCTCAGGAGTCCCACAAGCCAACCACAGCCGATAGGACTCCTTCTTCAGCTTGACATGTGCCCTTACTGTGGTGTGTGGGTGGGTGTGTCCAGTCCCTGTTATGCCACTCATGGGGATTCAGAATGCTCCCATTAGGGGGGGGGACTGTTTCTGGGGGGGGGGGGGGCTGAAAGGCAGGCAGGGCCTTACGGCCTTTGGCTCCTGGGGGGGGGGGGGGGGGTCAGGGGGGGGTTTCAGGGTTAGGACTGCTGACTGGGAACATGGTCCACTTCGGAGCTATGGGTCCAACATCCCCCGGAAATGGGTCAAAGCTCTCCCGGAGGTGGGGTTGAATACATCCCTGGCCGAGGGCTCCGCCAGGGTTCTCAGGCAGAACCCTGGGGCTTGAATGCCTGCAAGCTGCCAAGTCTGTCCGACTTTCTCCTCCTCCAGCCAGCGGATCCAACTCACCCACCAGGTGGTGATCAGTGGACAGCTCAGACTGTGTCTTCACCCTGAGTGTTCAAAACCAATGCGGTTTACCAGGGCCGAAGGTCTGATGATACAGACAACAAAGTCGATCATCATTGACCTCCTGCCTAGGGTGTCCTGGTGCAAAGTGCACTGATGGACACCCTTATGCTTGAACATGGTTCATGGACAATCCAGTTGAACTGACAAAGTTTGCTAATATTTCTGGCTAACTCCAATCAGGATTGCCAAAAATAGATGTTCATGTAAACAAAACACTCCAAAGTCCAAAACAAAACAGCATGGGTTGCAGATCAGATTGCTCAGTGGGTGCCATTCCTCAGATCACAGTTTATGTCTCTCCAGTGTGTCACTGTCGTTTCCCACGTGGGCGTTGAAGTAAAGCAGAATAATGGAGTCCCCGGGAGGGGCACTATCCAGCACCCCAACAGGGACACCAAGAAGGCCGGGTACTCCGCACTACTGCTCAAAATCCGTAGGCTGAAACGACAGTAGTCAGAAGCCTTCCTTTCCCCATTTCACCGAAGGCGCAGGGATGCGACCCTCTCATCACCGGGGTTGTTTCCATGTTTACACACAACTGGCTGAGCTGGGGGGCAAAAAGCAACTTTGTCCAAGACAGGATCCACCCCAAAACCTTGCCGGGGGACTGTCCCCGTGGGCCACTCCAGAGTAGAAGAGAGTCCAGCCCCTGGCAAGGAGATTGGTTTTCCTCCCACGCAGTGCAGTCAAGGCAGCCTACTCTATTTCTACCATAGTCTCAGCTCTGGACCTACAGAAAAGCTCACAGCTCAGGACTTTCAAACCTCAGCAGGTAACATTGTGCCAACTGGCCAAGTGGGCAGCAAAAACTATGATTGTAAAGACACAGAGCTCAGGGTCCTTCTCCCCCAGCAGAGGTCAAATTCCACGGTCCCTAGAAGCCAGCCTAAGCATCAGAGGATCGGGCCGCTGAGGGGACCTTCGTCCCATTTGAATCATCTTTGCAAGGTCCCTCACGGTTCATCCTGCAGTTCATGAGCCACTGGGGGATGGCCTCGAAGTCTCTTTCGGGCTTGGAACCTGGCAGGGTCCCGCGAGAGCAACCCGGCCACCAGGCGCTCTCCGAAGCATTTTGTCATTAGACAAAGGCCTGGCTCCACTGTGGAAAGAACCCCATTCCTTGCCGTTTACAGGCAAACGTCACTGCCTCGATTTAATGGTCGTCAAAAAGCTTGTCCAGGATTGAAGCTCTTTGAAATTTGACAGAAATGCATCTGGATGACCAGAGTTTGCAGGAATGGGAGAAGGTCATGTGGTCTGATGCCAGACAAAAATCAGAGCTTTTTGGTCAAAAACTCACTTCACTGTAAAATTTGTGGTTGGAAACTACAGCAAAAACCATCTTGGTCCAAAGCCTTCATGAAAAAATGGGCATGTCAAAAAAAAAACTGGTTTGAATTCCTTTGAAAAAACCATTTTTTTTTTTTTTTTTTTTATTGCAAAAAAGAGGACAGAACTGCAATGATTTGGCACGTATTGATTGAGGATGGATAGGATGTATGTTCAGGAGATTTAACAACCATTTTTCCTCTTCCCTCAAAAATCCATTGAAAATGGGTCTGGCTGCTGTTTAAAAGAGTCACAGCTAATCCCAGCACACTAGCCAGCAGTGGAGTTACTGCAGCTGAACATTGTTACTGGTAGAGAGACGGCACAACAGGTTGTTTTTTTTCCCAGACATACTGTCTCTGTTAGCTGGAGGGTTTAGAAGAGTGTTCCAGACCAGTGTCTGACTATTTTTAGGAATGTGGTCATAGTGACCTCAGAGGTGTGGTCAAATGGGCTTGAGTGTGAGCTGATGATGCTCTGATGATGCAACATTCACCTGAATGGATCTTAAAGTCTGTCTAGATATTCCTCACGCTGTATGACAGTGCTTGTCAATATTTTCATTCTTTCTGCTGTGCTGTTACCAGGAATTTATTGACCATTTACTCATTTTAGACCACTGGTCCTTCTGTGAGCCTTAGCTATGCAATGGAGACCCGAACTTCTACTGTCTCTCTGCAGTACTTTGTGGATATGTGATACATTCTTAGATACAGGGGTTGGACAATGAAACTGAAACACCTGTCATTTTAGTGTGGGAGGTTTCATGGCTAAATTGGACCAGCCTGGTAGCCAGTCTTCATTGATTGCACATTGCACCAGTAAAGGCAGAGTGTGGAGGTTCAATTAGCAGGGTAACAATTTTGCTCATAATGTTGAAATGCAAAAAAAATTATGGGTGACATACCAGAGTTCAAAAGAGGACAAATTGTTGGTGCACGTCTTGCTGGCGCATCTGTGACCAAGACAGAAAGTCTTTGTGATGTATCAAGAGAACGGTATCCAGGGTAATGTCAGCATACCACCAAGAAGGACGAACCACATCCAACAGGGTCAACTGTGGACGCAAGAGGAAGCTGTCTGAAAGGGATGTTCGGGTGCTAACCCAGATTGTATCCAAAAAACATAAAACCACGGCTGCCCAAATCACGGCAGAATTAAATGTGCACCTCAACTCTCCTGTTTCCACCAGAACTGTTCGTCGGGAGCTCCACAGGGTCAGTATACACGACCGGGCTGCTATAGCCAAACCTTCGGTCACTCATGCCAATGCCAAACGTCGGTTTCAATGGTGCAAGGAGCGCAAATCTTGAGCTGTGGACAGCGTGAAACATGTATTGTTCTCTGATTAGTCCACCTTTACTGTTTTCCCACATCCGGGAGAGTTACGGTGTGGAGAAGCCCCAAGGAAGCGTACCACCCAGACTGTTGCATGCCCAGAGTGAAGCATGGGGGTGGATCAGTGATGATTTGGACTGCCATATCATGGCATTCCCTTGACTCAATACTTGTGCTAGATGGGCGCGTCACTGCCAAGGACTACCGAACCATTCTTGAGGACCATGTGCATCCAATGGTTCAAACATTGTATACTGAAGGCAGTGCCATGTATCAGGATGACAATGCACCAATACACACAGCAAGACTGGTGAAAGATTGGTTTGATGAACATGAAAGTGAAGTTGAACATCTCCCATGGCCTGCACAGTCACCAGATCTAAATATTATTGAGCCACTTTGGGGTGATTTGGAGGAGCGAGTCAGGAAATGTTTTCCTCCACCAGTATCACGTAGTGACCTGGCCACTATCCTGCAAGAAGAATGGCTTAAAATCCCTCTGACCACTGTGCAGGACTTGTATGTGTCATTCCCAAGACGAATTGACGCTGTATTGGCCGCAAAAGGAGGCCCTACACCATACTAATAAATTATTGTGGTCTAAAACCAGGTGTTTCAGTTTCATTGTCCAACCCCTGTACATCTGAATAATAAAAAAAAAGAACAAATATAAGAATATATATTTTGCTTTCCAGTATACACCAACATTGATTACATTACGGCTGATCAAAAGCAACAATAAACAATAAAAATGTTCACTTTAGAAGGCCATCATAATGGCAAGTAGGCGGTTTTCTCAGTAAAAGTATAAATTCATAGACATAAACTGTTATCTACCCAACTCAAGCCTTTGAGTCTCAAAGGAGGACTGTCAATTTGACTTGCAAAAAGATAACATTTAAATCTATGACGCACATAACACTGTAAAATGGTACACTGTGTCTTTAGTTTCAGATATGACACACTTTTGTGACACACAAAAAAGAGGATTGTATTCTTAGTTAATCCAAACATGCAATAATTTTACTCCAAGTGGAACCTTAAACATGTGATAGGAATGGGAATATCCCTGTTTTTTATTTTGAAGATAGCCACAATATCACTGAGCCATGAGTCCCCTGTAACGTAATTCTTATTATAAAACTGTTCTTAACCCCTTTTTTGCATATCCAGTCAGTTTCAGGTAGGAAACTGTTAGAAGGGATCTGGAAAGGAAGGCACCTGGTGCTTTATGTGGGGAGTAACCAGTAACAAGTCAAGGAAAACTGGACAATGACACCAGTTATCAGAAGAGAGGAGAATTTTCACATAAATTTACAATTAAATGTATTGTATGTCTGCATATTGACAATTTACAGTGTAGTAATCAATATGACAATGTGACAGCTGCTTCAAGACTGTTTACTAATGACAAAGCAGCCGTCAGAGCTGCTTTGACATCATGTCCTTAACATTGCTGCATTCGACACAAAATCTGCAGCTGACCATAAAGAAATATTTACACTCAGACTAATAGTACTTTCTATTTGTACTCTGAATTGTGAGTTTCTGTTTTCCCAGTCAGAAAGGCAGCAAGTCCCTGGAGGGAGGACCTGGAAAAGACAGAGGTGCTGAGGAGTCACGAGCTCAGTAGCCAACTCGAAGGCATAAACTTGTCACGTGGTGTGGTTGCGGAGGAGGACCCAGGCGCAGACAAGAGCGTTGGATGAACGTAATTTAATTTATTAGGTTAGGACAGCTGAAAAAAAAAATCAGGGCCTAGGAAACAGGGCCAACTGAACGAACCAATCAACGTTTGTGTGGACGAAATGCCAAATTTTCTGAACCTCCCACTTTTAGTCTGCAGATGTACCCATCTCCTTTAGGAATTTCTTTTAAATTGTGTTACATATGGCAGAGCCCAAAAGTGAGGAAAGAAAAACCTGCTGATGCCAGAGGTTAGGCTCACCAAAATTGGACAATACCATTTAAAATATTTTGCCTGGTCCAATAGGTCTCAATTTCAGCTTGGACATTCAGAAGTCACAATGCAAACAACATGGAAGCATGGATCCATCCCGCCTTGCATTATCATTCCAGGTAGGCGGTGGTGGTGTAATGATGTAGGGGATATTTCTGTGGCACACTGGATGTGCAGCCTGCATGTCCTTCCTTCCTTCCTTCCTTCATTAATTGCAACAAATTATTTCTTTTCTTCTACAGCATGCCTTTGCCTGGGAAGTTGTGCTTGAAATCCGCTGCACTTCTGACTCAGAGACTGCATTTCCTCTGCACCGCCCCTGCCGGTCACTTTTTACCTTCCAACCCATCTGTGGGCGGTTGTTGTATCGGGCCACTCCTCCTCTGTCAGCGCCGCCGCTTCTGCTGCTGCGGGGCTGGAGCTCAATCCGCTCACTAGACCTCCAACAGTAACAGGAGCAGCGATCGGACCAGAGAATGATCGCTGTCCGGAGAACATAGATGTGCAAAGCCCCTGGAATACCCGAGCGCTGGAGAGGCCAGAAACAACAGCCGTGGTGGACAGCCTTCATTTAAGATTCAAAAGGGAAAGACCTACGGTGAAACCATGGCGGTAGAAGAAGAAGGTCTCCGGGTTTTTCAGAGCGTTAAAATAAAAATAGGTAAGAAAAAAAAAAATCCCTACCCCCAGTCTGAGCGCCTCAATGGATGGCTCTCTATTTACAGGGAGATCATGGAAACTGTGAGGGCTGGAGACAGGACGGGTCCAAGTCTGTGTTGTTCTGCCTGTTATTGTAATTCAGATCACACCAGATCCCCTCTGCACAACGAAAAGGACGGCAAATAATATATATATATATATATATATATATATATACGGACAGAAAGAAACTGCAGGATTCAAATGCGTGTGGGAGAATGTGGGAATTTGGCAGCTGGCGTTTTGGATCCAGATAATGTGTGTTCAATTTGAACCGATGTGAGCAGACTGTAACAGACATAAAGGCTTCACACCTGCACGTTTCCAGATGCGTTTCTGCACATTTTAGGACCATAGATACCGTTATTAGGCTCTTACAAGCAGCCATTCATATAATTGCATACTCCTTTTCCTCGGCTTCATTCAAATGCATGCAAGGCTGCCTGATTGTTATCCCACCATTTCTATGTTTGAACATAGCTGGTTTCTAATGTGGTACACTTTATTTTTGGAGGAGGTGTGTATTGCATGTTTGACTTGTGAATGTAGCAATGAGTATGCTGAGTTGATATAGAGCAAGGTATTAAAGATCACAGCTGTTGAAATGCAGCTGTGTTTGTGTTGTGCATTAAGTTTCCAAATAATCTTTATAAAAGTGCAAAAATGTACTTTCTGTACCAGTAATAACTGATAAGTGCTAATAATCACATTTTAATGATTTGATATGGTGTGCTTATTATTAATTAACAAGGAGTCAGTGCTCATCACAGTGATGAACGTATGTAAGTTACTAACATTTATCTAAAAGCAATTATAGATAACATTTTCATATCGTTTCCTTTTTTAAAGGAATTATATTAGAAGCAGACAATCATTTCCTGTGCTTGCTGTAAAGGTCATCTTCTGTCAGTATGGTGCTGACTTCTATCTGGCACCCATTCCATCCTGTCCAGTTTGGAGTCCAAACATGCAAACAGAAGGGATGGGCTCCAAAGGAAAAAAGACAACAAATACCCTAGGAAGCTGTGAGGCTGCATGGTACTGCCTGCCAACATTGGGCAGTGAACAACACATTCAGCCTTTAATTTCTTAAAGCAGAGCAGATTGTTTATCCGGGATAGCTGTACTGTTTTGTGTTCGTTACGTTATGAGGTTATTGAATTACCGAACGGCTGTGCCAGATTATTTTGTGATGTAACAGGTGTACAGGGAGCAATCGTTTGATTTACAGTAACCTAATCCGCCCCTCTTTATGCTTTACATTCATTGTGTAAAGTAGTTTTTCCAAGAAATGTTATTAAAAAAGGGCTGCATGCAGTGTTTGTTGATTAGTAATGTTTGTCTTAAGATGGTTTCTGCTCTGTTCTAGGATGTGCAGGCCTTCTTATGCTGAATTTGCATGTTTGCATCTGTGTGGATGCATTGATTTTCTCCACATATTCTGGTCTAAAGTCGTGCATGTTAGGTTAACATATAATTCTGAGTTCATTTTAAGTGGGGGTGTGTGCATGCATAGTTGTTTATCTCCTTTATGTTCATTGTTGCCCCCGTGATGGGTGGTAGGTTTTTCCATCTGGACCTTACATCTTACCTGTCCAGAGCTTGGACTGCCTCAAACCACAGCAGGAATATCATTGATTTTTATTACCAAATATAACAGTTTTAAAATGAATCTGTTTAATGCTTATAATGCTTATGTTAAAACGGTAGCTGATATATTGTAAACATTTCACCTTCGTGATTTTAGTTTTTGCTTGTTTTCCTTAAGGTAACATCAATTCTGTTACAAGTACCATGATCATGAAATTTTCACTTTGTGTTGTAACAGAAACAAAAAAGAAACACATTATTTTCTATTTGCACAGGTACAGAATGGCCCCTAGAGGTCAATATTCTTGGGACGTCAGAGGTTTCTTAACAACATCAAAGTCCTCAACAGCTGCCTTAGATAGACAAAGCAGTAATAGCTGCATTAAAAAGTAAACAGATTATTTGCACTTCTGATTTGTCTGTCCTTTAATCTTTCACACATGTGGCACTATGCAATGTTACTTCCCTTTGTGAACACGTATTTACAGTGTTTGAAAGTTTGAAAATGCTAAGAATTAGTCATAAGTCTGTGCTGCTCATAGCAGTTAGTTTGGTTTCTGAGAATATAAGTTGTCAAATCCCAGTCCTTATCTAAGTTTTATCTGCTGTATGGTTCAGTTGGTTATGATGTCATTCCCATTTCGGCGGGTTCACTGTTATGCTCTTACGTTAGAACTAGGAGTTCTGGAAATTTTCCCTTCAGCACTTCTTATTTGAAAACCTTGATCAGCTAATGTGTTATTTTGATTGTAGGTGCTTATACGCTATACCTTACTGTTAATTTGTTTGTATTACTTGCAAACAGGCAGGTGCCAGGTATTGTATAGGGGTATACTGAGGTCTTAAAAAGTTATAATAAAAAATTCCCATCATCTTGTTCCTATGGCTTAAAGTCATAGGAAAAAGTACTACCCCTCCTCTGCCTGTTGTTGTGCACTGCTGGTCAGCTGTCTGAAAGACTACTACATGTTTGGAACTAATTAGATCATGTTTAACATAATTCTTTTAAATATTGTTATTTAAAAGTTAAATAGTGTTATAAATGTGAAATTGTAAAACCATAATATTTTTACTCATGGTGCTCATACTCTGAGAATCTCATACCGACACACACCTGCTTGCAATATTTTGATACTAAAGTCAGCACAAAAGGCAACCCACGTACTTCCAACAGTACTTGTACCACAGCTTGACTTATTGAAATATGAGACCTTCATCCTTTGAGTTGTGCATCATTATTACCTAAAGTGGCGGTTTAAGCAGTACTATTTTGCTATGCAGCTGACCAAAATTTGTCCATGACTTTTACATTCACCTACCATGCAAATAGTGTTACATTACCCAGATAAAAGTTCCTTATGAGTTTCCGTCATCTATTGACGTTAATAAGAAACCATTATGTTGTCATCACTTCCAAGGCCTCAGTTGAAGTTCTTCATAATGTCTATCAGTGACGACAGCAGAGTTTACTCTTTGCTGTTACCAAGCAGCAGACATACTCACTGTCAGTCTGAATCCTGCAGGGCTCTGCTCCCAGTAATGTCTATGAAACGCTTGCATCACACTGTTTTCATCAGAGCCTCATCCTTTAGCATGAAGCTGAGGTTGGTCAATGACTCAGAGCTTTAAGCCCGCCACACAGTCTGAGAAAGAGTGCTTATTGTTACGGCCTGCCAGGTGATGACCCCTCTCAGCTTCCTGAAGGAACAAATGAATGTCGGAAACTGAACTGCACTACTGGACCCAAGTCCGTACCGTCTGAGGGAAACACAGGAAGCAGGAAACTACCCCCAATTCACTTCCCAATTAGCTGGAATAGACTACAAAAGCATTGTTTTTTCCTGCATGGCAGCAAGCTAATACAAAGCAGATGTAGAGAGATGCAGATGGGGGTGCAGGGAGGACAGAGGTGGTGTCTCAGATTTGGGAGCAGACTGTGCTTTATCTGTCAACGACTCAGCGCACGGAGAGGACGGGAATTCTCAGTGACACAGCTGGAGTCGGGACTAATTAACAGCTACATATGTGCGTTTGGCCTCTCTGTCTCAGTGAGAAGCATTGTTTGGCAAAAACTGTGACACACATAAAACATCATAATGACTCACATTACTGAGCATCTTCTTATACAGATGTGTAATATAGTTAAAATTTATAACTCAGCCTCTGACAGGTCAGTCATAGGGGAAGCTGTGGAGTGTTTTTCACCAATATTACCACAATATTTTCAGTGTGGCCAGCTGTTTAACTTTTTTCTCATCAGTTCAGTTCGTCTACAGCTCCATTTCACTGCAACATTCATCTCTACATGGTATACAAAAACTAAACAAGACCCTCAATCCTGTCTATTGGGATACAGCCTACTTTAGCCCAGTTTATTGCAATGCGATTCAGTAAATTAGTTATTTATAAGATGCAAATTTGTCTAAATTCACTAAACAAGGAAATCAACAGATTGCATCAATTCTTCATCCATAAAGACAAAAAAAAACAACATGTAGTAAAAATCCACAAAAAAAGTATCAACAGATTGCGCGAAGAGAGAGATGTATTGCTCACATACATGAATGAAAAATATATTACAGGATATATTTGTAAATGTTTAGCGAGGAAAGGCCCTAAAACATATTGAGTCATTGGTATGAATTCTATAAAATTGTGCATATTGTAAGTTATGTTTAGGAAAGTAGGAAGCTCTGTATGTGTGTGCTGTTAATATGGTTCAAGTACGACTGAAGTCCTTTCTGGAGAAGCGTTTTACAGTCGGAGCAGACAAAGATATCACTATTTGGCTAAAAAGTGTGAGTTCTCTTTGCAACTTCCTGTTGCTATTATACTATAAAGACATTTAAACTTGTGTTTGGCATGGTACATGACCACCTTTTTTTGCTGTTGTTGCTGCTCTGGTCTAAATTGCACAAATGTGATACAGACAGGAAAAAAGAAGTAAAACAAAAGCAGCACACACGTCAGTTTTTGCTTACCAGCTGTTCACTTCTTCACCCATACGGTGTTTCATTACAGGTACATGTGGAACAACTTTTTTTTTAGTAAAAACAACCAGAATATCCTGATGAGAGCAGTGAGACAGAACAAAAGAAAATATGCGGGCTACAAAACCCAGACTGTTAGCTACAGAGCACTAAAAGTCCCCGTTGTTCTGTTTGTTATGAGTGATTCCCTTAAAGTCACTTTTGTTCATTGTTTATGTAAAAATATTGATCGCAGAGGCTTTTAAAGAGGCCAGTTATTGAATAATTTGGGAAATTTTAAAGCTTGGTGGTCAAAGAAAGCATGTTTTGTGTTCTAGATGGCATACCAGATATACCAGTGGAAAAAGATTACATAACCAAAGTGGTTGTAGTTAAGCATTTGCAAACATTTCCATTTTACTTCTGTAAGTTTTGCCCGTTTATATTTATAACTTCCTGTTTAATTACAATATATGGTTAGACTCTTTCATGCCAGAGTCAGTGTTTGATTGCAGGCAGGTTTACCATGAATAAATTATTTTGTCTCCTAACTGTGCAACACAAACTATTTTTATAGTCTTTACAATGTTGGCACAGAACAAGGTTGTTACTGTTTAATGATGTTGTTACAATACAAGTGTAATTTTGGATGTCGTGAAAGTTTTTGATGCAGGCTGGAAGGAATACTTGATTACTCATTGTGTGTAGAGGATCTCAGACGTTGGAGCTCCAGGAAATAAGACTGGGTGGCTGAATTCAGGCTGGAGGGGAAAATGTGGTCGCTGTGACTAAGGCCTACATCCTTAGCTTGGCAGCTGTCAAGTGAAGGTTTCCAAATTTTTCTTCCTATCAACAATGAATGGCAGCTATGTAGTGTCGGTGCCGGCCCCTCTTTGGGTGGGTATGGGGGTGGTTGGTTTGAAATTCTGTTTTGCATGTCAGTTTATAGAAATAAAAAGTGTATGCCAAGTTCTCCATTTTGTCCCAGAAGGCGAGGTTGTCCCGGAAGATTCTCATAAACACACGTGTTTACTGCTGAGAGTTTGAGGCTGGTCGAAGACTCCAGGTTGTTCTCCTTGTGTCACTAATGTGTCCTCCACAAGAACACAGTACCAGCAGTACTGGGAAGTATCGCCGTAGGCCCAGCATGCGGGGTCAGCTGAGGTAAATAAAGGGCTGGAGGGCTCGCCCACAGTGCCACTCCTTCACCATGTCCTTCACACGCCCTGTGGGACGACCTCTACCTGCTAGTAATGACACATGAAGGAAAACAGCAAACATACCGTACAATGGAAAGAGAAATAAGCTGTGTGAAAAGTGACTTCAGTCACTTGTTAGGAAATGGCTACGTTTACACTGGTTAAATAGGGTTTTGCAACAGTGTTTCCATGCCCGGTCAAAGCCAGCAAGGCCAGCTTGCCACACGCAAGAATTTACACCCAACACTTGCTCCCTGTCCTGTGCTTGCAATAGATATCACAACATCTCAGCTCTGTGTCTGCTAAGCTTGTCTGAGAGGACACGAAGCAGAGAGAAATGACAAGGTTGACCCCCCTATTTCTTTTTTGTTTTTGTATCTTTATTTGTACTTTTTCCTGAAGAAAGAAACAAGCACAAAATCTTCTAAGAATTATGTAAATGCGTATGAAGCCTGGAGGCACTGTTGAGGTTTAACTGCATCCTGAACAGGACTTGGAGTTCAGCCTCTCTCATGCTAACTGCGCCGGTGACACCATGCTGGTTTAAAAGATCACCGTCCTGCATAAACACACCTGGTTTTCACCTCAACGAGACGTTTTTTTAAAGCTGCTCTTCCTGCAGGGTTGTATTGCATGTAAAGATATGGGGGTTTGTGTTGTTTATTTCTCTTTTACTCAAGTTTTCCATTGAGACCAACAAACTTGTGTGAACATTAGCTCTAGGCAGCGCTGAAACAAAGAGGGAGTTTGATCAGTAACTGTATGCTGGTTTATCACAGATGGTGAGATGGTGGTGTGTGGTTTTTAACCAGACCTGCCTTCTTTCCAATTCTGCTTCTCAACATGCTGCTCCTACAACTGCCGGGGTTGTGTGAAAACTTTGAGTGGGAAAAGCTCAGCTGATCAGACAGTTTGTGCTGAAAAGAAATGCATGCTTATGTTGCTGCTGCCACTGTGAACAAAACTCAGCCCTTAGATCTGAGAAATTAGTCTTTTTTTTGCTTCAGCTGAGCCAATCAGATAGTATTAAATGCTTTTTACTCTCATGTTTAATTTATGTTATAAATGGTTTCGCTGACTCACATAGAGAAAGCTATTAATGTGGGTTTTACTCACAGTCCTAAGCTCTCTAAGGATGCATAATATGTCAGCATATGAGATGCATCCACACACCCATCAAAATATAGTTTTTTTAGGCTTAAACGCTTTACCAATATATTGTATACGTTCAGTACAGTGAGAAAGAAACAAAATCACCTGTGTACTGCTGAAAATTATGTGCCATAGTCTCAATTTCTTCTAAACAACCTGGAATGCTTCTTTATGACCAATCAGCTGGGCAGTTAGAGCAAACTGGGCCCCTTGGTAGGTGTGCCTTAAAAAGATAAGATTTTTTTTATTTTATTTTGGACAAAAAAGGAGACATGAAATGTGAACAGAAGTCAAAACATGAACAAAACAAAGGAAAAACCAACAAAAAACCTCATATTAACCGTATATACAGAGGTCTCTCTTTAAGTTTGTTACTGAAAATGAAAATAATGAAAATAATAAATAATAGTAACACTGCTAAAAATAATAGTAATGTTAATAGCTGAAAGTATTACCAATAATAATATTATATTAGAAGTAAAAGGTATTTATAGAAATAAATATCCAGAGCAGCCACTGCAAGCAAGAATGCCTGAAGGGTTTGTAGGAAAACATAAAATAAGACTTAAATTTGCTGCAGCATTGTAAAACATGCTAGTCTCTTTTACTTACCAACCCCAAACTCAGATTGTATCCCTGTAAATAAAGGCTAGTGAGGCTTTTTTCATGATGTGATGTAGCTACGTTTTCAAGACGTTTTGGGGAAAAATGTACATTATGGAAAGTTTTTAGATCATAATATGAAATTCATTTAATTTTGAAAGCCTATAATGTATGAAGTGGGGAAAAAAACGGGTTTTCCTGCTATGACCAGTACTCTAAAATATTTCCATTAATCATAGCTTTGGGTCCAGGTTTGTGGGTCATTGCAGGTGTGTCCTAGTTAAGTAATAGTTTAGTTGCAACACTGCTTCTAGTTTAGCTGACAGCACAGCTTAAATGTAAATGCTTTTTAGTTTTTCTGCCCTCACTGTTCTTTAGATTACCTTATAAATTAAATTTGCTGCCCTGTTTTCAGTGAATCAGGAAGCAGTCCTGCAGGATTAAAGCTGGATATGAGTGTGGAGAGCTTTTGCAGGTTGTGTGTGGGTGAATGTTATGTTTAGTCATATTCAGAACGACAGTAATGACTTCCAGTTTGGTTTCAGTTCTGTTATGCATCTCTACCTGCAAACATCAAAGGGACAGCAGCACCAGTGGGACAATAAGCGAGTTTTATTCCGTGAATCCATTCTCATGATGTCTGTCACCGTGGTCCCCCTGCGTTCACACACTCTCAGGGGTGACTGGGTTGTTCTCGCTGCTTTTAAACTTCGCCTTGGATCCAGTTGAAATTCCTTTCTCCTCATCTCATTTCCTGTTGTAGCGTTCTCCGAAGCGAACTGCTCTCCAGTTTTCTATCTGGCTGACTTTTCTCTCTTTCTCTTAATCTTCCTCCTCTCTCTTACACTCGATTGAGCACACTGCTTGTAATTCTTTGTGTGTGTGTGTGTGTGTGACAATCCTGCCTCCCCCTCTTTCCCTTTCTTAAATTCTATGTTCCCCAGGCCTGCTAGTTAGGTTGAAAGCATTCACGCCTGTGTATCCTCGAATGTGTTCATGTCAGACAAGATTAGAGTAACGAGTCGAACAGCATGTCTGTAACTGTACACATGAGCGCGGCTGCTGGAATTAGTCAACAGAGGGGGGAAAGGAAGAAAGCTACACATTCACTGCATCCATTACGTCCATTAAATCACTCCCGTTTCCTTGTTTCTTCTCTTCTTGCCACATTTTCATTGGCTGTGCTGATGAGGGGAGTCAACCATGTCAATTCGCCCTGCTCCTGTCATCGTTTCATTTCTGCTCTAGCCACTCATATTTGTCATGTGCGCCCACAGTTGTGCCAAGCGTGTGTCTTGGCCTGTTTTGCTCAGAGACCGTGGTAAGATATTCTCCGGGGACAGCTGCATTGGTGATGGCTGAAAAACAAAAAAGCTGCTGTTCTTGTGTCTGTCTGGGTGCATGCGCATGCAGGTTTGTGGAGAGGAAACAAGGCATAATGGGGAAAGAGCTGAAAAAGGGAAGCATCAGAAATTACAGAAAAGTGAAATCAAGTTAACTGGGTTAGAGAAAATGAAAGATATGAGCTTCAGGCAAAAGAAACAAAAAGATGAAAGGAGGGAAACTGTTATCTGATAAACTCTTTATTATAACATCTTAAATAAAATGTTAAAAGACTTGTTCATCTCTTTTTTTCTTTTTTGTAACAGACTCATGTGCCTTCATGCATGAGCACACATAGATAGACAAAGCTGAAACCTGTACCATCCCCCCCATGAATTCAGAAACATACAATTGTCCATGATGCCCTAACAGTAAGCTGCAATATCTCACTGAACAGAGGTAAAAAATTGAAAAATGAAACCTACGACTAACATTTTTAAGCATTAAAAAAGCTAAATACAGCATAAACTATTAATCTAAAATAAAAGAATAAAACATTCTTATAATCTTACATAATTCTACGTATAATATCTTGCAAAGAACATTGGATTCACTTGTGATCATTAAACAATGTTTGGGTTAAAGGAGACAAATAATATTAAGTATTATTTGCCTCATAAGTTGGAACTCTTATCTTGGAATAGCGTCACACACAGCTTGACCATGTTCCAGGTAATAACCGGGATTCTAGAGGGATTTACAACCTGTAGTGCTTACTGACCAGGATACTAATGCTAGCATTGAAACATAATGTATTTTATTATTTTATGCATTCAAACATTAAAGCAACATGTTCACAAATAGATGATGTACTGAACCAAACCTGAACCTGACAAATGTACCAATAAAACAACAGCAATTCATTTCTGCAACTTTAGCTACTTTAACATGCAGCAGCCATATTGGATTTTAAGGTCAAGAGTGGATTCTCTGTCAAAGCTTGAAATCCAACTTCACGTTGGATTCCAGTTGATCATTACAAATTCAGATTTCCAATAACAAATGGAATCCACTATAGCTAGCCACTCAAACGATCCAACAGCTCCTTTAGATCATATAAACTAAATAAAAGTCCCAAATATAAGAAAGACGAAAACAATCTGAATTTAAGTATCTCACCAATCAACACGCTTTCTTGGCTGAAGGAGAAATGGATTTAATAACTCAGCCAACCAGTTAGCTACTTGGATAATGAACTACCAGTGTTTTCTGTTTGCCTCGAAAGCTTAAATTTAGATGATAAAGGACTTCACGCCTAATTTAACTGTATTATAGTTAAAAATAGACATCCAAGGACTAATCATTTTCTATTTGTTGAATTAACTATTATTAGCAATACAACCCAATAACAATGCATGTCTGTGTATTTTATGCCTTAAAGCTAGACTTAATCTCCTAAAACCATTTGAAATGTGGTACATGTGGCTGCTTTAAAAGACGAACATTATATAAACTTTTTTGACCATGTTCTTTGCTCTCTGTTTTTCATCTGTAAATTGAGTCATTAAGAAAACACAGAGCAGAGAAAGCAGTGGTAATCCCATGACATTTTAGACGACCCAAATGGTTCCAATCCAATCAAGGCATCACACAGATCATGAATGGGGGGTAAAATCGAGATTAAAGGGAATTTGGGAGCATGGATTGAATGAGAGGGATTACTGTGTGGAGATGAAATAAAAATTGGAGAATGGGGGACAGAAAAGCAGAGATGACGAGGGTCTTATAACCGAGGCAACCAAAGTGGTAAAAGCACAGATAAGAGTGAGTAACGTCATCTCCAACGTAAGAGCTGCAGCCTTCAAGTTGAAGCAGTGAAGTGAGTGTCACGTTGCGCAGCTCAGGTCTCTGCTTCATTTGTGAGCTGTCGTGTAATGACCCACCCAGGGCACGGATCAGCCTCCAGAAAAGCCACAATAATGCTGCTATGTTAGAATCCCCACAGAGTGCAGTTTTTCCACTCAGTTTGTCTGACCAGGGTCTTACATTTTTTCTCCTGTGCTGCATTATGGAGACACCATATCAAGCAGGGTTGTTGCTCTGATTGCAGTATTTGTCTCAAAGGATCGGCCTGTCATTACATCAGGTGTGAAACTTACGACAGAAATACAATGAAATTTTGTTAAAGGACGTAACAGGCAGGTATTGTATCAGCCTAGAACTAATGTCTAAATAAACCCCATGTTTTAGCCAAACTGTTAAAATTACATGCTGTGTTTCTACAAATGCAGTCACTCACCTCCTGACTCTTGCATGTTTTACCTCATCTCTCTGAAAGATTCAGCTGGTGCCATGACAATATGCAAAGCTCATGAAATCCTGAAACAAAACAACCGTAACATATTTAATGAATTATGGTATGTCGTTTATGTAATTTGATAAAGGCGGGAGAAGATGTTTTAACGGCCTCTATTAGTTTAGAAAGCAGAATGATTAAAAAGTCCTATGGGTCTGCTAAATCAGTGTGCAGAAATACAGGCATGACAAATGGTTTCTTCAGTTCACAAGCAGATTATCTGTTTTGTTGTTTCACAGCAGGCCATCCAGTATCAAATGTCAACTTTTTCCCCCTTTCCGCTTTGGTTTCAGCTGCTGGGACTGTAACCAAGTACATGTCTACTGTTTTCTGCTGTAGCAGCTGAAATGTTTTTCTTAACAAACCAGTTTAAAGTGTTGGAGTTTATCATGCTTTGCTTGCTTTAAGGACACAGGATAGGGGCACACAGGTTTATCTGTGGCCATCGTCATCAAAATAGGATTCAGCTAGCTGTCTAGGTTCACCAGGGTTTTTGAAAGGTTACGGTTTCAGAAAAGCAAAAATATTCTGTAATACAGTTTCTATGGTTTAAGGGCCTTTTAAAGACATACCAGGGAAAGTGCCAGAGAGAAGAGAGTTATCTGTTGTATGAGGTCCAGAGTAACCACAGTGCTGCCCCTCCCCCACAGTTGCTGCGCACTGCCAGTCAGCAGGCTGAAGAAACCCTACTACAATTTTCCACTGCTTACAAGAAAAACAAATTTAGAATTATTTCCTTTCATTCTTATCATACTTGTGTTGTTCTGTAATATCGGAAGGTTTTGCACAATAAGAACATTTACTTGAAACTATTACTAAAATTAGCCTGTCTATATTCTTACATGTTTTTTGTTCAAGTCTGTGTATCGAAATAACAATAACTATATGGTAAGGATAGAATTATTATAGCTGTAGTAATTATTTTTTCTGCATTATGAATAATTCTTTATTTTCTCTTTCAAATAAAAGGAATTAGATCATGTTACAGTATACATTTTTGGTTAATATCTTTGTGTTAATACAGTGAAACCATGATATTTATTCCCAGGTTTATCCCACCATGAGAATCTCACACCAAATTCAACTCAATGAAATTCTAGTTCCTCACATTTTCACAATTTTTCTTCCACTTAAAAATGCATTTTTACCTGCTTTTATGCATCTCTAGCTTTGCGGGCAGCTGCTATTTAAAAAAACAAAAACAAGCTTTTCTCAAAACTCTTTGTAAGTTAGCTATAGCCCTAACAAGTTGATGGATGTATGTTTAAAAGCAAGAAGTTATTTAAGTATTTAAATCTTTTGGGATCCCTGAATGTTTGCATCCTTGCTGTCTCAGGTGCTCCTAAATAGGTTACTCTTTTAACGGTAAAAGTAAAACATCGAGACAAATCTGCATCAGATTGCCATACAGATGGCTTGTTATTGGAGCAAACACTGATAGGGTTAGGTAACACGTGTAACTAAAGACTGCAGAGTCCTGTGGGTCCCCAAGGCGAAGAGAAACACAATAAGGAGCAGACCACTGGGTCCACAGCTTCATGAAGCAGAATATATTCGTCCTGCAGGACTGTAGCACACCACCTTTGTGTCCTGTGTTTGTGTGTGTGTGTGTGTGTGTCTCAGTGGGTGGCAGGACAACATTCTTGTGAGAAGGAGTGCTGTCTGTCAAACATCTGATGAACAGATTGAGACTCGGAAGATTTCACGAAATGTCCTACGCAGATTCCTTCATTCACAGAGCTGACAACACAGCGGAAACATACCAAAAAGCCTGCTCACATGTCCTTCTGGTAACTGTGTCTCTTGGAGAGCTTGATAAACGTGTGCGATGTAAAAGTAACCACCTTGGCAGGGTTAATCGTGCTGCTGAATGTGGTGGTGGGACAGAAAAAAGATCTACATCCTCACACACATGCATGCTCTCACAACTTGAACAGGTGTGGACATACATAATGCTATTTCTTTTTTTTTTATACGTTTTGTGCTTTTAGTGCTCTGAAAAAAGGTTACCCTGGAAGCCTGAATAAACACATTACTTTTGCCCCTGCAGCACTTCTAAATTACTCTCACTCAATCTCTTTGTTTGTTTGTGCAGGGGAAGCAAAAAACATCCCTCCATATCCGGGGCCGAACAGGATGAGGGACTGTTACTGCACCGTTAACCTGGACCAAGAAGAGGTCTTCAGGACCAAGATCGTGGAAAAGTCACTTTGGTGCGTTTAAAGCCCCTTTTTGCCCTTGTCTGGTCTTGTTATGCAAATTTGAGGATAAGAAAAAGAAAAGCCTTTTTTATGTAATTGTAAGGAACAGAAGTTGGACAGTAGTCTATCCAGTTTCTAAGACTGGTAGTCCTTCATTAATTACATGGTGTTACTGTCCCCTTTGGCTTGGAGTGTTTATCTTAATAATAATTAATAATGTCTAATTTAATTTTGTTTTAAGGCTTTCTAATATGTTTGGACCCTATTTTTTTACATTAAAAATACAGCAAACAATTATATTTTTGGGCCATGCAACAAAATGATTTAGTATTAGGGCTCAAACAAAAGGTTTGTTACACCACAGCAACCTCTAAAGGTTATTTTGTTAGAACTCTGCCTCCCAGCATATTGGACTTATCTCAGAGCCGAAGATGCAAGAGGCGGACTTCTTTCCAGCTGAAGAGCCGATGAAGGCTTGTGCTGTAGCAGAACAGAAATGGAATCCGGTGTTGTTCGATTTCCATCATCTTCATGGATCATAGGTTTTCAGCAAAATCCAGTCAGCTCTGTGTCTGCTCATTCTTCAAAATAAATAATGAACACAAGGTTTTCCAGGTAGCTCCTCAACATGCTGATACTCTCTGAGGAAATTAAATATAATGGCTAAATAAAAGAGTTCAAATGTGTTCATTTATTAGATCAATGATAAGTGTAGTCATGCTCCTTCCCATTCATCCATCTGCTCCTCTATCTGTCTTCATGTCGGTCGTGCAGCGGAAGAAGCCAGTAATTAGCAACAGCAGCAGCCCTGAGGACTAGGCTCACGAGATTCTTATTACTGTGATTTCTGTGGTTGTCATTTAGGTGAGGCGGGCTGTGAGAGCCACTGTGCCTTCCAGTCAGCGGTCACAAACAGGCCTTTTTGTTGCAGGGAAACAAGCTGCAGAATCCTTTTTCCCCCCAGCCGATTCATGGAAAAACTTAAATACCTGCCAGCTTTATTTTCCATGTAGGAGGTGATTAATTGACCGAATGAATCATCTCTGGATGTGGACAAGGATGTGCGTGAGGTATTTACATGAGGGTGAAAGTACACCTTTAGTCTAGCTTCTAGTTGAGGACACTCCCAGTCAGTAGGATGGGAAGAAAATGTTAACAGTTTACAGATTAACCAGCTAATCCATCAGTTGATAACTGATCAGACTGTGATTAGGATTGAATCAGGAAATACAGTTTTTTTTACTCTACAAACTGAGAATTTGTCACAAATTAAGTAATTAAGGTCTCTTCCATTATTTATTCTTTTGTATCAATTGAACTGCTACATAAAACTACATTAATGTGTGTTTTCCCTGCAGGAACCTTTTCAGGGACAAGGGTAGTTTTCTGGGGTTGTTTTTCTCCTTCCTTTGTTTACTGGTCCTGGTTCCACGGCAGGAACCAGGAACAAATCTGATAAAAGTGGGTACAAATCTATCCAAAAAACTGCCTTAGTGGGGAGGTAGGACTTTTTGGATGGGCCACAAACAAAAGGTTGAGTTTCTTTTTATTTCACATTGCTTAAATAAACCCTTCAGTTTATTTCGGTCATCTTTGACTTTATACTTATCTGCCGGTCATATTTTCTGGTAACTTTAAATTACAAAGCAGTTCTGTCTGCAAGCACAATATTTATATCTAGCAACCCATGATAAATATCACAGTGTTTTGCACACATATATTGATAAAATTTGGCAACCTTACTAAAAATATTTAATTAAAGGAAGCACGGACTTCTGCTTTTAGTGTCTTCTCAGAGACACAGAGACACGCTGCAAATTTAATAACAATAATAATAATTTTAATAATTATTAATAATAACAATCCTTTTAATAATAATAATAATTTAGACTTTATTGACCTCATAGTGGAGAAATTATCCTCTGCTTTTAACCCATCCCTTAGGGAGCAGTGGGCTGCCATTGTGTGGCGCCCGGGAAGCATTCAGGGGCTAAGGGTCTGTCTCAGGGACCCAGAGTGGCAGGCTGTGGGATTCGAATCAGGCTACTTGTGGCCTCTCCAGGACCCAAATGCCCTGCGCTCTAACCACAAGCCCACCACTCCCTGCATTTTATAATATTTTGCAAAATTTGTGTTCTGAGATACAGATTAAAGCGATCACAACTACCAAGGATTTTTTTTTATTCACCAACATGGACTTCGCTGTTGTGGTGACATAGAGATCAGTGTCACCAGACCTTAACATCACTTCAGCAGGAGAAAGACCTGTTCTGAATCAGGGAGCGTAATCTACATAAAAGGCCCGGCTTTCGGAACCCACAATGGATAAAATCAATCTCATTATCTATTGAAAGATCACAGATTGTGCATGAACTAACACTACTATTACACAAATTTCAACGAGGAACTGAATGTTCAGAATAGTAATAATTAAGCTGATCAAGGCCTTTCTTAATCAAGAGGCTGTCAGTCTCTCTCAAATTTAGGGAAAAGAGGAAGACCATTTGGCCTGAAAGTTTCAGAGTCAGAAACTACATTTAGAAATTAAAACTGAAGGCTTTCCTTTAGGCTAGATCCTGTTGTGGCACCTCTCAATGAACCAGACTGGGTCTCCGGGCCTCTGGTGCACATGCCTGTCTCCTAGCTCATTTGACAGGAAAAATGTCGACACAGTAGTTCCAACCGGCCTCAAGATCGTTGTGTTCATTTTTAGTATCGCTTGTTTAAACTTCAATCATAAAGGATTTCAAAAGATTAGATAAAAATATCTCATGCTGACAATGGTATCTTCTGGAAGCTCCAACATTTCCTCATTTCACACAGTAAAGAAAAAGAAAAAGAAGTTTAACACATCCATTACTCCTGAAAGTTTCTAATATGAATTAATAATGGATTATTTGATCACATCACATCCGGTTCATACAAACATTTGAAAATCTCAGGAACATTATTCATGATCAAAAAGATTCTTTTAGCTCAATCTAAAATCTAGAGTGCTGTAGTCACATCACTTTTCTTAAAGAACGTGAATCAGGCTTCAGTCTTTTTCACCAAGCTTCTTACACTCAACCATCAGCGTTTGTTGCTAAACATAATCCTTGAGATGATTTATTAACCACAGTTTGTCTCGTGTGTCCTCTCTCTCCTGCAGTCCGTTCTACGGGGAGGATTTCTACTGCGAGATCCCGCGCAGCTTCAGACATCTCTCCTTCTACATTTTCGACAGGGACGTGTTCAGGAGGGACTCCAGCATTGGTGAGTTATAAGCTCTTCTCTCTGTTTTTTTAGCAGCTAAAGCTACAAACCAGGCTTTTCTTTTAGGGCATAGGTGAGGAGACAAAAAAAAAACGGACATTTTAAAGTTTTAAAGCAATAAATTCATTTAAACTCACAGTAATCCCCTTTTTATTTAATTAATTTTTATTTTTAGAATATTGTATAGTTCAAGTTTTATTCACACATCAGAGGTGATCATCCCTCAGACACAACCGCTGGCAATAATTTCACAAAGTCTTACTGAGCCATACTTCTCTTCCTGAGTTCTGATTGGCCGTCACCAGCTGTTTACACTCTGACATCATCTAATTGCCTGCCAGTCTGTCCTCACTGCAACATGCTGAGTCAGCAATGTTTCATTGTTGGAATGGGGCTAAAAATAAAAGGTGTCTCGACGGTTAACACTCTCATCACTCAGAGGTTGCTGCAGTCTCTCAGGTTCCTCTTTGTTCTGGATCCAACTGAAGTCATGACACCAGAGGCAATATGCTCTCAGCGGCTCCTACCAGTGCTAACAAACTAAAATTTTTACACTTTTACAGTCTCACAGCATCTCTCCGTTACATGCAGAAAAGCTGAGTTAGCAACCTGGCTGCAAGCACAGCTATCAGCTTCGGTTTCTTTCCTGCAAGCCATGTGCAGACATTTCCAAGGCTCTGTCGTATAGTTTGCAAAATAAAAATAAAACCCTCCTAGTAGACAGGAAGAAAATTACAAAATTACAAAAACCATGACTTTTAACTTTTAAAAAGTTAATGGTTTTCTTTTTTGTTTGTTATATGATGAGTGAGAAAAGGAGCACCATGCACACACTGAAAATTTTACAAAACTAGAACCTTTAATTTGAGCACATTTATTCAGTAGGAAAAAAGTCCAAAGAAATATAATTGGTAAAAAGAGATGGCGCTACAGATTTTGCCCCCTGCCCCAAACTTGCAGTTTGTCTTAGCCGCTTTTCACATAGGGAAAAACATGACAACATATATAAATATCCGTTATGGCAGATTTGAACTTCAGGAAACGTCTAAAAGAAAATATACTAACTACTTAGCTATACTATGCCAATTTAAAAAAGTTAAAAGAAATGAAACTGAAGCAAAACAAGGCTGTATAAGGACCCAAAATTATAATGCCACCATAGAGAACTGCAGCAAATTTCAGAATTTAGATCTGCTACTGCAATAAAAGATTAATATATTTTAAGATTTTTTACCCGTCTTTACCAGTTGATAATTCTGGAGGATGCTGTATATTCATATGATGTTTTATTGGCCTTTTATAATAATGATTTCTCTAAGGTGTGTGTTTGTGAAGAGTGGAAGCTTCTCGGTAGCATTGGGTGTGTCAGTGTGAATATAGGTGGGTATGATCACTGACCACAAACTGAAAAATCCTCACAGCTCCTCCCTGTTTATGTGTGTGTGAATGATTGCAGGTGGTACGATGTACTTCCAGGGGTTATCTTCAGGTCACCAGAGTGCATGTTGTGTGCATTTCTTCTCCAGGTGCCTGTTTGGGTAAAGCAGAGATGGATGGATGGTTGTGTGAGGATTTACAGTGCATGAGCAGACATGTGAGCGTTGTGTGTGGGCCTTAATGTCGAGCTTTTGCTGTAGATTAAATCTGAACATGTAGGCTCTTTTTTTATTTTGGAAAGCGTGAAGTGAGTCGTGTTTTGAGCTCATGTTTCTTTGTTTACTGGTGTGTGTGTGTAGGCAAGGTTGCCGTGAAGAAAGAGGACCTGCAGAAATATCATGGGAAAGACACCTGGTTCCAGCTGCAGCCTGTCAGCGCTGACTCAGAAGTGCAGGTCAGTACAGAGAGAAAACAGAATCAAGCTTTCTGAATACCAAGCAGTTTTTCTTCTCTGTTTTTTCCACAACAATGTCTAGTTGTTTGGTTTTATACTTTGATGGAAAAGTGTGATGTTAAATACATAAACTTTTCTACTATCTTAAACTTATTGACCAATTTCCTTCAGTGAGCATCATGTGCATGGAATAAATCTGGCAAATATGTGAATTAGACTTAATTTATTTGGAGAATTATATCAGGATAGATATCAGGATCGTAAAGGAAAACTACCTTTTATTTAATTATTTGTGTGTAAAAGCTCTGAGTGTGTAATTTCCTTTTATTTTACTTCCAAGCCACCAAACTGTCTTGCAGATTTACGTGCTGTTGATCATATTAAGATCACAAGGATGTTTTTTTGTGTTTTTTGGCTGATTGCTCTGTAATTTTCTGTCCTGGACTTGAAGAAACTCGACATAAAAAGTCATTCTAGGAATTTCGGTTAGCAGCCAGACGGAGTAGTCGCAGAAGTCTGCACACCCAACTTTATAACTTCTTCATGTTATTACATTCTTTCAACCCTATTTTCATGTTGAATTGCCTTCGTTGTGTTGTGTAGTTTATTTCTTGTCGAAAATGTCAAAGAAATCAAGCGGAAGGAGCAGAAAGACACTACTAGCTGTAAGATGAGGCTGCTAACTACAAAATTAGCTGAGCAAAAGAGGCGCTCCTAACTGAGTTTAAGCCATATACTCCAAATTTGAAGTTAGGTTTGACAATTTTCACTGTCAGCGACCAGCACCAATGCATTGCCAAACTGGAGGAGTTTGTGGACTCTACCGACAGTGACTGGTGTGCTGTTCAGTCCAAACTTATGACTGTGTTAGTGGACAATGCTAAACTAAATGGTAAGCTAAGGGACCTTGAAGTCAAAAGCCGGCACCACAACTTGCACATAGTGGACATCCCTTAGAATCTCAAGGATCCCCTGCATTGTGTTTTTCTCCCAGTTGCATTTAGAGGTACATCGGGGCAAGATTTTAACTTCACCGTCTGAATTAGAAATGGTCCGTCAAACCTCGATCGCTAAACCGGGACCCTGAGAGCAGCCGCGGTCTGTAATAGTTTGCTTCCAGTGATTTCAGAACTTATCTATTTTTTATGTTGACTGTTAGCAGTGATAGTAACTACACACAAATAAAAGAATGCTGTAGCACAAAGTAGCTAAGACAGCAGCTCTTTATGTTAATATTATTGTAGTTTGCAGGTTTATTTGTTTTTCTTGGTACTTGGCCTTATCAATGTGGGACTCGGGACTGTTGGGTGTCAGCAAGTTTCATTGGTTTTACTGGTAATACCTTTAACCAAAATGTTATTTTTCGTTCACTTGTGCAGTAGATATTGCAGGCCTGTGTTCAGCTGTGTTTGCGTACACGTTCTAACGGTGTTTCTACCTCCTTCAACTTTTTGAGGTATGACCTACTTACACCATCTTAGGGACGACATTTACTTTATTTAAGAAACACATCTGCGCAGCAGGTAGGTGGCGAGGCTTGAAAGAAAGTGGTGTTGGGCAGGTATTCCACTCCACATTTAATGGCACGGCCAGAGGAACAGCAATTGTGATTCATAAAGATATTCCTCTTGTGCATGTTAAATCGATTCCAGATCTCAACTGCAGATCTGTGATGGTCTCTGGGCTTATCCAAGATGTTCCCGTCTTATCGGTTTGTGTGTACAGTCCTAATTGGGACGATAACCATTTTGGGACAAAACTATTACTTGTTTCGCTGATCTGGAAAACCACCAGATAATAATGGGTGGTCACCATAATTTTGTGCAGGACTTGCTGCTGGATGGGTTGTTAATAAAGGCTTCCCTTGCATCCAAATAGTCTAAGACCTTGCTAACTCTTGCACAGCAGTTTGGCCTAACTGACCCTTGGAAGTATAAATTTCCCGAGGCTAAGGCCTTCTCCTTTTTTTCTAACGCCTACCACACTTACTATCGTTAGACACTTGCTTTCCAAAATTCCTGGCACAGACTTTCATAGCATCGCGGTATCGAACCACTTCTCATGATGTGCTTCTGCATATGCAAAACTGTCCTTGCAAAGTATGGAGATTTAACTCTGCTCTCTTAGCAGAGGGAGAATACATAAAGTTCTTACAATCTCAGATCTCATTATTTCTTGATCTGAATGACCTGCTTGGCACAAGTAGGGGCACTCTCTGGGAGGCTTCCAAGGCTTCTGTTAGAGGCCAACTTGTCTCTTTTATCTTGCACAGGAAGACGGTGGACACTCCTAATCCTTAGGGATATAAAAGATATTGACAGACAATATGCTTCTGATCCTGAACCCACTCTTTATGGGTAGCATCTCAGACTGTTTCATCTTATTTCAATGACAAGAGTCAAACCACTACTGCTAAGATCTAAACAACGTTTTTATGATTATGGTGATAGGGCTAGGAAGCCCCTGTGTGTTTCTGATGCAGCAAACTTTCCCGGTAATTCTTGATACATTAAATTGTTATGGTGCCGTATCTGGTTATAAACCTAACTACAAGAAGAGCAACCTCTTGTCTATTAATTCACCAGCCTAAGCACTTTCACATGCCGTAGGGCCATTTAAATGGTCAAGTAGTGGTTTTCGCAACTTGGGTGTTCATGTTACCATATCCGTATCTGATCTATATCAAGACAACTTCGTCCTATTGGTTGAGAAGACGGAGAATGACTTTTCCCCCTGGTTGACTTACCCTTCTAACTTGTAGGCCGTATCAATCTGGTTAAGATGGTTGTTCTCCGGAAATGTCTTTATCTGTTTCAACATTCCCCTGTTTTATTAGTCAAATCCTTTGACAAGTTAAACAAACTGGTTCCATCTTTTCTGTGGGCTGGTAAATCTGTGAGCATCCGTGGATCAATGACCAAGCACCTAGGGAGAAGGGGGATTTTGCCTCCCCTGTTTTTAGGTTCTGTACTACTGGGCAGCAAATGCACAAAAACCGTTCTGGTCAAAGGATAAGCAGGATTCCTTACCTTACCTTAGATGTCACCTAACCCTGGACAACCATTTGGGCATGTTCTGGTCCTGTACAAAGCTGAAGTCATTCTTGTCTGATATTTTTGCCCAATAAGCTTGGCTCATGGCTGTACCATTGCTTCTAACAGTCTGTCTGCTATTTGTGGTCTCATTTACAGCCCTTATGACCCGTAGGTTAATTTTGCTTAACTGGAAACTTGCCCTTCCTCCTTTACATATCCACTGGGTCCAGGCAGTACTCTATAATTTGAAGCTTGAAAAACTAAGATTCTTCCTCAAGGGCTCAGTGAAATTGTTCAACATCTTGTGGGACCCCTCCTTACAGTATACAGTCGCTTGATTGCACTCTTGACCTGGAGGTTGAGTAGAGAAAGCTACCTCCTTTTTTTATGTGGTTTGGCTAGATTTGTTTGTTTGCATGTTTGTTTGTCTGGTCAGGCTGCCCTGTAAGGGTGGGGGAGGATGGGCGTGTGGTCTGGGCTGTCAGCATTTATTGGTGTTACTCTTCAACGTGCCCTCTTTTCGTCAGTGCACTAAACTTACTGTATTTCTGCTATTGTTTAAAAATTATCAATACATAAAGTTGCATAAAGAGTCATTCTGCCATAAAAACACTTCAGAAGAAAGGAATGAAACAGTATTGTTTCGCCTTAGCACAATGAACATCACAAAATATTGTAATAACTTTTGAGGTCCATATCGCCCATTCAGTTGTTCTGGATCTTTTCTTATTTGAAAGCTATAATTATACCTTCCTTACTGACATCTTTGTTAGCATCCTTTCGTCAACCCGGAATACAGCACCAGCCAACAAAACTAACTGGCAGTCCCACATCCTCCCATTTCAGGATCCCTTCTCGCTGGGTTTCAGTAAAATTCACAGTTTATTTAATCTGTATTACTCCCATGCGAGGCTCTCCATACCCTGGAGCCTGCTTACACGACAGATTTGTATTTCTGCTGCCTTTCTTTTTGATCTTTTAATCATGCTTCCAATTTCACTGTAAAGTGGGCATATAATTAGGCCTCTGGGGTTGTCACTCCTTAACTTTGGAGAAATCTGTGCTTTCTTTCAAACGACTGTTATTAGAGCAATCTCTTCAGTTGATCCTCTTTATGAATATTATCTTAGTTCCAACTGGGCTACGTACGTATACCATTTCTATGTATGTCCTTGTTGAATGTCTGCAAATCTATTTGTCCTTATTTGATTAGGTCATATTTATGAAGCACACTTTTAGAGGGCAACCTCACCTCGGGCAGAGTGTCATCAAGTCACTCTAACATGAGCCGCAACATCAGTCGTTAACTAAAAAAACGCTAAAAGATTCCACAAAACACAAACATTGTTTCAAAACTTGTTCTGAATGTCCATATGAAGGCAGGAATCACCCAGAGCTTCACCCTCCATACAGGATATGCACGCATGTGTTTGTGTGTCACTGTGTCTGTGTGTTAATGTTGAGAGTCATGGCAGAAACCAAACAAACACAGCCTGTGTGCACCTGAAACATTCAAGCCTGCAGGGTCAAAGTCACCTGGATCTCTGTGTTTTCTGTGGAAATAATTTTTAAAAACTCTGTCACTGTCTGTGCGTGAGCAGAAAATCAAACATCACGAAAACCTTCAAGATCATCTTGAAAGAGACAGAATTTACATCCTTTTCTATTCAGTATGATCTGATTACACCCAAAATAGGGATTTGTTGGAATTTATTGAGTCTAAAGGCTGGGTTAAGTTCTTTGCTAAATTATTCAAACCAGTCTCCTTGAAATGCATATTTACCCAGTGGCAGCCTTTGTTGTCCAGCTTAACACAAAGATATCCTCCTTCAACAACTCCGAAAGTGGCTATTGGTAAGGAAGCATCAGAGGGGAGAATTTCCTGTAGTTCTGCAGTTCCTTCAATCCGTCCCATGCTTCTGTGCACAATAAGTGCAAAAACTAAGATCCTGCTACAACTGGTAGGATCTAGAACTTAGGTTCTCATCTTATGTTACAGTGTACTCCTGTGTTTTGCCTTTTTGGTTTACTAATATTACTCTAGTTTCTCAGTCCCTCACCTTCCTGCTCTCTGTCACTACTGTTCTTCATCTGTGTAGCATTCAGTAATCAAACTCCCCATTACGAATCCTCTTTGATTCAATCACTAACCTTACCTAGTCAGGTCCCTTGTTGCTGTCATCAGTCTTTAAATATGTGAATGGGTACAATTTTAGTTGTTTGCAATGAGATTCAAATAGAATCAAAAAAGTAATCTATATTTTGTCCCACAGTACGGAAACTGCAATGTTGTAGCTGCTGAATTAAAGGCTAAGAACAACAACAACAAAAAAATATATATATAACACAATAGAAATAACCATATGACTATTAGTGTGCAGAAATATTGAAATAAATATAAATGCACAAATGCAAATACCAAATACATTAATAAATGTAACTGTACAAATCCAGCATTTACGATTTTGTCCTTAAATCTGCAGCTATACCTTTGTACAAGCAAGACATGCGATCTAAAGTATTGTCCAATTGTGGGATATGTACAGAAAAAGAGTACAAAAGAGGTAATACACGTGAGTAGAAGGTGACATTGCACTATGTTGTGGTCCGTTGGGAGCTGTGCTGGTGGTAAAGTCCGAAAGTTGCAGGGAGGAGGAACTTTCAGATGACCAATGATTTAAGGACGTATTTTGCATAATGAAAATATTTTGCAAAACGAGGAACAAACTGGCTACATCTGAACTATCCCTTTTTTATGGGGATAAAATGTGGGAGAAAAGAGTTTAGTTTGCAGCCAAATCAGTTGACACCATAGCAACACCATATTTGCTTACTGTAACGTCTTTTATAGACAGAAGTTTCCAAAACTCTTCCCGTTATTTAGTGTTGAGGGCCTTTTCGCCACTTTCATTCATCATGCTTTGTTCACTGCATGTGCAACATTTTCTGCCATTCACTATTCAGCACCATCAGTCACCCACACTCACAGACACACAGAGTGAACAGTGAGCAGTAACATCTGCAGACAGATGGGTGTGTGTAGCCCCACAGCAGCAATGTGAAACAGAGACACATTCATCCGCCGAACTGGGGAGAGGAAGGATGTGTGAGAGACGTAGAGCTCCGAGAGAAAAGCGAAGGAGATGGATCAAATGAAGTAGGAAGATAGAGTGTCTCTCTTCTCTGTTCAATAGAGGACACATTGTTTGGCCTGTTGCGCACGCGCATGCATGCATGTGTGTGTGCATGCGCATGCGTGTGTGTATTCCCTCAGCTTCGGTCACCCAGAAAGAGCAACGCCTGTGAGTTTGCATACTGATGCTGTTAATTAATGGAGCTTTTCTAGACAGCTGCACCACTAAACTGTCATTATGTCATTAATCCAATCACTTCAAAGGGAAAATATCTTCAGCTTGACTTCCAGCCACAGTTATTCTATTTCACTGTCAGGGGAGGATTACCACTTGTTTACAATTAGTTTCCGTTAATAAAGAACCAAGCAGAAACACACAAATCTTGAAGGAAGAACTATGGTCTATCAGTGTGTTAGATGAATTCTTCATCAACATGAGCGAGTGCCTTTGCTGTGTTTCATGACAGCTTAAAACTGTGTTTAATTGAATGTCTCACAGCATTGAAACAAGTTTGTAAATTAGATTATGTTGTATGATATCAGATTCAATACAAACAAATACAAATGCAGTGCCTTCCGCACTCATTGGCACGCTTTGTAAAGGTGTGTAAAAAGTTTAAAAGCAGCAAAGAGTGGTACCTTGGCGTCAATAGGTCTCTATAACAACCATTAAACACCATCTACATACCACCAATGGCTTAGGAGGCATGCCATGGTGGTGAGGACAGCACAGGGGATTGTGGGATGTCGCCTACCGGATCTGGACTGGATTTACGCTGCACGAGTCCAGAAAAGGGCCAGACACATTGCTACAGACCGCACCCACCTGGGCAATGCAATGCTTGTCCCATTTCCATCAGGAAAACGATTGAGGAACATCACATCAAAAACAAATAGACTCAGAAACTGTTTCTCTCCACAAAGCAGTGAAGACCATTGTCACCCCGCAGGCAGACACTAAACATCCCTGCTGATTAATTAAACAAACAAACCACCAGCTCATCTCAGACTGTTTCAGCACAAGCTGCACTTTATATAAATACTAAATACTACATGTCACATTCCATGTAGATATGTTCTCATTTTCTAAAAGTGTTTTTAAATTTTGTGTCTATTACCTACATGTGTATCTTTTGAGCCGGGTCTCAGCTAAATTCTATAATGGTGACATAATGACAAAAAAAATCTTGAACCTTGAGTCCTGAATCTTGAATGAAAAAGCCTTTTCTGTCCTACCATCACAATCGTAAAAACATGGTAGTTCGTAAATGCTGTATGGTGGAGGATCTGTGATGCTGTGGGCCTGTTTATTTTCTAAGTGCGCTGGGAGCCTTGCTGTAGGGCATGATATCATGGACTTTGTGAAATAGTTGGATATTTTAAATAAAAATCTTGTTGTCTCTATTAGAAAACTGAAAATGGGTTATCACTGGGTAGTTCAGCAGGATAATGATCCAAAACACACCCAAACCAACGAGAGAGAAGACCCAGGAATCTGGATGATCAAGAGAGATCGAGCAAAGAGGAATGATCAAATAACCTTTTCTCTGCTGGCTTCAAGCTCCCACCTTGCAGAATGCTAAGAAGGATTAAGTGCTATGCCAGTAAGGTGCCAATAAGTGCCAACATGTGTTGAGGAGGCCATCTGCAGTCCAAGTCTGTCTCATATGCCTTATACATGAAATTAATTAGATGTTGGATGTTGTGTGTGTGTCCTGCAGGGAAAGGTACATCTGGAGCTGCGCCTGAGTGAAGTCATCACAGACAGCGGAGCGATCAACCATAAACTGGCCACACGGTGAGTTCGCACACACAAACTGTTTTCACACTGTTTTATTCTTTAGTAATTGTTTCATTATTATTTGGTTCATTTATAAAATATATATCACAATGTTTTTTTTTTTAAATAGTCCAATACAGTTACATAGAAGCTACACAAAAACCTGGTTGTGTTCCCATTTTTCATGGCAAAATTGGAACACATTCTCTGCGTTTTTTGTTTTTTACCTATTGCTCATTATGAATGATGATCGTCTTTTTGGAAAAGCAATCATCTGATGTAGTGAAGAAATATGGCCACAATCCCCTGATTAGTTTATTGTTGGTGCTCCTAACTAATTATATAAAATAAATGTAAACAAAGCGTTTTTGTCATTTTTATTTCACTTTTTCATTTCATTGAGTAATCCATGAGTTTTTTTTTTCCTCCAGTGTGAATTTGTGAGATTCAATTAGCCATTCTTCTAAACTGGAAAGACAGGAGAACATAGCACTCAAGTAAGGCAGGTGTGTGAGGAAATGGCTACAAGAACCAAGTGAATAGCCTAAACCTTCTTATATGTAGTGTAAATGTGATATTTAAAAAGTTTAAAACAAGTGGACCTGTACAAAAACAAGGCTGGAGCATGTGTGAAGTTTATCTTTGCCACCTCACAGAATGAGTGGGTTAATCAGGGGAATAAAATAATCACCAAACCCTCCTTAGTTGCATGTCTGTTAAACTTAAATTTTCCCGAATCTAAAACCATAATATAAGATATGTTTTTGTTTATATTGTCCACCTTTATTTACAACATTTCACAGTTACTGACCAGGTGGTTAAATTGGAATTTGTCTGTATTTTAGGACAATTTTCTCCTTTTCATCGTTATTGGCTTGTTGCCACATTCTGATCTCTGGTGCTTAATGGAAATCATTGGGATCAATTTGAATTTGCAGTGCTTGCTCAAATGCTTTCGGTCTCCTGCTCTCACGCTTATTCAATACAAAACAAGCATCTTCCCCTTTAAAGAAAAGCATAAAATATTCTACCGGTTACTAAAAGCTGAGTACAAGACGTTGAGTGGTCTTTCTGCTCCTGATGTTACTGTAAGGTTCCCAGCAGTGATTTATGCTGGCTGTACTGCATGAATCGTGCTTTAGAACTGCAGGCTTCGCAGTATTTGGTATTTTGGTGGCTTTACTGCAGAATGCTTTATTCTACCGTTGAGGTGCATGACTTTATGACTGCAAATTGGTTTCTTTAAGGTTTGTGCTTTTAGTTATAAGTCATCCATATTTTGAAATGTGTCTGGTAGAAGTCATAAGTGTGCTCTGTGTGTGTAAAGTGTGATTGTTTTTTGTATGTTTCAGAGAAATAAATTATATATCCATCAATGGGTTATGGTGTGTGAGTGAGTGCTTCTGCAACAAGCAGTAATAAGGTTTGATAATGAGCCAATGTGGCTCTCTTCCCAGGTCACATATTGGTAAGGAGCTTAGCGTGAAGAGCAGGAGGTAATCTTGTCAGATTTCTCTAGAAAGACACGTGTGGGCGAGGCAAAGGGAGCTGATGCGTGTATTCAGCTCCATAAACCAAAAAATAATTCATTTGTGCAGCCTCAGTGAGAAGATGTGTAAACAGAACTGAATTAGCCACATCAATTATAATGCCTTCAACATTTGATCATCAAATTTGCATATTTAGATGAATTTTCTCTTCATGAAATCCTTTGATACCTTAAAACCGCATCGAGGGATTATTTTGGAATATGCAAATTACCGCTGCCTAGAATATCTCCCAGTGCCCGCATGGTTGCTGATGCTCAACTCTGACTCTGGTGATTATGATTATGTGTTGGTACATGCAGAAACGTAGTTCCCAAACATCTCATCTAAAATACTGTCTGTTAAAGTTAATCTTTTTAAGACTGATAGTATGCTGTAGAAATGTTTAGCCAAAGCGGTAAATTCCAGACTTTTTTATGACAGAGGGTAAAAAACGAGCAAACCTGATGTTCATAAAGCTTTACAATTGGGCATTTCATGGTTTTCATTAATAGAAAAGACCAAACAGACAAACAGATCTAAAATAAAAATAATTCTTTATTATAGTGTATTTTTCCTTATTTATGGTCATTTTTTACCTTTATGAGTCACTTGAAAATAAAACTTTCAAATAAATAGGTTGCAGAAAATGAAGTCTGAACTTGGTCCAATCTTCAAAGACCTACTCTACAGTGCAATGGCAACACAGTTCTAATGAGAGGAAACATTTCTCATCATGTTAGACAAAAAATAATAACCTTGCAGTTGTGATCACTATTCCCTTTGAAAATTTCTACATAATTTGAAAATATTTAAACTTGTTTAACAAGGTAAAAGCCACTGCTTAGGGTGTGGGGTATTTGCAAGCACAAATGCATGCAAATCACACAAAGTAAACTGAATCAAACACCAAAACCACAGCAGCAGCAGCAGTGGTTGTTTCTCGTTTTAAAATAAGAGCACACATGTAAAGCTGTGGCTTTGTAACACAGTACTAGAGCTGCACATTACAATCATCAGTGAAATGTCAATGTGTGCAATATTCTAATCACAACGGATTGCTTTGGCATGGTAGTACATTTCATGTGCTTGATATATTTGGCTAATTGGATGGACGTTCATAGCCTCTCATACCTCCGCACACCTGATATAGAGCACCATGATTCTTAGACTCAGGAAGAGTGATCGGAAGTTGTCATAATAGAAAACATAAAGAAGTGGTAAGAAAAGTTGGCATAACTGAGATTGATTTATTGCAATATTCAACAGTACTATCTCAATTGCTGTTTTCCTGATTGTGTAGCTGTAAAAAACACCACTTAACAATTAACAAGCCAATAATTGAATTCCAGCTATGCAACAATATTTTGTCTAGTTGTTTTGATGCTGTATTTTCTATGTTCTGCAAATATATAAACTTTGTATTAATATATATAAATAAACGATGTATTTTTTGCAGAAATGAAGTTTTCTCCAACTATTTTTTTTCTTCTTTTTCTTTCGTGTTTTGGATATCTTAGACTGTCTGGAGGTCTGCTTGGGTACAGAAGTGTTTGATTGTAGAAGTTTTGCTTCTCTAAGGAAGCTTGACTGTTGAAGCCAATGCTACTGTAAATTTCTAGAAAAGAAAAACTGCAGCCAAAATTCTTCAAATTTAATTCAGTGTACCACACCACACTGTCCATCAGCAGATAAAGGTTTACACCTTAAAAAGTAAAACAAAAAAAAACAAAACAGATAAACAAAACTTCTTGCCTTCACCATCAGGGGGTGGGTGATGACAATGCGACTGCCAGATGAAAGCCAGATTCTGACTTTTAAAGGCTATTGATCTAAAACTTTGGATCAGATGATGAACATCCTATTTAACTTTGGAAGCAGTTCTCAGTGATTTGCCTACTCTGTTTTTTTGTCTCTTGCTTCCGTTTTTCCTTTTTGCACTTTGAAGCTGTATTTTAAGCAGTGGATAGAGATTATAATTAGCGAAAATGTCTCCTCTTTCTCTTTCTTGAGAAGTTACAGTATGATACACACAGTTCAGGTTGCCTCATCATAGTTTGGGTCTTACTTTCTGGTAGGTTTCATTTACTGTAGGTTGGAGCTACTTTACATAAAAAGCCAACCCTTTAGATTTCATTTTCGCTTTCTAACTTAAAACCACAAATGTCACTGACTCAGATTACTTCCCCTGAGGTTTTGTGTTAGACTCTTCCTCAATGCCCCATCTGCCCCCACCCAAAAATAAAAAAAAAACTTTCTGCCACTTCTTGTGTTTCCTTGGTAAAAACCGTTGGTGCTATTTGAGGACAAGAAACATCTTTGTCCTAAAGGTTGCTGCTCTCATGAATGTGACATGATGACAGTGACCCATTATCACGTGCGCTTTATAATTGCAGGTTTGTTTGGGGTGGCAGGGAGGCTGTGATGTAATCCTTTAACCCTTTTTTTCTTTGAGTGTACTTGTCTCCGACAGGAAACGTGGGTGCAGAAGCACTTTGACCTAATATGAGTAATGTCGACTAAAACAAACACGTCTGCGTTACCGCCGCTGTCTGGCCTGTCAGAGCTCATGGCAGTGATGACAGAGGGAGGGGGGTGGATGTATTGTTGGCCAAGCAGGGGTTATGTAAACCAGCTTACTGGACAGGAAGTGCTCCAGCATTAGCAATGCTAAACCAGGCCCACACCTTACTTCTTATAACAAACCAGTGTGTGTGAGTGCGTGTCTGTGTGTCAGGAGGATTAAGCTGCTGCATGTGTGTCAGTTCGGTCGTGGGAAGCGCTGTGATTCGCTGTTTAATTGGTCATGTTGTGTGATTCATGGTGCATCACAGTGACACACAGGAAGTGATTTGTGCTGCAGGGTGCCTTGTTTGGGTGCTAATCCCTTACAGCATGATGTCATAGGGCAGCAGGTCACCCGCTACAGACAGGCAGATACTCAAAGTAGAGATACCACCACTGCTACACATGCATTTTAAAGATTGATATTTTTAGGGCTTTCAAACAAATAAGGCTGAATTGCATTCAATAAAAAAGGCCATTTCTGTTCTGCTGTCTAAAGGTCTTGTTTTCCAGGTGTATTACAAGTGAGGAATATATGCAGGAATATAATATTCTGTCAAAGCTTCCAGGGTTTTTGTTTGTTGTATTAATTGAGAAAGGAAACTATTTTTTTCTACAACAGACAGGGAGTGACATTGTTTATCGCTCTTTGCCTGTTTACCCTTGTATTGAGGAAGCTTGGGCTAAAGGGCAACACAACGTTTTAGATAAAATCCTTTTTTTTACAACTGCTGGTGGATGGTACTATCTTTAAATACTCTTGAATTTCATTGCCGTTCTGAGTGCCTTTGGGGTTTATCTGGACTCAGTTGTATCATTATTTTACATAATAAAGCTGAGTTAAGCCATTTTTAGCACATGAACTCACCACAGCTCCAGTGTTATCTATTAATAAAGTGATTATATACCAGTCTTCGGAGCAGACTCTGTAAGATTGGAAGCTCAAGTCTGTAATCTGCTATCTCCTCGCTTCGCAGATAGCAGGGACTCTGTTATCGTCTTGTCTTCTGCTGCACGGGAGGGTTGATAGAAATACAGAGATTGTGTGTGGGAACCGTTGAGCCAAAAAGCTTTGCAGCAGCGCAAGATTTGGAGCTGATTCTCTATGGTTACTGTGTCTCATCAGATGTTTAATTGTGAAGTTAAATGCTGATTTAAGGGTCCTAAAGTAGGAGAGAATGCTCCTACTTTGCTATGAAGCTCACAGAGAGATTTTCTAGTCTCTTTTCAGAATGACAGTTTTGAGCCTTTTAACCCACATAGATCTGATGTAGACTGTGTGAGAGTACTGGCCAGAAATGTGCTGATGCATTAATATCTATTTTTAACAGAGTTTTGGAGTGCCAAGGCCTTCCAATCGTCAATGGACAGTGTGATCCCTACGCTGCTGTTTCCTTACTCGGTCCTTCAAGGTGATTAATGCTATGGTTTTATATTTATCACTGGTTTCAGCTGGGATAAAGATGTTGTTTTTTTACATATTTCTTTGCATTTGTTCTCTCCCTCAGGTCAGAGGCCAAGAAGACCAAGGTTAAGAGAAAAAACAACAATCCCCAGTTTGATGAAACTTTCTACTTTGAGGTAGCTTAATATGAATTTGATCTTTAAAGATGTGCTTTTATGCTGGATGACTGTTAAAGTCTTGGTGTTAAGGGCGTAGGCACTGGCCAGTATGAGATTATCACAGTATAATAATCCTGAGTAGAAATAATATGATTTCATGGTATTAACGCAAGAATTTCAAACAAAAATGTTCAGCATTTAAAACTGATTGAGTTATAATACTGGCATGTACAACATTCATTTGTTATTTAGATTTTTTTACACTGATTTTAAAACATACATGTAGAACAAAACAAGTTACACGTAGAAGACCAGTTCAAGTGCTTACTGAGAAAATATGAAACCCTTTTGCCGCTCTGCTATTTATAGAGTAACACAAGTATAACAAGCCTGCAGGCAGCTGCTTGACAGACATGCTGCTCACAATTTGCAAACTGTAGTTTTTAAACAGCGCTAACTTAATCAGAGTGATGAATGGGGCTCCTTTAGTTTCCGTATCATTACAGACTGTTTTTTTACTGTAAACGTTAGTGTTGTAGCTTTCTTACAAGAAGCATTGACAACAACAGGTAGGGGAGGGGCAGCACTTTTCTCTAAACTCAATACAGCCTGAGAAAACTCACTTCGTTTTGGAGGTTTTGAAACCATACCTTTTTTAAAACCTTGATACCAGCAAGGCTTAGGCCTATAGTGATGTACAGGTAAATCACGATGCAGTATGTACTATGGCTGGATATCAGTTCAGTACAACAGCATAGGGAAACAAATGCCAAATAAAATGTTTTGTTTCACTTACTTTAAACAGAAAATAATCGTCTCAAACAGAGACAGGTAAACAAACGTGTCTTTTTGCGAGCGAAGAGGCTCCAAGTTAGCAGTTAGTCTCCAGGAAGGCAGGAATTTGTCTCTTATTATGAAAACAGAACAAAATGAAATGTTCAGTGTGTTTTAGTTCAATGTGTCCCTAATGTCATGCAAAAAAGACCTTGCAGACCTGAATAACCTTTAACCAATGTGATAATGCAGAATAAATACATTTAAATCCTCCATTCATTTGGCTACACACTATTTCACTGCACTGACATTTTTCTTCTGCTCAACCCTCTGGCCTGCTCGCTGCAGCTCCAGCTGGACAAGAGTATGATTGATTCAGACAAACCAAACAATCTGGCCCATTGATTTCTAACTGACAAGACCATCTTATTTCTTCCTAATTGCCACATGAACAGATCTACAGATACTCCAGAGTGTTTTCTGGCCGAATCCTTCCTCTGTGTCTCACTGGGACAGAAAAACAGACCATCTATCACCTGTCTGTCACTTAACTGTACTTTTTTATTGCTGTAGATTACCACTAAACCCTGAGCTGACATGTTCAGGCTTATTTAATGTTTTAAAAGGGAATAGTTGATCTTTGAATTGTTAACTTGATGCATGTTTGTAGGTTACGCGGCCACTGAGTTACACGAAGCGACAGTTTGATGTTGAAGAGGAGGACGTTGACAAATTGGCACTGAGGTTAGCTGTCTGCTGTCCTGAAGGACATAAAACAAGGCTTCCCTTTGAGTTTCTGTCGAGTTTGAGTGGCGGCATGTTGTGTGTGTTCAGGGTGGATCTGTGGAACGCCAGCAACATGAAGTTTGGGGACGAGTTCCTGGGTGGGGTGCGAGTCCCTCTGCGGGTTTTGGGCCAAGCTGGAGTGCACGACGCCTGGTGAGACACACACAATCATTTTTCTCAACCCTGTCTTCACTCTGGATTCATAGTATGGCTTTAATGATTAAGTACTGTGTTTGGGTTACATTGTGTTTATACGCAATACAAAAAGTATAGCATGGTCTAATTGCTTTTATTTAAAACAGAAAAGAAACACATATCCCTACTGCTGCTAAAATAATGTAACTTAAAAACAATAATGGTGATATCTATGACTGTTCTTGTTTTAAACAAACATAAATACTAAATAAATGTCTTTCCCGCAATAAAGGAGAAAAGTATAAAAGCCTCTTCCTTGCCAGCTGACCAGCAGTGCACAGCAGCTAGTTTGGGAGGTGTAGCACTGAGCTATTTTGGGGAACCTATACAGCCAAAGGAAACCACGATCACTCTGGCACTTTGTCTGCCATCTCATTGAAGGGACTCTGAACAAGAAGAATGGAATGATGGGAAATTTACCTTAATCCTAAGAACTTGTCCATGCTGACATTTTTCAAAAGATTTTCTTACCTGAAGAACACATTTAGGAACTTAAATGTTATATTCAATACTAATGATGGAAAGAGCTTGAATATCATTAAAAGATAAGTTTGTATTTGTTTTAATCCTAACAATTTGAGCTTAATTTGAAAGAAGACAGAAAGTCATTTTGGCCACTTTCAGAAATTAAATTTGATCCTGACTTGGTTTTAGCTCTTTTTTGGGTCTAAACCATCTGCATTTGCTTTTAAAACTCGATTTGTTCCACAGTTTGGTGTTAACTGTGGTTGTTTGCTCTGTCCTGCTGGGCTGGATTTGTTATGGTCACCTTTTTCACAGATATCTGAGGAAACAAGCTTTGATTAGAGTGGTATGTAAGCAAGTAAGTGAGTAAACTTTATTTATATAGTGATGAGTTTAAAGTGAAAAACTAAATCTGTCATAATAACACGTTGATTAAGGCAAGGAAAGCCAAGATATGCCACGTTTTGGGGTGGAGGTACCAAGGATTTTCTATACTGGTGCAAAAATACTGTTAAATGTCAGTCAAACTTTGTTATCTTCAGTATTTTTTCAAGATGCAACAAAATAAATGAGAACAAACTGTCTTTGGGACAGGTAGCTTGTAATAATGCACCAAAAATCCATTGTAGAAATATTAAAATAGACACTTGTTCAACTCTTGGGTTTGATTCACACTTTAAAGTTTTGCAAGCTGCCGACAGGCAAAACGACTGGAAAGATAAGCTGGGGCTTTAAACATTTTTTTTAAATTTTTCCTATTTTTAGGCTCATTGGTGTAGTTTTGGTATCATGGTGTGGATTTTATTTTAATTTCTGCTTTTCTTTAGGTACTTTCTGCAGCCTCGGGAGAACGGAGGGAAGTCCGTTAAGGTGGAAGACCTTGGCTCTCTGCGTCTGAACATTGTTTACACCGAGGACCACGTCTTCCCTTCTGAACACTACACTCCCCTCAGAGATCTGCTGCTGCAGTCTGCTAACGTCGAGGTATGTAAACAATGGTGCCCTCTCCCTCTGCTCCGTCATTCTGTATTCTAACCCCACTGTCTCGTTTTTTTTTAACCCCTCTGATGCTGCTCTGTCCAGCCCGTGTCGGCGTCCACTGCACACGTATTGGGGGAAGTGTGTCGAGAGAAGCAGGAAGCCGCCATCCCGCTCGTGCGTCTCTTTCTTCATTACGGCAAAATAGTGCCTTTCATCAGCGCCATCGCTCATGCAGAAATCAACCGGACACAGTGAGTGATTTTAATACAACAGGCAGCAGGAACTTAATTTCACTCATAGTTTTATGATTTGTTTGCAAAAATATTGTGGCATTTATTCAGCATCCCAAGGTTGTATATTGAGGATTTGAAATTAATTTTGCATCAACACATTAGAACAACATTATTAATTAAAGTGATGGTAGAAATCCAGCTGTATGAAAATAGTTTAAACTGTCAAAATGCTACAACAGTAATGAGAGTTACCTTGGATGTTAAATTACTACATTGTTTATTTCTTCTGATAAACTTTAGCGTTCTGAAAAATGCAGCAGTGTGGATTTGTGCCCGATAAAAAAACACACTGTTATCTTTTTTTTTTTTTTTTTTTACAAATAGGGATCCAAACACCATTTTCCGAGGAAACTCGTTGACTTCTAAGTGTATCGATGAGACAATGAAGCTGGCTGGGATGCACTATTTGCAGGTTACGCTTAAACCGATCATTGACGAGGTATTAAAATGCGACAAACCCACTCCTTTTTTGTTTTTGTTTCTTTGGGGTTTCGGGGCCTTTGAAAGTATTACACCTTTGACCTTTCACATTTTTCACTTACAAACACATTTTAAAATTTTTAAACCTGGATTTTATGTGACAGGGCAACACTAAGCAGAGCATAATTGTCACATAGAAAGAAAATGCATTTGTATGCAGCCCACTTTACTGTGGTACCGCTATAAAAATCCACTGAAACCAGAGACCGCCTGTGTGTATAAATGCTGCTCTGTAAAGTCCTCAGAGGTTTGTTAGAGAAAATTAGCGAACAAACTGCAAACTGCAACAAACACGACATATAGATCAGAGATGTAGTTATGGAGACGCTTAAAGCAGGGTTAGGTTATAAACCAACATCCAAACTTTGGAATGCCTCATGAAGCACCGCCCATCTATTATCCACAAATAGGAAAAGCATGGCGCAACTGCAAGACATGGCCGGGCAAGTAGGGCATAAAATCACACAATCAGCTAAGAGTATCATTGTAACTGTGGAGGAACTGCAGAGATCGACAACTCAGGTAAAAGAATCTTGTGAAAAGACAACTATTAGTAATCCACTTCACAAATCAAGCCCTTACGAAAGAGAGGCAATAAGAAAACCAACATTGAAAGAAAACGTTGAGCCTCTCAGTTTGCAAACATGTGGAAGAAGGTGCTCTAGTTAGATGACTACAAAATCTTTGGCTTAAAAAATGGTGGTGGCAGTATCATGATGGGTGGAATTCCCCCATCATGCTTTCCTGGTCAGCTCTGACCAGGAAAGCAAAATCAATACAGGGCAATCCTGGAAGAAACCATGCTAGAGGCTGCAATAGACTTTAGACCTGGGCAGAGGTTCACCTCCCAGCAGGACAAGAACTCTAAACCCATTAATGCCACTAAACTGCATAAATGGGTCATTAGCATGTTCATCCAGAATCTGATCACATACTATGAGCTAATTAAGCCATTTCAATCAGCTGTGTTGGAGCAGCAATACATCTAAAACATGCAGGACACCGGCCCGTGGGGAATGGGACTAAACACCCTGGTCTAGATCAAAGCATATTTATGCATTAAAACTGCCCGGTCAAACTTCAGACCTAGATACAGGATCTGTACCAGGACTTAAAAAAGATAACGTTCATAGACACTCACCCTCCAAACTGACTGAGCTTGAGCTACTTGAAAAAGAAGAATGGGCAAAAATGTTTGATGTTTATTATTTTTCTATCTCTTCACTACTTCAGGGTTGAGCTTTCACATAAAATCCAAATACAATTCACTGACGTTCATGTTTTAAAAAACGTGGGTTGAAGTTCAAGGGGTATGAATATTTTGGTACTTTTCATCGGATCTCCCGTCTTTTTCTTTCTGGGGGTTTAATGACTGACTTTATATCCCCACAGATCTGCACAGAACACAAATCCTGCGAAATCGACCCCGTCAAGCTCAAAGAGTCGGAGAACTTGGAGACAAACAGGGTAGGAACTGGAGCTAGTGCAGTCTGTCAGTGTGCACTTTATCCCTGTGTTATCCGACAACTCTGACCCGGCTCCTCTCCTTAGGAAAACCTCCGCCATTACGTGGACCGCATCTTCAGCGTCATTACCACCTCTGGCGTCCGCTGTCCCACTGTCATGTGCGACATCTTCTTCTCTCTGAGGGAGTCCGCTGCCACTAGGTTTCAAGGTAAACTCCCCTCCGGAATGACTTCTGAGAGATGTAGGAAAACTGGGAATAAGCAATAAGAAGTGGGGGGTAGTAAATAACAAGAAGTGCAAGATTTACAAGGACACTAAGTCTGCTTGCAGTAGATAACAAGAAAGATTTTTACGTTTGCTCCCTGTCTTAAAACCACTGTGGTGTTTACACAAACTGCATTATTTTACGAGACTCTGGTGCCTCCTGTTGACTATCTTTAAGCATTGCATTCACAGGAGAAACCGTTGCTTTTGTCTCCAACTTTGTTTGTGCTTCATAAATACTTTAAATTTATGAAATTAGGGGCTCTGAAAGAGACGTGACATGATTCATGTCATGATTCTGTGCAGATATGCAGGTTTTGTTTTTCAAAAAACCTGCAAAACTAAACGTTTACTGTGTAACATCTTAACTCCATATTCACTAGAAACACTATCTGCTTCCAGTAAACAAAGCATCACACGGGTTCACAGCACGTTCCTTCCATTAAGACTGAAAGAAACGTGTGTGAAAAATCCTTGTTATTTGTTTCCTCTTCTGTCCAGTTGACCCAGATGTTCGATACACAGCAGTGAGCAGCTTCATCTTTCTGCGTTTCTTCGCGCCCGCCATCCTCTCACCAAACTTGTTCCACCTACGGCCCCATCACCCTGTGAGTTGAATATTTACTGCCAACACGCGCTTTGTTTATACTCACATCTATAAGCTCTAAGATGAGCTCTGCTGAAAGTGCAAAATGATCGGACTTATTTCTTTTATGTTGCGAAACCAGGTCTCTGTTGAGGAAGCATTTAATGTTGAAGTGAAATGCATGGAATTAATGTTAAGTAGGATAAACAATAAATAATTTGTTTTTGTGTCTCTAGGATCCCGTCACCTCAAGAACCCTCACCCTCATCTCCAAACAAACAGCACTTGGAATCTCCCCAATTTAAAATTTCTGTGATTTCCCTTTTTCTCAAGAGCACGCCCCCGGTTTTTGTCAAAGCATTTAAAATTTGTTTTGTCAAACAAAAAACCCCAATGTCTTGCTTCCTGTCTCCTTTTTATCCCCCTTTTTCTTTTCAAGGCCAATTTTAAAGAGTCCTACATGGCTGCATTTTACGACTACTTCAATGAGCAGAAATATGCAGATGCTGTGAAGAATGTGAGTGTCCACTTTTTTTCTCCCTATGCAGTTTTCAGTGACACCGGTTTTATTGTTTAACAAGTAAGGCGAAAAAACCTTTAAAGGGGAAAATGATCCCCATTTTGGAAAAATTTTGGGAAATTTTAAGGAATAGCAGGGTTGTGGTGGAAAAGAAAAAGTTTTGGGGGCAAGAAAATAAGTAGGGAAAATATGGAACCCCTAAAGTTTTTTCAAAATTAAAAAAAGTGAAACGGAAAAAAGTGTCTAAAATCAATAAAAAAAAAAAGGGTAAAGAGGTGACACAATCTTCTTCAGAAAAATTTCCCGGGAAAGTGACCAAACGTTTAACAGAAAACCCTTTTAGTCGGGTATTTTCCCCGTTTTTCTCCCAAATCCTTACAGTAAAAATTAGAAAATATTTATTTTTTTCAATAAACTGTATGTAAAAAATTGAAAATTAGGCCCTTAATATAAATGTTCTGAAGGTTACTTTCTGTTTTCCTCTTAATTTCTAAACCTTTGCTGGTTTGGGTTCGGGTTGCTCTTTTCCCGTAATGCCCCCGTGTAAGCGCGAACCCTAATTTTTAAAACAGGACTAACGTAAAGCGGGCGTGCCCGTCGGCTCACTTGACCGCAGTGAACTGTGCTGGGTGAAAACAAAACAAACCGCAAAAACCCCGGGGTTTTTCCGACAGGACTAAAATCTTGAGTGCTGTGCTCTGCATTCCTGCGAAAAACCCGGGGCTTTATGGCTCCAGTGGATCCCACAAAGGGCCCTCCATCGATGCTAACATTCTGGAGAGCAATTTTCTTCTGATTATTTTAAAGATGTCATCCAAAAAACTCAAAATGGATCATATGGATAAATTATTCCCCCAATTTTATTGCAAGGTCCAAAATGAATGAAGTTAAAAAAAAACTTCACCATCCTTCCCCAAAAAATTTAGTGGAGCAGTCTGCCCCCGGGAGGCATACCCAGGAAAAAATAAAATTTTTTAGGGACGGCTAAGCCAAGGAAAAATGCGGGCCAACCCTTGGGCGCGGGTTGGCCCCCAAATCAAGTCAGTGTTTAAAAGGGGGGAAAAAAAAAACGGAAAAAAAAAGATAGAAAATAATAGCTGACTTTTAAAAAATGACACTTTGAAATAAAAAAACTGCTGTAATTGCATAAAAATAGCCTCAATAATAATTTCAATTAGGTAGAAATTTTATATGAAAATTCTTTTCTTTCATAAAGCTGATTTTTAATGGAAAATAAAATATGTTTCATAATAATGAGCTTAGAATTTAATATGCCTTCAATTATTTCACAATTTCACTGTCACATTAAATCATTATCTATTATTTATTGATGTAGATACTTATTTCATAATGTTTCATTTCTTTATTTAATTTTGAACACTTTGGCATTCCATATGGAAGAGGAGGTGTATTTTTAGAGTTTATTGGACATCATATTGTTCAGAAGTTCAATCCATCCATCCATCCATCCATCCACCCCCTCAATGTAGAACTGTAGAACGTTTCGTGTTTATACTTTAGAGGTTTGCTAAAAAAAGACAGAACTCTAAAGTCAGGAAAAGTATGTAAGTTTGACATGAAATATGGCAAAGGAATGCTGGGAATGTCTGGATACACTTTGATCAAATGCATTCTTCCCTTGCGTTCACAGTTTCTGGACCTGATTTCCACTTCTGGCAAATGGGATCAGAAGAGCATTGAAACACCAATCATGCTCAAGGAGGGGTAAGGAGACTCCTTAAAGTTTTTGTTGTTGTTGCTAATGACTTTCACGGAAAACAAACCTAATAAATAAATATAGATGGATATTACCAGCTCTGTATGTAATGTCAAATATAAACATGAGATTTGGTGTCGAGCAACGAAGCTCAGTAGGGCTATTTGTGGGATTTACATGCTTTAAAATTTTGCTCGAACTAACCATTTAATTGAAGGTTAAGATAAAAAGTTTTTTATTTATGTAAGTGGACTTAATATATGGATTCTGTTACGTTTTAACCATTTGCTGCTAAAGTCTAAATGAAAAGAAACATCAGTTACTGTGGAAACAGGAAGCACAGCAGATTTTAGCAATGGAAACATGATCCATCTGAGGCAGCAAACCATCATTTTCCATCAACTTTGAGGCTGTTGATTTGTAAGTACTAATAGGGCTAGAGCCTGACTCATCAACAACCCCACCCTCTTGTTTTTCTGCTCCCGGCCGTAGGAGTGTAAAAGTCACTATAAAGAGGGTTGATGGGAAGGGGTCTAAAGCCCCAAAGGGCAGGTAAGAGCTTCTGCATATGAAGGCTTAGCCTTTGTGACCCCACCCCCGCCTCTTGTGTTTGCGCTGTGACTTCCCCCAAAATGATATGTCTCCCACTATCATTATGTGCAAATTGTTGATACTTTATATCCCTTCGTTTAAAAGCAACCATTTAAATTATTGTTGCAGTTCCTGATGCTGTGATAGTTTCTGCATTCAGAGTGTGTAATGTAAAGTGTCAGCCTTTAGGCCCGCTCATCTTGGAGGTATTAATGGTGCAGATGGTCCGTCCCATTCCTCCTGACACGCTCGGTGTGATGGTGACAGCAGGGCTTGGTTACTTCACAAACATTTCTCCAATTTTAAATCTGCCCGCATCCCGACTTCTCACTCTCTGTATCCAGAGCGTTAAAAGGTCACTGCCCTACACAAAGGGGTCAGATCTGATCCAGGATCTGTAAGAGAGTGAGATATTTAGATTCCTGCAGATCTGTGTTCCTTGTATTGCCTTACAGTAATCCTGCTCTTCACTCTTCTCCATTATGGTGCCATGTCAGCAAACATACTGTCAAACTAGAAACATGTATGGATATTTATCAGAAGCTCCTCCAGAACCCTCAAACATTGGTTTGACTTATCACAATCAGCACAGGTGTTTCCTTCTTTAAACTGGGACTGCGTGAATGTATGCGTGTAATTATTGATGTAACGGCTGGTAGTGGCTGTTTAAAAAAAGTGCAAACTGTAAAACTAAAGTAAGCAAGAGCTGTAACTGGTGTTTATAATATTGTTTTGTGGTTTGTTTTATGTTATTTACTATTTAAGGACTTTACCTGTTGGGCTTTCAGCTGTTGACGAATCAAAACTTTATGGATGTAAAGGGTTGCATTTGAAGATATTTTTCAGAAACAGCAGAAAAATGACATCCTTTAAAGTTCTTGTGGCTGATACCAATTTCTCGTTTCTTTAAGATCTGACTGATTTGGCCGAATCTGTTTTTCTTTTTAAGGACTTGAAAAAGTCATTCCTATCAACTTTATTTTGGTTTAAACATTAAATGTTACAAGCAAAAGAAAGCAATGTCCTAAAGGTTTCCTTGATCAAGGTAGGAGTTTGGAATCCAACAGAAAATGAATTATTAGCTTATTCCCGTTTATACATCAGATCCTGATGATCCTGATCCAGATGGCAGTTGTCTGATTTTTACTAAATGTGAAACAAAGTGTATCAAAAAACATATTGTGTGTTGGGCCATTGATAGAACAAGGAAAGTTGACATTTTCAGTCCTGATGCCTTTAAAGAACAGGAAGGAACATCAGTTTTTTATATTTGATCTGCTCATTACCAGTTAGAGACAATCAGTCAGCAATTAGCTGATTTTGATCACTGGCTGAGTAATTAGTACATTTCTAGAAAATGGTGATGCAAATAAATTTTCATTTAAATACTAAGGAAATAAATCAGAAGTCAGTTGTTGCCTGGGAGGTTGAAAATTACCTTACATACATCATTATTGAAAATGTATAATTTATGGACCCTTTATTGATTTGAGGGTAAAATATGGAAAGCCACTGATAGATTTTGATCAGCTGACATATCTGCTTTATCTGACTTATAGACTGATGTGTAAATCGGTATTCTTTTGCTTCAGCTGTGATCATTTACATTTTTTATTTCATTTTTTAAAGCAATACAGCAATCTTTAAACCACGCAGACAAAACCTGTTTGAGAAACAGCTCCATTTAACCCCTGGGCTTCATTTTTGTGTTTTTTTCTCCTCTCCCCTTTTTCTTCAGATTTATGATAAAGAGAGCTCAGGGCAGAAACCGGTTTGGAATGAAGAACTTCAAGAAAAGGTGGTTCCGTCTCACCAACCACGAGTTCACCTATCACAAAACAAAAGGTGGGGTCATCGAGTTCCCCGGACGGATCTCACACTGTTTCCTCATCTGTTTATGTGTTGGTATGCGTTTGTGTTTGACTCAGCAGAAGATGGGGAGGGGAATGTGCAGAGCATGCACACTCATCATTCACAACATGTGGTGGAGTTTGAAGTTACTCAGCAGGCAATTTGTTTGCGCAGCCTGATGACTGAAGTCAGATTGAATCATTTGAAAGTCTTTTTTAGTATGATGTTTTTAATCTGCATGGACATGTTGCAGACAGGTTGCAGATATCGGTCCAAAACCTAATGATGCAGAAAACCCAACTTGGAAATGTTTTAAACAATAATGTGTTTTGGGGTCGTGGCCCCAAAACCAGGATCCTAAATAATTACATTTAAAAATGTCTGTTGGTTGCAATATTTTCGTATAATTGTTGCATGAAATTTGAAAGCAGTCTTAAATTAATTTTTTATTCCCTTGTTTGACTGGCTTGTTAGCATCATTTGTATTCTTCACAAGCCTGCGCCACTGTTTTTTGTAGCTCTGGAGCTAAGTTTGCTAGATCCTGCTTGGTTTCCCTCTGTCTGATTGTGTTACCTGTTGCCTCCAGGAGAGGGAGCTCTGTGCAGCATTCCTATAGAGAACATATTGGCAGTGGAGAGGCTAGAAGAGGAGTCTTTCAAGATGAAAAATGTGAGTGCCTCTCCTCTTGAGATAATAGTCCAAAGAATTTTCTGCAAGTGCTTACATTTCCTGCTTACTTACTGTTTTTGCCCCTTCCTCCAGATGTTCCAGGTTATTCAGCCAGAGCGAGCACTCTACATCCAGGCCAACAACTGTGTGGAGGCCCGAGACTGGATAGACATCCTGACCAAAGTCAGCCAATGCAACCGCAAACGTCTGAGCACCTACCATCCTTCAGCCTACCTCAACGGCCACTGGCTCTGCTGCAAGCTGTCCGCAGACACAGCCCCCGGGTGTACGCCCTGCACTGGGTACACAAAGCTTTCAAAGCACATCCAGAATCAGATTCTTCCCATTTCTTCCCATTTCCCACTGTATGCATGTATTCACTTAATTTCAGTGGCCTACCTGCGAACATCCAGCTTGACGTAGACGGAGACAGAGAGACTGAGAGGATTTACTCCCTCTTCAGCACATACATGACCAAACTGATCAAAATGCAAGGTGAGACGCTGACGCCTCTGCCTCACTCCCTGTTTTCTCCATCAGTGTGTGTGTGTTTCACCTTATCTCCTGTTGTTTTTGTGACTCCCCCATCCAGAGGCCTGTGGAAGTAAGTCTGTGTATGACGGGCCCGAACAGGAGGAGTATTCTACCTTTGTCATCGACGACCCCCAGGAGACGTACAAAACCCTGAAGCAGATCATTTCAGCTGTACAGACGTTGGAGCAGCAGCACACCAAGTACAAACGGGACAAGTTCAAGAAGACCAAGATAGGCAGCCAGTATGTGTTTTGGATATGCTAACTTAAATTAAATGTGCAGCGCCGTTCACACTCATCGTCACTTCTGGTAAAGCTGTGTAAAAATAAATCGGCATCTAGCAGGATAATCTGACACTGAAAATGCAACCTTTATTTCGAATATTTATTCTGTGTGAGTTAAAATAAAACATTTGAAATAAATTCCTATTAAATAAATGTAACTGAAACATTTGGGTTATTTATACTTTACCATTTAACGCTAATCAGAATGTCTAGATTTTTTCAATTAATATTCCATGACTTCCTGTGGTCCTGAGGTAAAAATGACCCATCAGTTCAATTCAGTTCAGTTTATTTATATAGCGCCAATTCAATGCTATAAAATCATCAATGTTAACGGTCACATTCCTAGAGCTAAAATCTGCTGTGCCTTCTGTTTCCAAAAGTAATAATCCAATTTATACACAGAAATATGCAACCAGTTCCAATCATGTAGAGAGATTCAAAGTCAATTACATACATTCATACATACAAACAGCCTGCCAACTGCATCGAGTCACTGACTTTGCAGCAATCCCGCCGCCTGAAAAGGCACATAGCAACAGGGGATAAAAAAAATACCTAAAAACACAGTAGACATTTTTTTCTTTGCCATGCTTCACAATGGGAAAGACAGGTAAACTTGCCATTAAAGTAGGGCAGATGTTTCTAGATCTTCACAAGTCAGGAAGTGGCAACAGGAAAATAGCTACTCACCTAAACTTGCCCATATCGATGTACCAGCTGTTTATCTGGGTGGCATGACAGGGAAAAGCCATTTCCGTCCTACAGCACAAATGTAAATATGTTTTCTAAATTCAACTGGAATTTTGAGACTTAGAATAAGTGTTTAGGCAACACACACTCCAGCTGGGTCTGACTTAAAACGACGGTTTAATGTGCAAAAAAGCACCATAAACCCACTTTTAAGTATGATGGGGGATCAGTGATGCTGTTTCTCTTCTAAAAGCTCTGACAACCTTGTTAGAGTTCATCAGGAATTCTTTGAAAAGCAGGAGATTTAAAATTAATAAATAATTTTGTGGCTTCTGTCAGAAAGCTGAAAATGGGTCCCTATCGGGTCTTTCAACAGAATAATGATCCAAAACATTGCAGAATCCACACAGACATTATTCTCTCAAGAGAGCATGGCGGTCTGGGGTGGAATGTGGCACGCCTATAGTCTGACATGGACCACCAGCCCCCATCTTGTGCTTGTGAATGCTTCACAGAATGCAAAGTGGGTTGTATTAATTTATTTTTCATTTTCAGTGTAAGACTATGTTACTGTGGTAAAAGAACAATTTATTTTGAGGCGCTTTTTTACACATCTTTACCAGGGTTGTCAAAAAACTTGGAGGGCTTCTCCGTCTTGCAGGACTTTAGGTTATAGAGTGTAACTACCATTGTTGGCCACCAGGTGGTACAATTGCACATGTTTCTGGAATTCGTTTTAACATGAACAAAATTCTAGTGAACTTTAAGTTGACATTCATTTTTGAGAATGACGTCACACCAGCTGTTTGTTTTGTGCATGTTTTGACCTCTGAAATCACCACCTAAAACTCCACATCATCTTTTTCTTTGTTCTCTCAGGGAGCATCCAATCGGAGACAAGAGCTTTCAGTGCTACATCCGCCAGCAGTCTGAGAACACCACCTACTCTATCTAGCAGCAGCTCGGCATATTTATTCCTGTTCTGCCCAGAACCAACATATTTTATTATTACTGCGAGAAAGCCCGACTCTAAAGCAACCCAGTGTCTTGTAATGAGTCCGATATCTTTTTCTTCTTAAGAAGATAAAAAAGAGCAGGTGCATCCAAGCCAAATGATTTTTCAAAGACAACTTTGAAGCTGGTTTGGCAACAGGGATCCTGAGATTTACTGATTTGTTCAGTTTTTAAGGAAACCTTTAACCAGACTTAAAGCTGTGTTGTGTAGACTGGGCATCCTTCTCGCAGCGTCTCTAAGCATATTTCTGCAAATTTGGAGAAACTGACCTCAGATCAGTGGGAAGAAGGAAGGGATGGAAAAGCTGAGATATTCACAACACACTGTATTCAGACCTGGTGTCCTTTCTGTGATGCGACAACAGAAAAAACTAAAAAAATTTTTACTGGACACTTTTGACAGTGACCAACACGCACTTTAATTGCCTCCAGATCCATGGATGAACAAGCCTCGCAGCACACTTTGAACATCCTCTTTTATCTGTTTCATTTTAGTTATTTTCTTTATTGGTTGTTGAAATGTTTAGTTGCATTTCACCTCCAACAGACCAAACTTAAGAAGGACGAAAGAACAAAATATTTTTTTCTGTTTGGGTGATTTTGTCCTTATGCACTTGAGTTTTTTTTGTGTTATTGTTCTGTTTTATCCCAGGTCCCCTCTGTAAGGCTGCGAGTGTCAAGGGGACAAACAAAGGGATCACTGGGACCAAGAAGATCTGAAAGCAGCTTGACATGAGCTGTAAATTCTCACTCCACGCACAATTGTATCTTTCTTTTTAATCTTTATCATCATGGTAAGCCTGGTTTAGGTCAGATCGGTTGTCACATACATGTGTGACCTGTATGGAGGGTAGCAGAGAAGAGTTTAGGTGTTTTTAGCTGCTTACACAGAGTCTTTGTGTGATCTAAAATAATTTGACAGCATTCAAACAGCAGAGAACTGGATTTGGTTTTTGTCCACAATGTTCCAGGTACTCTTAACTCAAATCTTTTATATCCTTTATGAATTATACTTTATTTTTTGATTAGCCCAAACAGGGATTATAATCAGAAACAATGTGACCACATAGTCATATAAATTCTTCAGAGAATTAAAGGAATCACATAAAATAATATGTGAGAAATGCATTTTGTATATTAATATATCTCCATATTTCAGCAAATTACGTAACTAGCATAAGAAAAAAGCTGAATAGTTCAATAAAACAGTTTCTGGAAGCTTCTAAGCACCTGTGGATCTGGAGCCCATTTAGTAAAACATCTTTTCCAGGCACATAGACACATTTGTTCATTCCTGAAATGTTGCTTTCACACTAATGTAAGTTTTATACATTAACAGAATTCAGAAACAAAATTGTTTATCCGTCTTTGCTTCAGGTCTGTCTCCACCACCCTTCTTCCCATTCAGAGGATGCTCTTCTTTAAGATAATCTCTGTAAAAGATGTAATATTGGCTTATAGAGTCAAGTTCTTACAAACAGCATTAGGAGGGAACCAAGAAACTAGATGTGAATCTAGGTTAATGGATGACCTTTTCGTGTATTACTAACAGTGCATGGTGAAGTTACTTCGAGTTACTTGGGTTAAGTTCACCTCTAGAAATCAACCTTTAGGCCAATCTCACATGCTGCTTTGGCTTGAAGGTTTTCTCACTCTGTGTAGGTAGCTAAAGCCACATTACTAGTGCTGTGACATGCAGGGACAGAGTGTTAGAGAAACTTCATTACAAAGATTTCTTTTCCTTCCTATTATTCCATATACTAACATTTTATCCAGTTTAACACAAGCTGTAATTTTGTTTTTCGTGTGGAGTTGATTTGGGCCACCATAAAGGTGCAGTCCTTCTGTTCCTTAGGTCCTTTAGGAGAAATCCCCTCCTTCTTTTCCTCTTCCTCCCCTTGTGTTCGGACGTATATTTTTTACATTCCTCTGAGAAGCTGTCCGCTGTGAATCTTACCAGACGGCAGCTCAGAATCCGATGAAGGTACAGGTTTTATTGTTCTTGCGTGTTTTTTTTTTGTCGTTCCACGCTTTCCAAAGGCGGCCACTCTGAGGTACGCTCTCATTCTTGCCAAACCAGTGCATACAAAGTGTAGCTGTAGCCCTGAAGGACTCTTTGAAAAAAAAAAAGAAGAAGCTAATTTTGTATTTTCTAAACCTCAGTTCATGTATATTTAGCCTCACAGGTGTTCCTGTGAATACAGGATCCCAACCAGTGCCAGTCATGATTTTTCTAAAATCAACTTTTTAAAAAGCAATCAAAAAATATTATTTAGATATAATTTTTTTCTAACTCAGCCTAAACGGTTTTAAAAAAGTTGACCACTTATTCAAACAATATTCTTCTTCTCTTCGATGAACGTGGTGAATTTTAAGGAAGCTCCTTGTTTTCTATCTTGCCATACACAAACCTTGAACTGAATGACTGAATTGTGAGTGTGTGTGAGTATTTTTGTTGTGTTTTAATGATGAATTTTATTGCCAATTAATTTAAACCTTGTGTTACAGGTCATTTATTAAAAACAACCACTGCCCGCAATTATACTAAAGACACTATTGTCCCACTCTGGCCTGATTTAGTGCTCCTCTATTGTAGATCCTTTATTCTTCTCCTCTAAAAAAAAAAAAAAAGAAATCCTTTGCCAATAAATGATCCCAACTGAAATATTGAGACAACAATGTTGCTTTAACTTCTGAACTGTTTTTCCCTTCAGTTGCTAATTTTCCTCAGGTGTATGAGAGTCATATTTATTATAAATTTCCAGTAAAAAGTCTGCTGAGGTAGTGCAGCTTTGGCAGTTACAGTAAGAGCACCTCCTCTATCCCGAAAGGCCCCCCCTCCCAAAAAAAAGGGAGGGGGGCTGAATTATGCAATAAAGAAGATATGCAATAATACCACAAATCAGCAGTTCACGCCTGCTGAGCTTTTGCAGGAAAATGCCTCTAATAACTGGTATAAATGGTATAAAGGGAGAACAGTGTATTTTGTACAAATATTTTAAAAGTATTAAAGTGTGTTAAATGTGTACATACAACAGCTGAATGAATGGTGCAAATGTGATGTGTTTTTTTTCCTGAATAACTAAATGAATACAATATTAATGTAAATCTGGTGTCTTTGTCATTTATTCTGCGCTTTGTTGTCATTTTTTATTGGAATCAGAGTTACAGAGATATTTAAGTCAGTCTTTGCCCTGTAAGACATGAACAAGGGATTAGTTGGGATGACAATACCCCCACCATGTTTCACAGATGTGGCAGAAACAAGCCCATACCATAACACCACTACCTTGACAAGAATGCCATAATGTATTTTTAATTCTCTCAATACACGTATTATTTGGTCTCATCTGTCCACAAAAACGTGTATAAGCGCCTTCCAGCTTATCTAAGTAAAAAAAAAAAGAAAGTTAGCAATGTTTAGTAAGCCTACTGTCAACACTAACTGAGATCCTTTGTTATATTTTACAAAGATCCAAACAGATGCTCTTAAATAAAATTTGACTGTATTTTAAAACTTGTCTCATTAAAAATGCTTTCTTTATTTACTTATAGAATGTTTTTTTTTTTCATATTTAGGAGATTTTAGCTCAGGAGAATATTGTAGGGTGCTTAATCCTTGTTTAACTTGAAATACTATAAAAACCCTGATATATATATATATACACTGCTCAAAAAACAAAGGGACCACTTAAACAAAACAATATAACTCCAAGTAAATCAAACTTCTGTGAAATCAAACTGTCCACTTAGGAAGCAACACTGATTGACAATCAATTTCACATGCTGTTGTGCAAATGGAATAGACAACAGGGGAAATCTTTGGCGATTAACAAGACACACTCAATAAAGGAGTGGTTCTGCAGGTGGGGACCACAGACCACTTCTCAGTACCTATTGGCAGTGGGTCAGTAATGGTGTGGGGTGGCATTTCTTTGGATGGCTGCACGGCCCTCCATGTGCTCGCCAGAGGTAGCCTGACTGCCATTAGGTTACCGAGATGAGATCCTCAGACCCCTTGTGAGACCATATGCTGGTGCGGTTGGCCCTGGGTTCCTCCTAATGCAGGACAATGCCAGACCTCATGTGGCTGGAGTGTGTCAGCAGTTCCTGCAAGATGAAGACATTGAAGCTATGGACTGGCCCGCCCGTTCCCCAGACCTGAATCCGATTGAGCACATCTGGGACATCATGTCTCGCTCCATCCACCAACGTCACGTTGCACCACAGACTGTCCAGGAGTTGGCGGATGCTTTAGTCCAGGTCTGGGAGGAGATCCCTCAGGAGACCATCCACCGTCTCATCAGGAGCATGTCCAGGCGTTGTAGGGAGGTCATACAGGCACGTGGAGGCCACACACAATACTGAGCCTCATTTTGACTTGTTTTAAGGACATTACATCAAAGTTGGATCAGCCTGTAGTGTGTTTTTCCACTTTAATTTTGTGTGTGACTCCAAGTCCAGGCCTCCATTGCTTATTAAATTTGATTTCCATTGATGATTTTTGTGTGATTTTGTTGTCAGCATTTTCAACTTTGTACAGAACAAAGTATTCAATGAGAATATTTCATTCACTCAGATCCAGGATGTCTTATTTGAGTGTTCCCTTTATTTTTTTGAGCAGTGTGCATATTTATCGAGTTCTCCTGTAAATCTGGGCGCTGTGGGCTCCCAGTCCTGTATTGTGTTTAGTGGAGCTGTTTTCCGCTTGAGTTCAGCCTCGCTGAGTAAACAAAAGCCAGAGAGCGTCAGTCGCGTCAGCAGCGCTCCCTAGCTGCCTCCCTCCCTCTCTCTTTTTCTTTTTTTTTTCACCAAGACACTTTCGGGAAAAATAAAGTTTTTTCCCGTCCTCTCACCGATCTGCGCTCGGCCAGTCTTTCTCCAGAGCCAAACCGTGGCCTGTAGCTGGAAGAACGGCTCGACTATGAGGAGGCAGAAGCGGGCTCTTGGGAAACCCTTGGCTTGTCTCGTATTACTGATGACGCTCGCCGATGCTTATGGATGTAAGTACGATCGCTGCTTTTGCGCTTTACTTGCTGGAATCAACGGGAAGGCTTGTCAGTTTGCATTAAAACTCCAACTGTGGCCCCCAGACTGAGCTCCCAGTCTGGATGAAATCAGCTGGGTTAGATTCAGGACTTTTACATAAAAATTTGATTAATCAAAAGGGGAGGGGAAAGGGGTGGGGGTCATGACTTATACACCGTGAAACAAAAAGCCTGGACATGAGACGCTTACAACAACTAGGGGGGTATTTCTGGGAAATAACGGTGTCGCAATAAACTCTTTTCATGCCAATTTATAGAGGAGCAACAAGATTGGTCCAGAAACACATGGGCCGTCTGTCATGAGGGAAGAGAGGAGCTGCAAGCTACAGGGGTCACTCAGGCTTTGTTGTATTGCTATACTAAATTAATCACACGTGGTAACCTGTAAATCAGGAAATCTGTTCTCTTTACACAAAGAAGCTGTGTGAAGCTTGTTTTGAAACCAAAGTATTTGTGTTAGTCCTGAGCCAGAACACAGCTACCCAGTTCCTGAGCAGGCGCCGGAGGGCCAACTCTCTGTTTGAGGAGAGCAAGAAGGGCAACCTGGAGAGGGAGTGCATCGAAGAGGTGTGCAACAAGGAGGAGGCCAGGGAGATCTTCGAGAACCACCCGGAGACAGTAAGGGCCCCTACGCCTTTCGATGCATTTGCTGGACATCTCTGATTTTAAAACTAGCTTTAGGAGGCAACAAAGGGAATTCGGACCAGGGTGGCAATGAAAACGAATAGCTGAGCACTAAAGTACCACTTAAGCAGCAGAACTAGAAGAAAATGTAACGCAAAAGACCTTCAGCTTATTATTAATCTAGAGGTGAATTTGGAAAACATGTTTCAGATTTGTTAAACACATAAGATAAACAGATAAGCTTAAGTTCACCTCTTCAAATATATGTTTTAAGTTGCCTTAATGGCAGCTAACACAAATGAACAAAAAGGCCCTCAGCATCTAAGACTCTGGTTCAGTTTCTAGTTGACCAGACCTTAACTGGTAGCCTTGCTTCCTTTCACTTTCCAACCAGTGCTGCCTACAGAGCCCTCAAGATTTATTGGTACATGTATTTAAAGATGTTCTGGTATTTCAGATGCATACATTTTATAGCAACTGCTAAGGAGGCAAATAACTGTAGGAATGTTTTTTTTTGTTATGTTTTTTTTGGGTATGAGGTTATTAGATTACAATAAAAGATTAATTTATCACATTTTTACCAAATGTGCCAATGTAGATGGAGGGTGCCAAATCTAGATCGTATCCATCTATTGAAAGTTGCCAAAAGGAGAAATGTAATCCTCCCCCCAAAACTATTAAAAAAATTCCTTCTTTAGAATAGCGGCTTTATTTTTTTTAGAAACCTTTTTAATATCGGGTCTATTATATTATGTTTTAAGTTGTTGTAGAAAAATTTGTATCCAGAGACTGATGATTGTCACTCAGAATCAGCTTTATTTTAATCTTGCAAGAGAGAAGGATTTTACAGCATTGGAGATGCGCTCAGTAGTGCTGCCAAATCATTCTGTCTAGACAAAGCAAAGGTTCTCGTTATAAGCTACAACAGTTTTCAAGGTAACTCTCATGAGACCAGAGAGACACTTGTCCTAGACATAATCTTAACAGTGTGGCATACATATTATCTCACACAGGTGCAAGGAGAAGGCTGAGAAACCATTACTCTAAGACTAAATAAGAGAAGAATGGAACAAAACTGAGGGGCTCTAATACTTTTGTCATTTCCTGTAGAGTATCAAAGAGCAAATCAAGCAAGCACTAAAAATTTCTATAACAATGCCTTAATTTTGAAATATCTAATGTTTATTAATCTGTTGTTTTTTTGCAGGAATACTTCTACCCCAAATATGTCTGTGAGTTTGCTGTTTTTATTTTTCTTGCTATGTTTCAGCATATTTAGTTCTTCCTGGCTCATGATTTATTTTGTCAAACAACACTTCTTGTTGCAGTGTGTTTGGGTTCCCACCGCGTTGGCATCAACCACTACTCCGACTCCAACATCCCGCCAGACCTTCGAACCTGCGTGACGGGTGAGAGGCTGAGACTTTAATGAAAGGGTCTGTTTCAGCTGTGAAATGCTGCTGGTGTCAACCCCTGTGAGTTTGTGTATCCTAATTCAGAGATAAGCAACCAGTGCACGCCGTTCCCGTGCTACAAGGAGGGCTCTGAGCGCTGCGTCGACGGCCAGGCCTCCTTCACGTGTGTGTGCAAGCCGGGCTGGAAAGGGCTACGCTGTGAGGATGGTCAGTTCTCTTACGTCATTTTTGGGGTATTTTTAACTTTGCACGGGTTTTTACTTTAACTGGGCTTTTCAACTTAGGCTGAATATACACTCACCGGCCACTTGTCCAACTGCTCGTTAACACAAATTTCTAATCAGCCAATCACATGGCAGCAACTCAATACATTTAGGCATGTAGACATGGTCAAGACAATCTGCTGCAGTTCAAAGCGAGCATCAGAATGGGGAAGAAAGGTGATTTAAGTGACTTTGAACGTGGCATGGTTGTTGGTACCAGAGTATCTGGTCTGAGTATCTCAGAAACTGCTGATCTACTGGGATTTTCACGCACTACCATCTCTAGGGTTTACAGAAAAAGAGAAAATATCCAGTGAACGGCAGTTCTGTGGGTGCAAATGCCTTGTTGATGCCAGAGGTCAGAGGAGAATGGCCAGACTGGTTCGAGCTGATAGAAAGGCAACAGTAACTCAAATAATCACTCGTTACAACCAAGGCATGCAGAAGAGCATCTCTGAACGCACAACACGTCGAACCTTGAGGCAGATGGGCTACAGCAGCAGACGACCACACCGGGTGCCACTCCTGTCAGCTAAGAACAGGAAACTGAGGCTACAATTCGCATAGGCTCACCAAAATTGGACAATAAAAGATTGGAAAAACATTGTCTGGCCGATTTCTGCTGTGACATTCGGGTGGTAGGGTCAGAATTTGGCGTCAACAACATAAAAGCCTTGTATCAACGGGTAAGGCTGGTGGTGGTGGTGTAAGGGTGTGGGGGATATTTTCTTGGCACACTTTGGGCCCCTTAGTACCAACTGAGCATCGTGTCAACGCCACAGCCTACCTGAGTATTGTTGCTGACCATGTCCATTCCTTTATGACCACAGTGTACCCATCTTCTGATGGTTACTTCCAGCAGGATAACGCGCCATGTCATAAAGCACCAATCATCTCAGACTGTTTTCTTGATCACAATGAGTTCACTGTACTCAAATGGGCTCCACAGTCACCAGATCTCAATCCAATAGAGCACCTTTGGGATGTGGTGGAAAGGGAGATTCGCATCATGGATGTGCAGTTGACAAATCTGCAGCATCTCTGTGATGCTATCATGTCAATATGGACCAAACTCGCTGAGGAATGTTTCCAGTACCTTGTTGATTCTATGCCACGAAGTATTAAGGTAGTTCTGAAGGCAAAAGGGGGTCCGACCCGGTACTAGCAAGGTGTACCTAATATAGTGGCCGGTGAGTGTATTTTTAAATCCTTCTAGTGACTCAACATTGCTCTGTGATATGTGTTGATTTCTGCAGACATCGATGAGTGCTCAGATCCTGAGTTTCCAGCAGGATGCAACCAAAAATGTCACAACATACCAGGTAGTTTTATCTGCTTGTGTGAGGAAGGCTTCTTCATCAATGACAACATCAACTGTGTTGGTAAGACCTCAATAAGTTGTATGAGAATCTTATGAGGTCTGTGTTTTTAATAACAGGATCTCACAATGTTATGGTTGAAAGACAGATTCTTCACAACAGCTGAGCACACAGACAGCTTGTTTTTCTGCCTGATACTTTTTTTGGTTTTATTCACGTGGATAGCTGAACCCTTCATGCCTCAAATCGCAAACTCTGCTCCCCCAGCTGTTGCCCTCATGGAGCACATCATTTGTTATCTCTGACCCGACGGGTCAACTGATTTGCTGAAAACACCAACACACAGCCTAAATAATTCAAAGTTATGTGAAACAGCAAACAGCTTGTAGACAGTCACTCTCACCCTTTTTGTCCATTTGTACGTCTCCTACCGTGTTTTGTGTGGACAGCTCACTGTTTATCTTTGAGTGTTGTCCAGTACAAAGTCTTCACAAACACGGACTCAGGCGGTTTGATAATTTGGCTTTCTGTTTTCATTTGATGGGCTCCTGGGAGTGAGTAAGCTGCTTTACTGTTCCATATTGTGCATGTGAGCCTCATGTTGAGTTACTGGTGTTATCTACGGTGTACACTGACAATTAAAACTAACCATTAGAACCGTTTTATTCACTTCAGCTTCTACTCAGAATTAGATATTTTTATCAATCTGTCAGATATAATCATTTTACGTTAGGTGTTGTTTGTGCATAAAACCTTAAAAAATTAAAAGTTTGCAGACAGACTTTGCAATATTGCTATATATATATATTCATGTGACAACACATACTGTACAAGACATTGAATAAATTTGCTTCCGTTTTTAAAAAATATAAATATTTCTTAAGTGGCTCTTATTTTGATCTCTAACAAGAGGCCTTTATCATATTTCCCTCCAGATATCAATGAGTGCCTGTTGTACACCAGTATTTGTGAACGACCAGCTAAATGTGTCAACACACCAGGCATGTATGAGTGCCAGTGTCCCCTGGGACTTAAATACAACTTCACTTCCAGGACCTGCGATGGTGAGATCTTTATCTGTTGTTACCCTTCTAGGTTCTGCTTACACCCGCCATTCACATGCTGTCACCTTAGGCATTGAATACATTGATAAGAATAGTAACACTACAACATTTAATTTAAAAGCGCCTATTAGTTCACTTAAGGTAACTGTACAATAAAACACCCAGAACAAAAGAACAGTTAAATTCAAATTACAGAATATGATTTCTTAAGGGCTGCATGGTGATGCAGTTGGTAGCACTGTTGCCTTTCAGCAAAACGGTTGTGGGTTCAAATCTGGGATCTTTCTGCATAGAGATTGCAGGTTCTCGTGCATGAGAGGGTTAGCTCTGGGTACTCCAGCTTCCTCTCACAGTTGAAAAAACATGACTGTTAGTTAACTGGTCTCTCTAGATTGCCCTTAGGAATGAGGGCGTGCATGGTTGTCTGTCCTGTGTTTCCCTGTGATGGACTGTCTACTTGTCCAGAGTGTACCCCGCCTCTCGCCCAATTACTGTCGGAGATAGGCACCAGCTCCCCCCGCGACGAATAAGTGGGTACAGACAATGGATGGATGGAAGATTTCTTAAACAATTGAGTTTTGAGTCTTGATTTAAACAAAGGGAGAGAGTCAATAATTTTGGATGTCTGGCTGGATGGAGTTCCCGTTTTCTGGAGTAAAGTGGCTAAATGCTGTATACTCCGAATGGTGCTGAGATGGCTGGAAGGCACAGCTAGGTGGATGGAGGAGGATCACCTAAGAAAACAGGAGGACATGGCAATGTGCAGGAGATCTGACAGATGAGGGGTGAGGTTGCAAATGTCTTTGAATGTGTACTGGAGAATTTTAAATAAAACTCTTGATTTAACCGGAAGCCAGTTAGAGCTGACACCCAAACTCTTAACCTGAGGTGAGGGGGAAACAGGGGAACCATCGATAGAAATTAAGAACTACACTTTGGATAGAGTAGATTTGGTACCAAAGAAAAGGATCCCTGTATACATAGTCATTGTCATAGTGGATTTAACAAATTTGACCCACATGCAGAAAGCAATTCAGGAGATTGAGTTTTATGGTTAGAAATTTTATTTACAATGACAAGGCAAGAACTTGGAACTGGAACTGGAGTATGAACTGTAAAAAAATAAAGTAGAAAGGTAAGCAGGGATAAACTCGACATAGATAATGATAAGTAATGATTCAGTCTTACTGGGGAGAAAGAGATGATCCGCCAGAGGGAGAGGTGGAGAAAAACCCAGAGGATTGTTTACCCGTGGGAACGGAGATGGTGAGTTCAGGTCTGCCAGGAAGTTAGAATGTCTAGAGTTTACTGTGGTAGAAGCTCGTGTGCGTTGGAGGGTGGACAGGGTTCGTTCAGGAGGATCCCAGGTATAGAGGAAGCTGCCAGCCGGTGAGATCCACAGGAGCAAATGGAGGTTTGAGTCTTTGTTCATAAGGTTAAATGACTTCTTCTCAGAAGACAATAATCCAAGAAGTTCAAAGCTGACGGCGAGGTCAGGTTCAGGTACACCTCTAAGGTAGAACATGCAGGATTAAGCAAAGGCAAAATGAGGACTAGGCAAGAGTAATGTGGCTAGAGTTGTACCACTAAGGGGCAACGCTCTGGCAATGAGTTGTTGGCAGCCCTTCTCCTTAAATCCTCCCCTGGAGGTGATCAGGGTGATGGAAAACACCTATTGGACACCTCCACGTCCAGATGCCATCTAGAGGCTAAACACAGTAAGCAGCACCCAAAAAACAGACATGGCAGAGATCCTGACAGTCATAGCATCTAAAACCAACTTTACATGCATTTTTTTGGACCACCAGTGGACTATTCTGCTTTATTTCGAAACAAATCTCTCATTTCAGATTTTGCTTCTAATGGGTAATACTTTAAAAAAAATTAAAGCTACCTCGACGCTTATTTCAGCATACAATCCAAACATCTTTTAAAATCATCGTTGCAGATGTGGACGAGTGCAAGATGCATGCATGTGACGGGACCTGTCAAAACACGGTGGGCAGCTACACGTGCCACTGTGACGGCCGTCAGGGTTTACGGCTGGCAGCAGACAAGCGATACTGCGAGAGTGTACCTGTTTGCGTGGACCTGATGGACTATAAGCACCCTGAGATGCTTTACCTGGGGGAGCAGTTTGCTGGCCTTCCAGTCATCTACCTGCGCTTTCGCCTTCCTGAGAACACAAAGTAGGTGTTTAAACATACCTAAGCATACATTGATTAATGTTACTGCAGTTTATTTTTTGATAGATGTTTCCTCGTACTCGTCGTCTTCCGCTTCATCCGGGACCGGGTCGCGGGGGCAGCAGACTCAGTAGAGACACCCAGAATTCCCTCTACCCAGACACTTCCTCCAGCTCCTCCTGGGGGAGCCTCAGGCGTTCTCAGGCCAGCAGAGAGACATAGTCCCTCCAGCGTGTCCTGGGCCATCCCCTGGGCCTCCTCCCGATGGGACATACCTGGAACACCTCCTGAGGGAGGCGTCCAGAAGGCATCCAGTATAGATGCCCAAGCCAAAGGGCGGCCCTGCTGGAGTCCAACATGCACTGGAAACAGGTCCGACTAAGTGCCGGCAATGCGAACCAAACTCCTGCTCCACTTGTACAGGGACAGGATGGCCCCTAATAATAAAGGGCCCCAACTCCGTACTCCTGGAGCACCCCCCACAGGGCACCACGAGGGACACAGTCAAATGCCTTCTCCAGATCCACAAAACACATGTGGACCAGTTGGGCAAACCCCCATGAATACTTGTGTACCTTGTAGAGGGTGTAGAGCTGGTCCAGTGTTCCACGGCTGGGACGAAAACCACACTGCTCCTCCTAAAACTGAGGTTCGACTATCGGCCGGACTCTCCTCTCCAATACCCTGGCATAGGCCTTACCAGGGAGGCTGAGGAGTGTGATCCCCCTATAGTTGGAACACACCTTCCGGTCACCCTTCTTATGAAGGGGGACCATCACCCTGGTATGCCGGTCCAGAGGCACTGTACCCGACCGCCACGCAATGTTGAAGAGGCGTGTCAACCATGACAGACCCACAACATCACGAGACTTGAGGTACTCGGGGCGGATTCTCATCCACCCCCGAAGCCCTGCCACCTTTCTCCTTTTTAACCACATCGGTGACTTCAGCCTGGGTGATGAAAGAGTCTAACCCCGAGGCCCAATCCTCTGCTTTCACCAGGGAATGTGTGATGGCAGGATTGAGGAGATCCTCAAAGTACTCCTTCTACCCCCTGATAATGTCCTCAGTCGATGTCAGCAGCTCCCCACCCTTACTGTAACAGTGTTGTTACTGCTGAGGCACCGGATGGTTTGCCAGAATCGCTTCGAGGCCAACCATCCATGGCCTCACCAAACTCCTCCCAGGCCCATGTTTTGCCATTGCAACAGCCCTGGCTGCGGCATGCTTGGCCTCACAGTACCCGTCAGCCGCCTCAGGAGTCCCATCGGCTGTGGTTGGGTTCTTCAGCTTGACGGCATCCCTTACTGCCGGCGTCCACCACCGGGTTCAGGGATTGCCGCCGCAACAGGCACCACAGACCCTACGGCCACAGCTATGGACGACAGCATCGACAATAGACATGGATAACACGGTCCACTCGGACTCTAGCTCTCCAACCTCCCCCAGAATCTGGTCAAAGCTCTCTCGGAGGTGGGAGTTGAATACGTCCCTGGCCGAGGGGTCCACCAGACGTTCCCAGCAGACCCTCAATATACGCTGGGGCCTGCCAAGTCTGTCCAGCTTTCCCCTCTTCCAGCAGATCCAACTCACCACCAGGTGGTGATCAGTGGACAGCTCAGCCCCTCTCCACACCCGAGTATCCAAAACATGCTGCCGAAGGTCTGATGACACGACAACGAAGTCGATCATCAACCTCCTGCCTAGGGTGTCCTGGTGCCAAGTGCACTGATGAACACCCTTATGCTTGAACATGGTGTTCATTGTGGACAATCCGTGACTAGCACAGATGTCCAATAATGAAACGGCACTCGGATTCAGATCAGGGAGGCCATTCCTTCCAATCACGCCTCTCCATGTGTCACTGTCATTTCCCACGTGGGCGTTGAAGTCCCCAGCAGAATAACGGAATCCATGGGAGGGGCGCTATGAGGCACCCCCGACAGGGACGCCAAGAAGGCCGGGACTCTGCACTACTGTTCGGCCCTTAGGCTGAAACGACAGTCAAAGACCTGTCCCCGACCCAAAGGTCCGGGGATGTGACCCTCTCATCCACCGGGGTAAACCCCAACACAGGACTGCTGAGTGGGGGGAACAAGCAAACCCACCCCAGCTCTCGAAGACCTGGGTTCCAGAGCCTACACTGTGCGTGGAGGTGAGTCTGACTATTTCTAGACGATATCTCTCGACCTTCCGCACATGCTCAGGCGCCTTTACCCCCCAGCGAGGGGACATTGCACATCCCTAAAGCCAGTTTAAGCATCCAGATATAGGGTCGTCGAGGTCTCCACGTTCATCTGCTGCCCAATTCTCTTTGCACCAGTCACTCATGGTTCCCACTGCAGGTAGTGGGCCCACTGGGGGATGGCCTCGCATCTCTCGTTCGGGTGTGGTCCGGCCGGGTCCCGCGAGGAGCAACCCAGCCATCAGGCGCACTCTGATGAGTCCCAACCCCAGGCCTGGCTCCAGGGTGGGACCCCAGCTCTGCCGTATCATCTGTATATCCTTGTTTGTTTTAGGGTATCTTGCAGTTTTATTACTGTACCTGTTCTGTCTTATTACTTCCATTACTGTTTGTAGTTTTGTATCATGTCTTAGCCTTTGTTGATTCATACATGACTGCTTATATTTGGTTTTGTTTGTGTCAGCATACATGACCTTCATGTTAAAATGTAATAATGGAGGCTAAAAACCTGCATGGAAATTGCTATAACTATTTCAGTGCACATAACCATAAATAGTTGTGCATTACCTTCTGTTATTCAAATACAGGGGTTGGACAATGAAACTGAAACACCTGTCATTTTAGTGTGGGAGGTTTCATGGCTAAATTGGACCAGCCTGGTAGCCAGTCTTCATTGATTGCACATTGCACCAGTAAGAGCAGAGTGTGAAGGTTCAATTAGCAGGGTAAGAGCACAGTTTTGCTCAAAATATTGAAATGCACACAACATTATGGGTGACATACCAGAGTTCAAAAGAGGACAAATTGTTGGTGCACGTCTTGCTGGCGCATCTGTGACCAAGACAGCAAGTCTTTGTGATGTATCAAGAGCCACGGTATCCAGGGTAATGTCAGCATACCACGAAGAAGGACGAACCACATCCAACAGTATTAACTGTGGACGCAAGAGGAAGCTGTCTGAAAATGATGTTCGGGTGCTAACCTGGATTGTATCCAAAAAACATAAAACCACGGCTGCCCAAAGCATGGCAGAATTAAATGTACACCTCAACTCTCCTGTTTTCACCAGAACTGTCCGTCGGGAGCTCCACAGGGTCAATATACACGGCCGGGCTGCTATAGCCAAACCTTTGGTCCCTCATGCCAATGCCAAACGTCGGTTTAAATGGTGCAAGGAGCGCAAATCTTGGGCTGAGGACAATATGAAACATGTATTGTTCTCTGATGAGTCCACCTTTACTGTTTTCCCCACATCCGGGAGAGTTACGATGTGGAGAAGCCCCAAAGAAGCGTACCACCCAGACTGTTGCATGCCCAGAGGGAAGCATGGGGGTGGATCAGTGATGGTTTGGGCTGCCATATCATGGCATTCCCTTGGCCCAATACTTGTGCTAGATGGGCGCGTCACTGCCAAGGACTACCGAACCATTCTGGAGGACCATGTGCATCCAATGGTTCAAACATTGTATCCTGAAGGCGGTGCTGTGTATCAGGATGACATTGTACCAATACACACAGCAAGACTGGTGAAAGATTGGTTTGATGAACATGAAAGTGAAGTTGAACATCTCCCATGGCCTGCACAGTCACCAGATCTAAATATTATTGAGCCACTTTGGGGTGTTTTGGAAGAGCGAGTCAGGAAACGTTTTCCTCCACCAGTATCACGTAGTGACCTGGCCACTATCCTGCAAGAAAAATGGCTTAAAATCCCTCTGACCACTGTGCAGGACTTGTATATATCATTCCCAAGACGAATTGACGCTGTATTGGCCGCAAAAGGAGGACCTACACCATACTAATAAATGATTGTGGTCTAAAACCAGGTGTTTCAGTTTCATTGTTCAACCCCTGTATGTCATCCATCTTAAATGCTAAAATAAAAGCATTATTATTCATTTATTTTTTTTTCCTTTTCACAAGCAGCTTGATGCATGTTTACTTCAGTGCAGTTAACTGAATACATTGCATGAAAGAGAAGTCCATTTTTCATAATAAGGGACGCTGAAGAAACTGGTGCAATGACTTAATATATCCATAGTGACAGTTAGGGTTGTCTGTGAGATCAGTTTGTAAACTTGTTTTTTTTATTTCATTATTTGTTTTGTCTTAATAGATTCGCAGCTGAGTTTGACTTTAGAACATTTGACCCAGAGGGAGTTGTTCTGTATGCAGAGTCTTCCTCAGACTCGTGGTTCATGTTGGGGCTAAGGGCTGGTCGCATTGAAGTCCAGTTTAAAAACCAGCACACCTACAAGGTTACAAGCGGAGGAAAAGCCATCAATGATGGACAGTGGCATGTGGTAAGGCAGTGCAACAGATCAGTGATTGGCTGCATACAGAAAAAACAGCTTCTTCCCTCTAACCGACAGAGGGGTTGCCGAAGTATTGATCGATTCATTAAACAGATTAAAGATTTCCTGCTCTGAAAGCTATACCGTGTCAGCCTCAAGCAAAGTGACGAAGTGTTGTGATATGTTTGATACGCAGATCTCGGTAGATGAACTGGAAAGCAGCATCAGTGTGAAGATCAGTAAGGAGGCTGTGATGAGCATCAACAGCCCTGAGAATCTCTTTACTTCAGTCAATGGCAAACTGGAGACCAAAGTCTACATTGCTGGGCTGCCGAACCGCACAGACAGTGTTATGAAGCCTGTAAGCTGGTACATTTCCAGCAGAGAAATTTCAATCACAAGGCTAAATGAATTTGACACATGAAATCTGAAATGGTCTCTGCTCCTCTGTCAGATCAATCCCAGACTCGACGGCTGCATCCGTGGCTGGAACCTAATGAACCAGGGGGCGTCCGGGGTCAAAGAGGTCATTCAGGAGAAGCAGAGCAAACACTGCTTCGTGTACGTGGAAAGAGGGTCTTACTTCTCAGGGGCCGGATTGGCACACTTCAACATAGACTACAGTGAGTAAGTTAAGTCATGCTTCATTAATCCCTGTGGGAAAGCTTTGGGTGTGTGCTTAAATAATCATGGGGCTGTGCAGCACGACTGAAAGTAGATCTGAACATGCTCTCTGGGTTTTAAGACAGAGACAAGTTTTATACATTTCATACAGGAGGGTATAAGAAGCAAAAAGGTAACACAGCAATAATATAAATATAAATCCTATATTAAAAAAATCCTGCTTATAAAAAAAGACAAACCTCAGGCTGAAATTTTAACTTTGCACAGGTTCAAACTGGAAATCAGTGATGAGCTACAGGTCACTGGTAATGCTTGAACTCTGCAATGCTCCACTTTTCAAATGGAATTCAGAAAATATGTTTCTTAATGACATAACTTAGGCTTGAATCAGTTTTACAGATAAATCAGCTGCTAATCTTCCTTTCTAAAACATCCCAATTCAAATTTGATAAGGAGCGAGGCCACGAAGGCCTTTGAAATTATTAATAAGGCAATTGTGAAGCACGTTTTGCTGACTAACCATGAGTGGATTAAAAAAGCTTAACGTTTGCTTTGCTGAGACATACAGTTGTGGCTGAAAGTGGCACCTCTGAAATTTTACCAGGAAATTATTGCAATTACACATGTTTTATCATACACGTTTATTTCCTTTGTGTGTATTAGAACAACACCAAATTTCATGGATTTCTCCAGAAATTGGCCAAACAAAATGATTGGCACCTTTTCAAAATTAAATTAAACAGGTGTGGGACATATAGTAGATATAAGATAAAAGAGGAGAGTGTCTCTGTGTGTGCCACACTAAGAGGAAAGAAAGAGAAAGAGGAAAACTCTCTGATAATCAAGACTGTGGAAAAATATCAACAATCACACGTTTACAAGTCCATCTCTAGAGATCTTGATGTTCCTTTGTCCACTGTAGGCCTACTCAACGTAATCAAGAAGTTTACAACCCATGACACTGTAGCTAATTTTCCTGGACTGAACAGAAGAGAAAAATTGATTAAAGGTTGCAACGCAGGAGAGTCCAAATGGTGGATAAGCAGCCCCAATCAAGTTGCAGACTGCAGGCTCAGGGTGCATCAGTGTCAGCGCAAACTATCCGTCGACATTTGAATGAAATGAAACGCTCTGGCAAAAGACTCAGGAGGACCCCTCCTGCTGACACAGAGACATAAGAAAGCTAGACTGCAGCCAAAATGTACGTGAGTAAGCCAAAATCCTACTGGGAAAATGTCTTGTAGACAGATAGAGCTGTTTGGTTAAGCACATCATTCTGTTTACCGAAAACGGAATGAGGCGTACAAAGAAAAGAACATAGTAGGTGGAGGTTCAAATAGGTGGAGGTTCAAAGATGTTTTGGGGTTGCTTTGCTGCCTCTGGCACTGGGTGCCTTAAATTTGTGGAAGGCATCATGAAATCAGAAGATTACCAAAGGATTTTGGTAGTCAGAAAGCTGGGGTTGCATCCAAGGTCATCTAGATCCCATTGAACACCTGTGGAGAAATCTTAAAATTGCCGTTGGGAGAAGGCACCCTTCCAATATGAGAGACCTGTAGCAGTTTACAAAAGAAGAGTGATCCAGAATTCCAGTTGAGAGGTGTAAGAAGTTTGTTGATGGTTATAGAAAGCGATTGATTTCAGTTTATTTTTTCCAAAGGGTGTGCAACCTTTCCTATGTTTCATTTTAACAACAATCATACATTAGTTTTTTCTGTGTATAAATAGGTGATTCTAGGAGCTGGAAGGTAGATGTAATGATGAACATCCGTCCGTCCAGCAGCACAGGTGTTCTCCTTGCTCTTGTCTACAACAACACAGTCCCCTTGTCGGTTGCCGTGGTAACAAAAGGAGAAGAAGATGCAGTGGGTTTTTTAATGCTAATAAATACACTCATGTTCACTTTTGATCAAACTTTTGTGACGTTATTTGCATTTGCTCTCCAGAACCTGCAAGTGTTCCTGGACGGCGTCTCTGTGGCCACACTGGACTCGCTGATGTTGTGTTACCCCGATCGACTGATGGTGCAGCTCAACGTGACTCCGACAGAAATCCAAATCTCGGCAAACTCCTCCACTGTCAGTTACATAAAGTCTGACGCCCTGCAGAAAGCACTGGAGCACCTTAACACCACCATGCAGAACCCCATTGGCACGTACATTGGTGGGATACCAGGTTAGTTGAAGAACAAAGATTAAAATTTTCATCTTTAGGTCTAATAAAAGACCAGACCTGAGACTAAAGGAGAAAATGAAAATTGGGAATGTGCTGCTCTCATTAGTGAATCTGTTAAAGCCTACACATGTCAACCTCAGGGTGGGGCTATAGGACTTTCAGGAGTCTTAATAGAATATGCAATGATATTGCACAATCAGTTGTTAAAGCTTCAATCTGGTAGCGCATTTTTTTAACTAACAAAGTTTCATTGACAGTAAAAACATGTAACAGGCGCGGCGCTAGTGCTGAAAAATTCTTTTTTTAAAAACACGTAACAAAGGGTTAGTAATGAAGTATGAATTTCCACTGCAAGATTTCACAAAAATGTTTTTCAAAGAGCATTGAAGAAATAAACTGTCGATTCCACTTTCTTCCTACTCTGGTCAATGACATCACAGGAGGCACAAATATTGAGCAAATTAACAGACATTAGCAAACACTATAAATAGAATACAAGTGGGCAGCTTTGTGAGAAGAATTTGATTTAAAAATGCAAATAAAGAAGAAAAAACAAGACAAATACAAATGGATGTATTGAAAAGTTTAGTTGTCTAATGCCTTATGTGATGTCACAAGAAGGGGTGTATGAGCAAGAAAGCTTGTTTGTCGGGCGGTAGATTTTATTGTATTAAAATGACATTTTTCAACAAAATAGAAAAAGCCAAACTGAAAAAGACACATTTTATACGTATACCCTTTTTTTCTCTCACATAACCTTTTTTATCTGACATTAATTCAAAGCAAATTTTTCCTGTTTTAGGTCAGTAAGGGTGACCAAAATGATTTCTATCTCCTCGATGACAGAATAGTAAGATTAAGATTTTTTTTTATATGTTTTTACCTAGTTCCTTAAAGACAGAAGTTTACATGAACTATGACTACTGTACCTTTGAACACATGGGGCAAGGCCAGATGATGGACCTTCTCCATTCTTGGCTTTGTAAGCTTCATAATGGGTCATTCACAACATTGAGTTCTAATATAAGCACAACTGTGGGTGTATTTTAATGCGACACCACCCATTATGTCCTTGTGTCACATAAAGGGATAATCAAAAGAAGTCCACAAAGATATCAATGAGTTCTCTGTACCTCCACACATCCGCTTAATTCTTTCAAGATACATGAAGATGACACGTTCATACAAACGTGTAAACGCCGAAATAATTTTGTTATTCCTAACTCATCTAAAACAGGAAACGTTCAGTCTGATTAAATATCAGACAGTGAGAAAAAAAAGGTTATGTGTGTTTTTATGCAGTGTATGCAAACTTCTGGTTTAATACCTAAAGATAATTTAAATGATTTTACAAAAAAGCCGAATAGCTTTAAAGACTTCACTAATATTTTATAGATATTTAAATGACATTTTTTAAACTCTCTCTTGAAGTCTGACCTCTCTTTGTTTCAGTTGCCGTCCCGTTGCATGCCACCCCTGTGTCAGCCTTTTACCACGGCTGCTTGGACATTGCCATAAATGACAGACAGCTGGACTTTGATGAAGCTTTGAGTAAACACAACAGCATAAAGTCTCATTCCTGTCCTCCTGTCCGTGACCCAGAACACCCTCGGCCTGAGTAGGAAGTGACCTTAATTAGCAAATCATAAAAAAAGGCCTGCAAATTAGCCAGCGCCCCACATGGGACACCTTGAGATATGTTGGGTAGACAGTGGGGTTTTAAAGTTTTGTCTTTCGTCCATGCCATCTAACTTTGTCCAACCTTTTATGTTAGGTTTTTTTGTTTCTTGGTTGGATTTAGTTTCAAAAACAGGTAAACGTGATGGTTGTAGCAGTTTGTTTACAATAAATTTAGAATGTTCAAAGATATTTTCACAGAAAGCGTTATACCCTGCAGCACCAGTGTGTATCGAGCAGCCTTTGTGTAGATAAATAAACAAATGGTCACTGTTGGCCAGGCTCTGATAGTACCTCTCTCCCTGTCCTTGCTTGCTGCAGTCACATTCCCATCTGTATCTGTCTTAGGGAAAGAGGCCAAACCTGGAGGCATCTGACACAATCTTGTTGCACATGTTTCTTTGAATCAGCAATACTGATCTGGTCCACACAGTTATTATATAAACTTTTGGTCTCTAGCTGTTTTTTTAATATTATGGGTTCACGATTGACTGTGTATATAAAAGACAAACCATGTAGTTCTTTCAGGTGTATTTTTTCAATGTTTATTTTAATAAAACTGAATTACAGCAGTGTTTCTTACATTGTATTGATTCTGCCCTCCTACATTATGGATTAATAAAGCCAAAAATGAAGACTTTCATAATATAGCATGTTTGTTTAGTATCTTTAGTGTCTTATGTTTCCCTCTGTAACATAAAAAATCTGTTCCACCAAGCACCGTTTTCCCTTGACAGTATATGATTTATTTTTAATTTTGGTAGAAATGTCTGCAGTGACCTAACCAGGGCCGGCCCAAGATTGTATTGGGCCCTAGGCTGAATTTGATTATGTGCATCCCTTCCAGGTTTGCCCATCAAGCATCAGCCACCACAGCACCAATATTATCTCTTTTCAGCTGTGCAGGTTTATTGGTTTGTGGTTCACTTAAAAGCCAACAATGACATTGACTATATAACAGAAGGGATTTTTTCTGACCTACTTATTTGGTCTAGCAGTTCTGTGCGATGTAGTAACTTTCAATGCAGACTCAATAGACTCCAGAAGGAGCGACCTGTTTAACTGGATGTGCTTTCAAGCGCACAGAAAATTATCAGATATTGATTGATTAAAATTAGGCTGCCATGTGCATGAAATGTGACTGCAGTAGAAATGAATAACTTAGCAATTAAGTTATGTCTGTTTAAAAAAAACAGTTGAACTATGAATATTTTCCTATGATTACAGCTAATATATGTGTGTTAGTTATCTTATGAATAAATGTGAATTTAAAAAAAAATCTTAATTATTTAGAATATTCAAATTTAAGAGTAATATTAAGCCCTTTTTTTAATAACCTAACATCTCTGAAGTTTTGAAATCTATTATGTGTAAGAAATCAAAAACTTTTGCGGGCATCTGCTGATTTAGGGGCCATAAATGCAGTGCTTAGGGCCAGCTTGATACCCAGCAACAAAGAGAGTTTTTTCCACTTTGTGTACCAAAATTATTTAATTGCATTCATCAATTATACATATATAAAATACCTTTAAATAAGGTAATTATGCCTTTCATAGACCCCTTTGTCTACTTTCTGTACATATTTTAAAAATGAAAGTTACCAAAATGTTGGAAAACAATTTTATGACAGATTTGTTCATCCCTAGAAACATAACTTTACTGAAATGTTGAAAACCTTTTAGGCTAAAGCTTTAAAGTCAGATCAGAATTATTGGTGCTCTTATGCAGTCTGAAATTATTTCTTATCTTCACCAGCCTACATGCTGTCATTGACTTTCATTTTTTATTCTTTGGTCTTTATTAATCTATAAACCAGATTAACGTTTCCGCCTCATGATTTTTTATTTCTATTTTGTTGACCTGTTTCTTTAAAATATTTGTTTTCGTCACTTTATTTTATAGATTTTCCTTGGATATTTACTAACCTGTGTTCATATGGTGCATGGGTGCTGAAACCTTTGACTATGGCTGTTTTAGGACTGATATTTGTTTGTATATCAAGCCCAAAAAGACAAACATCCTGAAGGCAGAAATGTGAAGTAAACAGACACAGGTTCAGTATCATGCAGTGCAATGATTGTGAAATGAAACAGTTCGATGTAATTCAGAGAAAATGAAACAAGCGAAAAGATGACTTGAAAAAAATATTTCTGTCTAAAATAACATCCTTGAGGTTTTCTGAGTTTTGCAATAGTGTTTCCACTAAATCACGAGAGCAGAAGGGAAGCATTTATGTGAAAGTAAAAGTAAAATGATTAACCACCATTAAGAAAAAGTTTCAGAGTGTATAGTTTCAGAGTGTGTATGTACATGAGTGGTTAATGTAAAATTATAAAATATATATTAGGTAATTTTGGGCTCACAATCCAGTTGAGCCCGAAATTATTCTTGCCCCTGGTAGATTAAGATGTAAAATTATTTTTATTCAACCAAGAAATTTGTTTCTGAAAAGAAATGATATTGACATCCCTCAAAAGATAATAAAACAATGTAAAGAGAGGATACATTTTGAAAAAAGAGCAAAACTTTCTCAATAATCTATCCATCCATCGATTGTCTATACCAGTGGTCCTTTTAGAGCTGTGGGGGGCTGGTGCCAATCTCCAGTGGTCATTGGAAGAGAGGCAGGGAACACCCTGGATAGGTCACCTGGACTGGTGTTTTGACTTTTTATCTCTGGTGGTGAGCTCCAAGTCTTTGAGGCTGGAAGGCAGACCTGCCATCATCCTAATCTTTAGCTCCCTCCACAGATTCTCTATCAGATTCAAGTTGGGAACATGCTAACATTAATAGACTACTTTAAACCTGAATCTGCAAGGTTTATAAATAATTTAGGGCTTAACCACATAATTGGCTTATGTGAAGCAAAATATATTGTGATTTTTTTCCAGGGGTCTTGAGCACTATGGTTAGATGAGATTTCTGAAAGCTGCCCTTTCACTCATTTATAGTCGAGCATAGTCATTTTCAAGGGAAGTTTGTTTGTTCACTCACTTACTGCTGACCTAGGATTTGTTTTGGCTTAAAAGCACTCCTAAATTTGGTGGATGAGCCAGGATATACATAGCAGGAATCTGAAAGGTGATTCTCAAATTCCTAAAACATGGCTAAACAGAGCTGTTATCTTGGGATAAGTCTGAGGATAAAATAGATTATCAACAAACCTTCCCTTTCATGTTTATAGATATTCTTCAGCCACAATTTTTATGACCACTTAATGATTCATGATAATACTTAACTACAAAGGACAAAAACTGATGTGCTATGGTTTAAGAAGTTACAAAATGAAAGGAATGAGGAGGAAAAAGGCCAATTTATAGGGTGTAATGTGAGTTCTAGCTGGCAAAAGGCCAAACTGACCTGGAGCTCTGGCAACAAATATTTATTTATCCTCATTCCTGCCCTGGCGCTTAAATAAGACCAGGATTACTTAGTTACATCACAAAATGAGTAAATACACAGCATTTTAAAACCATGGCCATTAAATTGTGTAGGAAAAACATGGACAAACATCAAATCAGCTCATTTTTTGTATTTAGGTACTTAAAAAAAAAGTACACTTTTAAATTGCTTAACAAATGACTAGGGGGGATGGAGATATTTTTAAATCGTGCATAAATTCCTGGTTCTGTCTTAGCGACATACCTGAATAGGTTTTGTTGTGCCACCCCAACTTTTTTTATTGTTCCCAGCTGGAAACCCCTTACAAAACTTTCTGGAGGCACCAATGAAAGTATAACTCAAAACTAAGAAAATTTAATAATCATCTACACTTTTCCTTTGAGAGGTTTCTGATGAAACAAACATCAACGTGCTTTCGCAATCCATCTTTTCGATTGTAAGTACTTAGTGGTTTATCATAGTTAACTTGTTTGCAATTATTTTGCAAATAATCGTGCCACCATTTCTTCTGAATACTACAACAGGCAGCCTACCTGTACCACCAGTACCACCAGTGATACTTTTACCACAGTTTGAGAACCTTAACCCTAGAGCAACTCCCTCTATAAAAGCAGAAGAAGAAGCTGCAACAACGCTGAGGTCCGTAATTTCTCTCTGTAGACTAACCAGTCAATTGTGATCAAAACTTTAACCACACATCTCACCACTGTCTCACTGCCTCTGCCACTTGACTTCCTCATACAGGTATAGTACCACATTTCCTCTCTTGGGACAGTTTCATATGCTTTCCTTGGTCATGCAAAGGCACAGTGGTTCTTCTAACCTGCTACCAACATCAGTTGTGGATGTGGGGCGCCAATGGCCATTTTATTGGTTTGAGGAGTTTTGAAAGCTTTGGTAATTTGCAACAATTACTCTCTTTTACACTAACTTCTGGCCATGCCCTACAATGATACCAGGATCATGTATCCATCCATCCCTTTATGGTCTATACCTGCTTGTCCTTGCAGGGTTGTGGGGGTTGGGGCCGGGGGTGTTGCTGGTCTATCTCCAGAGATACAGGTCGCCAACCCTTCACAGGGCAACACAGAAACACAGGACAAACAATCATACACACACACACACACACTTATGCCCAAGGGCAATTTAGATTGACCAGTTAAACCTAACAGTCCTGGCTTTGGATTGTGGGAGGAAGCCAGAGTACCAGGAGAAAACCCATGCATGAATGGAGAGAACATGCAAACCCCATGCAAAAAGACAACTAGGCCACGTTTGAAACCCAGGACCTTCCTTCTTGGTGGAAGGAAACAATGCTAATAACTCCACCACCACGCAGCCCATCATCAGTTGATTTATTTTTTTAATTGAATATTTCAGGTTCAACATGTCTAAATAAAACTCCTAACATTCTGTTATGGTTTCTATGTTGTCTCTGTGCCACTCCAAGATTTTAGGGTCCCCCATCAGGTCACCCTTTACAAAACCTCACAGAACCTTGATTAAAACATTTAATCAAGCATTGTACATTAACCTAAACATTAACCTAAACAGAAAGACTGCATTACTTGCGTGCACTGCTTTCTATCTAAACCATAGTTAAAGTAAGGTGAAATCATTTTTTTCAGCGTTTAAGGGGTGGGCTCATACACTGAGGGAGAGGGAGGGATGGAGTTGTGCGTGAAGAGCTGCATCTTTACAAACTCCTCAGAGCAACACCCCCTCCAGAACCAGAGCCGTGACCCGCAACAAGGGCTAAGCCGTGCAGTCTTTCTCTGCAGTCTCACAGCGGTACACAGAGGTCCAAACGGGGAGGAAAGTAAACCCAAACCGCAATGGGGACGAGCTGAACTGCAGGCACGCGACAGGCTCGTCTGTTTTTATTTTGTGCGCGTGCTGCTTGCAGGAGCAACGTTTAGCTCTCGCGGTTGGAAGGTGCTAGCGGACGGAGACGGTGGAGGTTACCTGAATACCTGCAGTGAGAGACGGGACTCAGAGACCACCACACGGGACAGGAGAAAGTTTCTCAAGCTTAGCGCCACCTTAGCGGCTAAACAATGTGGCTGACCCCGACAAAGTCCGTCTCGTCGTCGGTTGTCCTGCTAATCCTGCTGGCAGTCCGCTGGTCCCACAGCGGTAAGTAAACAGTTACTTGCTATTTGTGGCTAGCTAGCTCGCTCATTTCAATTTAACATGAAGTATTGTTTTTAATACGCGTCACAGTCCTCATTTGGTGGTTTTGACGGTTAACCTGGGATGTTTCGCAACATTTTTCCTGCGCCAGGATGGATGGTTAGACATTAAATAACATATTTCGTTTTCCTTTTTCTTAGTTTTAATCTCTCCGCAAGAGGCGAACCAGTTTCTGAGCAGACACAGGCGAGCAAATCAAGTTTTTGAGGAGACGAAGCAAGGACACTTGGAGAGGGAGTGTGTGGAGGAAAGGTGCACCAAGGAGGAGGCTAGAGAGGTTTTTGAAAACGATCCAGAGACGGTGAGAATATAAGCAATTTTAATGGACTTTGCAAGCTTGTTCCCTATTCTATCAGTATATATATATATATATGAGCCCTGTTTACATCATAATAACATTTACCTCAAAATAATGACTATAAATTACACCAGACTCATGATTCATTGTCTGGGCTTTTGCTCTAATTCGTTCTCTGAGCTGCTTGCTGTCACCACTGTTTTCATGCTGGGGCCCTGACATGTTGTTGTCTGTGTCCTATTGTCTCTGCGATCAACTTTGAATCAGCTTGACTGAGCACGTCCATGTGAAGAAAGAAATGCATTCAGGTTCAGGATTTGTATTGGCATCTGCTTGGCTTATGTTCTTGCCAACCATGAGAGACATCTGGATAACCTCTGTACGTTTATCCCTAGCTTCTGCACCCATGTATGTTAAACGGGAACTGTTTTGACTGTTTGATCCAAGAAAATAAACAAGTGCGAAGAAAGGTCGCTAATCTACAGGCACATATTTTTATCTCTTGACATTTAGCCAGAAAATAAACCCTGGTGGTGTTTGTTGACAGATTAGATCCTTAAGCCTCTTATGTTCTACATGTGATAAATATACAGACAAGCACCAGAAACAAATACGTCTAATCTGGAAGTATACAGTTGTATTTAGAGGTTTTTTTTGACATAAATCTGTGCACTGGTTGTTGCAGGTGTCAGTGTATATAAAAGATGCTCTGAATATTTAAAATTTTTTCCTTGATAACTTGATTTATAAGTTTGTGATTGTTAATTGAAAACAATAAAAGGGGGTGGTATTTTGCAGCATTAGGATAATAATCCTTTGGCCTTTAACTAACACTCTTTAGGATCTGACGTAGAGAACTGAGAATGCCTAAATGTGGTAACCTATGACTCACAGAATATGAAGTAGATTAGCAATTCAGAGAGACCCGAAGACTGAAAGGACAAAACAAAGTAAAGATGATTAAAGCTAATTGTATGCAGTTTTCTGTTTCGTGATACAAAGCTGCAGTCTCATTCAAAGCTACATTATTCATTCAGAAGGTTCCCAGTTCTGACTCTGCATTTTTTTTTCTGCTGCATTTTTTCAGCTCTGCAGAGATGGAGAGTGAACAGTGTCTTCTGTGGCATCATACACAGCCACACTCTGTCGTTTTAGAAAGGACTGGTGGAAGATTAGGATGACTCTCAAGTAACTAATGTTGGGATTAAGTTTAGAAACAGCCTTAAGTTTGGCAAATCATGTACTGCATGTAATAATCTGCCTTTATCAGTTGTAATTGTCCCTAGGTGATGGTTTCTTTTATAAAAATAGCCTGGCCCTTTCATTTGGTGCATTGGCTCTCTCTGCAGCAAGTCTCTATGCCTTCAGGACAAGCCTTTTTGATAGTTTTTGAAAGACTTTGACCTACATGTGGCAGATCACTGCAACCATGAGCCATGACTGACGCTATGGCTGTTAGGAATGAAGAAAACTCTCAAGAAGCTCCTGAGGATGGGGTGCACGGAGTCAGGATTTTTCTTTTTTAACACAGATGTCAATTGCCTCGGCTTTTTAATGTGTGGGTCCAGAAAGCGGTATAGGAAGTGAATCCAAATCGTAGAAAATATCGTGTGATACAAAGACCCCGCTAATAATTGTGAATCTGTCTTCAGATGTTATGTTATTTAGATTTTGAGTTTTTGTGCATGTGAAACTGTGTAGCTCACCTCTTCTTTATTTTCTGTCTGATTCAGGACTACTTCTATCCCAAGTATATAGGTAAGTCCTTATTTGCCTAAAACACTGTATCCTCACCCTCTCCACTTGTTTGATTGTTCATGTTTGTGATCTCTTGATTGTGGGGTCTGTTTCTTGTCTTTGTTCAGACTGTGTGGAGAAATTTGGGGATTCTGAAAAGAAAAAGCAGGACCTGATCACATGTGTGCATAGTAAGTTTTTATTTTTAAGTTTGATGATTAATGACTGATCCTTCCCTTCCAATTTATTTCCTCCTACTGTCTTTTCCCACTCTTTTTGTTTCCTTTCTGTTGAACGTTTCACTGCGTACAGTACTACATTCAGAGAAAAGCCTCTCGATGTGTTGTCGGGTTGTGCTGCACTGCAGTAACATTGCTCTGCATCACTCTCACGCACCTTTCCTACTGGAGTAGAAATAATATGTGCCTTACTTCTTTGTCGAATCCAGGCTGCTTTTTTTCCGAAACTGTGTATGTTGAAGCCCAGGTATTCGTGAGTAACATTGCAGCACTTTGCTACTGTGATGCTGCACATTGGTTAGTGGAAGACACACCCCTTCATTCGTCACATACTCACTCTCTGCAGTTGCTTCTTCGTGATCTGAATCAGTGACGTGAGTAAAAAAAAAAAAAGTCTGACGTGAGATGAGGACAGGATTTTGCTGCATCAGGATAGAGGAGACGTGGACCAACCCGGCTTTTACGCCATTGGCTGTGGAGTCTCCAGGGTGGGTTTCATGACTCGGCTTCATCACTGAGGCACTTAAAGACACGGCAGTGCTTTTAAAAATGACTGTCAGCACGCAATGTCTTCTGCCTCACTTTTTTTACTGTCTCGTTCATGCTGTCTCTCCTCCCTGCACTGCAGAAGTATAACTATTGTTCCTTGATCAATCTAGGCGTCACTATTAAGTTTAATGTTTAAGAGCTAGAGGTCAAAATAATAATGGCTGTTTTTACAAGGTATAATAACATTTTTCTCCATGTGACATTAATGGGTGATTGACGTAATTGACTATATAAACAAATCATACACGAATATTTCTTCCTTCTTGGTTTCATCTCAGTCTATTCCAGATGCATTAATATGGCTTGAGGAGTTTGAACTTGGGATGAACGTTTCCCATCTTTCTCTAAGTGTTTTGGAGCTGAAACCAACAATGTGCTGACAAGAATCTTTACTGTCTGACTCAGGATTTCTGCCTTCAGATCTTTGCTGGAAGTTATCCACTTGTTTGATGATTTGAAAGCATCTTTAGTTCTTTTAAAAATATATTCCGACTGTACTTTAAATCATGTTTGTGAACATTTATTGACACTTAGCATTTAGAATAAAGATCCCTACAAATCTACTGCTAGTAATAAATGCTGATGTCTTAGACTCACATTGAATCGTTGGGAAATAGACATGGTTGTGAAGCTGATTCTTTGTTTCCTGAAATTGTTTCTGTTTTTCTTCTTCAGACTTTGTCCTTTTCTGTCACTTACTGAACTTGAGCTGACATGCCCGGACTTGTCAAGCATTCAGACTTCAATGCTCTGATAACTGTAGCAGAAGAAACAAGATTAGCACTGTCTTACGCAAGACTGGGGTGACATAGAGGACTTATGAAGAAGTATTCATTGGAATATTAAAGTAAACATAATTAAAGACAGTCGGGTATCATTTTGATCTGTTCTACTCAGAGCTACAGCTCTCATACTGTAGAAAAAACCTGAATTGGGCACATCCAGGAGGATAGCTTACCCTCCATTAGGCTATTTATACTGAACTCCTGATTTGCAGAATATGAGAGTTGTCCTTCCTCTTTGTTGTCTGCTTTACAGTTGCACACAGTGTATGAATGTCACCCACGTTCTTCAGTATCAGCTTTAATACGTAACTTATAAGGCTGTCATTGTTTGGTTTTTTTTAAGACATTCCAGACCAGTGCTCTCCTTCTCCCTGTATTGCCAGAGGTACGGTGCGCTGCGAGGACAAAAAAGGCGACTTCCACTGCCACTGCTTCACAGGCTGGACAGGAGCCAGTTGTGAAAAAGGTACGGCCATCGTCGCATGGCTTGACCTTGTGAGCTGGATCCCAGCAGAGGTTGAATTTTTGCTGCGTCACGCCTGGTGTCTGTTCTGAGATGTCACCACTCTGACCTTGGTTCTGACAGCTAATGCCTGTCCAGTCCATAGTTGGAAAGATCGAGCTGAAAAGGCTTTGTTGTTTCAATTAGGTTTATGTCCTATACCTCAGCGATGTGAAAGTGATTTGCTTCTTTCTCTTTCACTTCTATCTTTCTGTTTAAACTGTTGTTTATGACAGATATGATCACACATCTGCTGATGCAGCTACTAATCATGTAGGGGAGTATAGTTATCTTCCTGTGAATTGGCATTAACAGGAACTGGAGGGTCATTAAGATCAGATCGAGAATGCTTCTCTGTAGGTCAGCATCATTCAAACTAATATTGCTGCACAACCAAGAATTGGGAAACATACTTAAATCCTAGCTAAATCCAGATCCAATGGGAGGGCGAGCGAGGAACATTTCCACTCTGACTCATCCTTCCACCTAACTGTGAGAGGAAACTGTAACGGATTTAATTTGACTTGGGCCAAACCTTTTCCAGAACATGACAGATTTGCTCCTTAAACCTCTGCTGTAATCCTCAGCCCCAGTTACAGAGTGTTTTGGTTATTATTAAGGAGTTTAGCAAAGTAAGAAATCAGCTGATTAGGGTTTAGATGCCCTGCGCGGTTCAGAATTTTCCAATGAACTTTACAACTTATTCAAACAGAGAACATCTTATTCAGGATCTATTGCTAAATCCAATAAATGTCCTGCTGCACAGGTTCAGATTGGACGTTGTGTTTTTCCTTCCTGGTTTCATGCTGTCGGTGGGTTTGGCTTTTTTCTGCAGATGTCGATGAGTGCAGCCAAAATAACGGAGGCTGTGAACATGAATGCAACAACACTATAGGAAGTTACCGCTGCTCCTGTCGCCAGGGCTACATGCTGGTGGGTCGCCACATGTGTAGCGGTAAGCCACAAACCACAGAACCATTTCATCTGACGACTGGGGTCACTTCATCTGAAACATAAACTAATCTTTTAACTGAGTTGTTAAAAACTGCACTAATAAAGCAGAAGAGTAGATTTATTTTTATGGTTAATGTTTGTTAGAAGAACCTGGAAAATCTTAAGAGTTTTCTAAGGATTATAGAGAAAAATACCAGTTCTGATATTAGAGTTAAGCTCTTCTTGCTGCTTTACAGAACAAACAGTTCTTCTTAGATCATCTTCAATGTGAGATTTAACCCCTATTTCTAATCTAATGTTAGAAATAGGGAAAAAGGTTTTTAATGAGACAAACGTTCCAGATAAAGGTCCTTTTTGTGGGATTTGTTAGTTACGTGATCACCTTTACCCCATAGATATTTGGATATGTGGCTCCGGTCTCAACTGCCTCTGGTTTAGAGACACATCTGGAGCCAGAGGATATCACTGCTCCTGTCAAACTCAGGAGAATCACGAAGTGGTGGTCTCTTTTGCATGAAGTTGTTTGATGTCTAGTTTTCTTCGGATTCAAACCTGCATGGAGAAATGCACCCACAAATGTAAACAAATTAGCTTAGCGTGTGATGCAAGGCAAACATGTAGCGTGACCACGGCTCTAGAGCCTGGTCCTGGGTCCTGGTGACTGGGTTCGGTCCAGTTGCTTTCTTGGATGGAAGTATTTATTTGAGGACCGATCTCATATTCCGAAACAAATTTTCTTATGTGAAATGTAGACAATGTCAAAGTCATACAGGCAGTACTAATTTCCAAATTCTTTATTGTTGACACAGGAGAGTTTCACAACTCTATCGACTTTATTGAAATAATTTTCTTTGTTTAACTATAAGAAACGGTCTGCTGAGAGCTGTCCTTTACATGCACATATCGCTATGTTATCAATTAACAGGATGAACACTCACTAACATTAAGTATTGATTAATTAGGGATTATTTAAAAAGAAAATAACTTGTATAATCTCTTGCTTTGAATAATTTTAGAGTCAAATGCGGCTGTATCACATATACAGAACGGTACCATAACCGTTTAAAGGCCATAAAACACATTCATTTGAGAAATTATAAATTATACACGCCCCAAAGCCAAGAGTCTTCGGGGCTAATAGAAGAAAGTTTACAGGTTGCTTCATACTGTGCTGTTGTGGTAGAAAATCACCTGTTAATTAGTTATTTCCCATAGCTGAACTTAAAATTGCTATTTGTTACATATCCCAGTTTTTTCAGACAATGACAATGAACGAGGATACATCTGACGAAGTTTTGTTGCTGATTACAAAATTTAAATGTATAATTTTATGACCTCCCATTCGGACACGGACTCCACCAAGCCGAACACATATTTTGTTTTCCTTTAGATATCAACGAGTGTGAGGATGCAAGTGTGTGTGGAGCAGCTCGATGTCAGAATAACGAGGGCGGCTATGATTGCCTGTGCGAGGACGGCTACGTCTATGACAGTGAAAGCAAGAGCTGTGTTGGTGAGTATGTGCGGCCGTTCTCTATAAAAGGAACCGGGGCAGTTTTATTTGATCTGGGTTAGAAGCACTGTTGGGCTCAGCGGGCGCCTGATGCGGCTCCGTTGGAGGTCCTGAAAAGAAAGCAGAAATATTTTGAAGAAGTTCTGCACAAGTAGGTAACAGTTCATCCTCGGCCAATTTTCTTTTTAATACTTTAGATTTTCTCAGCTAAAATGTGAAGAATACATGCAAACCACCAAATGTTCTCTTTACAAGATCCATACATTGTTCTGGTTCTTTTAAGCGCTCCATGTATGGATTCACACATCTTTACAGCTGAGTGTGTATATCTCGTCTGCTGTGTGTCTGGACTGTAGGACAAAGTCATTACATTCCACAATTAAAGGGGACATATCATGCAAAATCCACTTTTTAGCCTTTAGATACGTTTTGTTGTGTACCTGGAGTCTGTAGGAGTGCCGAAAAGTTTAATTTAGTCTCTCCAAATGTTGCAGAGATATATTTATATTCTGTTTGGGTCGTATTTTTCAATCCGTTCAGTTTTCTCTATCATCTATCATCAATTCAGACCAAAACATTGCAGGTCCACTTTATATAGACCACAGATCAATGATTTAAGGGTGAAAAGGAAGCATTTAAAAGCGTGAATATGACCCCTTCAAGTTTTTCAAGGTATGCAATAAAAGATAAAGCAACATTATCAGATGATGGAAAGCCAACAATCACATGGTGGGAACCAGACGTTTCATAACCTCAGTGTCCCTCCTCAGAGGGTTGAAGTTTATTTAAGTAGATCTTTTCATGGCCATGTAAGGTTGTACGTGAAGCAGAGAAGTACTAGCCAGCCAACGTCAACGACCACTCCACTCAAGTGCTGTGTGCATTCCTCCCTGTGTTGCAATCAAGGAAAGCCTTTTTCTTTCAGTCTTGTCGATCAGATCTTCCTGTTTGTAATTCTTTGAAGTTATGTTTTGCCTGAAAGCGCTGAACTCACTTTGATAGGATCATGAAGTGTCTGCTTCCCTGTAATCTTGGCACCGCAAACAATCTTCTTTTTAATCAATCCGTCCTGTTTTATCACTTGCAGATGTGGATGAATGTCAGTCTGGTGTTTGTGAGGAGGAGTGTTTGAACGTTCCCGGGAGTTTCCGTTGCTTCTGTGACGGTCGTCAGGGCAGGAAGCTGGGACAGGACCTGAGGAGCTGTAAGGTAGTGGTATCGGGTTCTGTTCTTGCTGTAAACCTGCAATTAAAATCTACTTACTTTATCATTACGTTTAGGTTAACCGGTTTATAGGAACACCTGAGAACCCATAAAAACAATTTCGGCTCGTATTGAAAACCGTTTTGGTTGGTAGAAATGATAAAATTCTAAAAGATATTAAAACGAGAAGTATCTCGCTCAAGCCTGCAGACGGTTTTGGTGACTGAAGTTGCACCTTGTGTAGTTTTATGATTTCATAAAGTACCTTCTAGTGCCTCATGATGTCATGGTTTTGGTTTGTTCTCCAGCCTTTAACACCCTGTATGTCGCCTTCCCTGAAGAGGAATCCTCGTTCTCTTTATTTGGGTCGCATGTTCAGCGCCGTGCCCGTTGTACGGCTGCGTTTCCGCCGCATGGTTCACACGGGGTAAGAGACGGGTTTCTCATTTTATGCTTATCATCAGCAGTTGTTTCTTGACAAAATTGTGAAGCTGGCTGTATATTTCTTTTCTTTGGCCTAATTATTTCATTTTGGCTTCTACCATATTTTGGTTTTCGAGTAGTTGAGCCATTTCTCTCCATTCCTTCCTCCCGTCTTCATCAGTTTCTCTGCAGAGTTTGACCTCCGCACCTTCGATGGTGAGGGGGTGATCTTCTTCGCAGGAGGCCACCTCAACAGCTCCTGGATTGTTCTTGCTATGCACCAGGGGAAGCTGGAGCTGCAGCTCAAGTACGGTGCCGTCAGCAGAGTCACCAGCAGCGGGCCCCTCGTCAACGACGGCCAGTGGAGAAAGGTCAAGAGCTTGCGTTCAGATGCTTGAATAGCAGTTACATAGTCCTCTACTTTCTGAAATCATCTTGATTGTCTTCTCACAGATCTCAGTGGAGGAGCAGGGCCGGAGTCTTGTCATAAAGATTGACAGGGAGGCTGTCATGAAGATCGCTGTAAATGGGGATCTGTTCACTCTGAAGAAAGGCATGCACGAACTTAACCTCACTGTAGGAGGAGTTCCTTTCAGAGAGGATGGCCTCGTCAATCAGGTGTTTATTTGAATGTGCTTGTTGGCGTTCCTGATCGCGCACTAAAGATACACGTCCTTTAGGCATTTCCCAACTGTCCCAACTTTAATACATAGATAAATCCCCGCCTGGACGGCTGTCTGAAGGAGTGGCGCTGGCTGACGGGGGAAGACACCTCAATCCAAGAAACCATTCGGTCCAATGACAACATGCAGTGTTTCAGCTCTGAGGCTCCTGGAGCGTATTACCCTGGAGTCGGCTTCGCTCTCTTCAACATCAGCTATGGTGAAGACTCTATGCTCCGCACAGTTAGAGAAAACCATTTAAATGACTCTAAATCAAACAGCGTAACAACAAATGTAGTGGTTTGAAACCATAACTTTTAAAATCCATGTTGGACATTAATGTCTTTGTCATTAATGCACCGATTCTGTCGTTGTATACAATCGTTGGCTGGTGAAGTTCATCGCCTCCTGCTCTAACTTTCTGTTGTCCTGTAGAATCAAAGAACCTGAGCATCCAGATGACCCTGCGCCCTCTCTCCGGTATTGGAGTGCTGTTTGCACTGGTTCACCAGGACAAAGTGCCTCTCTCCATCGCTCTGTCTGACTACAATCCTACCACAGACGAATGGAGAGACGTGAGTGAATCACGTCTCTGTTAGCGCATGCGTTCCAAATGTTAAGGAGTATCCTTTTAATAAAAAACTGACCCTCTCTGTTTGTCTTCAGTTCATTCTGGTTTCTGTGGGCGATGTTGTTATCGCCAGCTCTCCTGCAGCCCTCTGCGACGGTGAGAGTCACAAAATCCAGGTGACCATCTCAGGTAACCAGACTCTTCTTGAGGTCGACGGCCAGCCTGGACGAAGTGACGAATCAGAATACACTACAGACGTCTTCTCACATTCAAGCACCTTTATAGGAGGCCTCCCAGGTAAGGATTTACCCTTTGATAACATGCACAAAGTATTCTGTGGCAGAAGGCGACTTTTTTGCCAAAGTTGGTTGTCCACATTTACTACTTGGGTTGATTAAGTTAATAAATATTTTGAAAGTAGTTTGATAACAGACTTTTGCAAATTCTGCATAAACCTATTGTTATCAAGCCTTATTTTCACAATTTTCTGCAAGAATGTGTCAAATAGCTTCAGATCCTCCCTATGAACAAAAGGAAGCGGGATCAGACTCATCGCATGCGCTACAGCCAACATAAAAACCACACGGAGGCAGCCCAGATGTCAGATGTTTAGTCAAAACTAAACAATTTCAGCTTAGCGGTGACAACTTTCAGCTACGCTAACGAGAACCCTGCTTACCGATATTAGATATAAACAAATGGTCACACTGCTAAACGCCCCATAATCCTGTGCTGCATCACCATCAGTGTCACATGGCCAAACAAACACCACATGGCCAACCTCTTCCCCTCCTGTAGCCCAAACACAAGCAGCAACAAGATGGAAATAAACATTGATTAGTAATATCGGCTCAGGTTTACTGACTGGACTGATATGTTAATAAATGACTAACATCGGCCTGATATATCATGCATTCCTAAACAAAACATAATCTTACTAAACAAAATCAATACTGCATGTTTTTTTTTAATTATGATTACTCTATTTTTTGCTGTCTGGCACAGAAAATGAAACAGATTCCTACAGTTTGAAAATGAAAGTAACTTTGAACTTTTGATCGTTCATCAGAGCAGTCATTAACACCGGTTGGGGTCGCGTTCTTGTTTGCCAAGTGGCAGATTCAACACCGGCAGTAAAACCTTTTGCATGCTGATCATCAGGTTACAGCTGCGTTTTTTTGCTGACTGGTTGTCATTTGTTCCCTCAGATGTTTCCCTGGTGTCCACCCTGGTGTCAGCGCCCTACAGCGGCTGCATGGAAGTCACCGTGAACGGACAGTCTCTGGATCTGGACAAGGCCATCCACAAACACAACAACATCCGCTCTCACTCCTGCCCCCTGCTGAGCTCTCAGCTGTGACGAAAATCAGTCTACAAGCAGGTCTTTGACTTGATGGTCAAGATGTCCACTAAGATTCCAAAAGCTCTGACTCATTGGGAGATGGCTTAGATTAAAAGTACACATTTTTAAAATTGGCCCCTCTGCATAGTGGCATCTGCTGGGTTTTTCATAATTTTTACATTTCTATGACCTAGTATATGGAATATGGCAATACATGTTAATGTGTTATAGGCTTGTTGACCCACAAGAACACCGCAGAGGATTTTCAGAGCAGTGTTAGATGGTCAGAGTTCTACACTTGCTACCTTTGCTGAAATCCAGATTTCTTTGAATTTCTCTGCTGGCATTTCCAAAGCTTAGTTAAAGGGGGTGCTAACAAATGTAAATAAAAAATAAAAAATAGGACCCTACTGTACCCTGCTCAGAGAAACTGTCATCACCCGGTGCTTAAACGACTCTGAGCGTTTGGTGCGTAGGAACGTGTTGATTGTGAACCTAGTCATATTTGCCCTTGAAATGCTGAATCTCCTTTTGAGCCACAGCATCGAGACACAGCTTTGTGTTTTGTTTGATGACCTTGCACATCGTTGCAGGTAGAAATGGACTGCGATCTAAAGCCACTTTTATGATTTCCTCTCGAATACAAAAGCACTTCATGTCTGCCTGCAACCTTAAAAATCAACCATGTGCCTAGAAGATAACAGCCAACCCAAACATGTCAACAGCTCCCCTCCGATCAGGTGAACCATTGTGCAGCGGTGCAGTACTGTAACACCTCAAGAGGAAATTGTGTAACTGCCTGTGCATCTACCAGGTGGATTCCAGTCCTTTCAAGCACTGACTAACTTCATCACAAAGTCCCCGTCTTTTCCTAAGAGTCACTCAGTCACAGTTAGAACCTGCCACATACCAACCTGACGTCCACAGATAGGCCACAGAAGCACAGGCAAGACAGGAAGGGGCACTGTCCACAGAGGCAGATAAAGCACTGCATTAATCGCACCACACAAGCTACTGAGAACAAGAAGAGTGCGCTGTATTATACTGTGTGTAAATAATGTTACTGTAAAATGCTTTAGAAGTGACAGAAAGCAAACACTACCTTCTGCTGCAATATTTTTGATTGTTTCAACAAAAGCATTAAAGCCTCTCAACCTCTGCGTCTGAGGAAGGTTTCAGCAATAAGTCCGTCTGCTCGACACAGGAAGCGAGAGGTGGGAAGAACAACGGCCTGGAATCCAAGTAGCATCAGTCTTTAGGAGCTCATTTTAATTTCACGGTGCTGAGCAGATTAAAAACACATTTCAAAACTGATAATGTCAGAGGAGCATGTTTGACTTGAAACGCCAAAAGGGCTCCAGTGTTGTTTTACATCCTTGTCATTTTATAGTTTTCTTTTGAATGAATGCAAGAGTATCAAGTTTGACCTTTTTATTGTATTTTTTTTTATCATGTGTTGTATATTGAACTTTTCCCTTATTTTTTTATTTTTCACGTTAAACTGCCAGTATGTGTACAATGCTGCGAGATGTCTGCCTTTTGAGTTTTAACTTCCCTTAAACCTATTTAAAAATAAAATCAGTTGTATAAACATTATATTATAGAGTAAAACTGTATTTTCCAAAACGTTTATTTGTTCACTTTGTGATCTTTGTTACGTGGTCCTAAATAAAGGCGGCTCCTCGCTTTGAGTTATTTTTATTACAGACTAAAGCTCTAAGGATCTTAGATTTCAGTTCAAGATGATTTAGTTGCTTATTATAAGCTTGGAAATTCCCAGCATGTTAGTTTTAAAAGTAAAAAAACAGAGTAAATAATAGACTAAACATTTAACATGCAGTTGTTTGTTTAAAGCGTGTTTGTGCACCAGACTGTTGTGGCCCTTCAGATTCAGTGCAACGGTGGATAAACAGCAGCAAGACCAGAGGACATTTCTACAGTCGGGTTTTTACGATAAGAAAATGGAGCCTGAAGCTGCTGATCCAGTCTGAAAAACAACAAGCTGTAGCAGAATGAGTTGCAGAACCACATTTTATTGCTTTTTACTTAAACGTGATTATTTCTATTCTCTTTTTTTTGAAACGTACAGCTGCTGAAACTAAACAGGAGTCATCTAGTAGCTGTTTGACTCGCAGTAGAACTGCTGACACTTCAAAGGAAAAAAAAGACATTTCTGGGAAATGCGCATATTTTCCTTACAGGACGGGAGATTGTGCAACACTGGGAATGTGTTTTCGTATGGTTCTCCTTTCCACTTGTTCTCTAGTAAAACTGTTTTAGGGACATGCCTAATTCTTTTACTTTAGATGTCACCCTATGCACCGTTCAAGCACGAACGTAGCTTGATTGAAACTAGAAAAAGGGTGTATTTTCCAAAATCTAAAATTTGATCTTTTTCAAAGCCCTTACCGCACGTATGTATAGGTCCGAGGTTAAAACAGTACGAGTTGCGTGGCAGCAGATAATCCCAACATTTTACACACATCATCAATAATGTATACATTATATTGACTAAGTGCACATTTAATAATAAACACAAACATAAATAAGAGTAACATGAACATCATCTAATCTTAGTTTCACATTTCAAGAAAGCCCTTTTAATTTGAATATAGATGATCACATGTTTTATCTACACGCGATAGATCAGATCAGTTCTATAATCCAGTAAATTATGAGGTTCTATCAGGAACCTAGACTCTAACTCTTAACTCTAGACATAAACAAGTTAACAATACTGGAAGTTTGCTTACTCGCCTTAAAGCTGCTCTAATAATTTTATTAGCACAGGATGCTGGCTAGCAGATATGATCTGGACCCCCACAGCCTTTTATTTTGATTCCTGTCTTCAAAATTAAACTAAAAAACACAGAAAAAAGGCTTCATTTCTTTTATATCTTAGTGAACAAAAGTGGTGCTTTAGATATTTTAAGCCCTGCTTTGTTTTAAAGGTGCATTCTCAGAGCCTGACTAATTTTAAATTAAGAGGGAAGTGAGAGGATATGGTCATAATAGGAATGTTGGGCTGCAAACATGTTGAGGTGATTTGCTGCTTTCTTTCATAAATAAAATCCCATATTTTAGTGTCAGCTTGAGCCTTTCTGAGGAGTTTGCTCCCTCTTCTTTTACATGTTTGGGTTTTCTCCATGTTTTGGCTGATCTAAACCAACTGCAGGGATGAGTGTGTATTCTTGTATCAGTATACCAAGCTGATAAATGAGTGACCAATCATAATCTAACGCCACAAAAAGATGAATAAGCAGATTTCCTAAAAGAACACCACTGGAAATAATTTGTTTCTACATAAAGATATTATACGTCTATCAATCTGTGTCTGAGCTCAGTTAAAACCCACAACAGCAAACACAGAACTGAAATGTAGTGAGTTATCTCTCTACAAAGTCAGCCTACAAAAGCTCTTGTGCTACATTCAGCCTGAACCGGGTGAAGACATCCTTCTGCAACTCTGCATCCCCCACTTCGCTTCTCTGTGTCGGTCAACGCTCAGCAGGCGTACGGCGGGGGCTTCTCGAAGGGGCTGTAGGAGGATCCGTACAGGATGGGAGCGTTGGGAGTCAGCATGTAGCCTCCTGGGTCCTGGGTGGCTCCCTGAGGCTGTGGCTGTGTGGGGACCTGGCTGGGTTGCTGGTTCTGGCTCTCCTCAGAGGGGCAGACGCCAGAGCCTCCTTCAGGGATCATCTGGGGAGTAGCAGGTGCCTGGTAGCTGCTGGTATGCTGTAGGGGGGAGGAGAGGAATAACAGAGTGTAATCCCCAAAGTTATCTTTGGTATTTTTAGGTGAAATATGCTTTTCATTTGTTTGGTCTTTGTAGTGTGGCCAAATAAATGTCAACTAAGATCAGCCTTTCAACAAAATATTCCACTTTAAAGCATCAACCAGACCTACTGTTCTGTTTCAACCTTTCATATGGCAGAGGAACACCAGAACAACAAAAAACTTCTCATTCCTAATGGTTATGCTTTGGTACCTGCATGGGTATAGGATAGTTTGGGTAGGCGGGCAGAGCCTGTCCTGGGGGACAGAAGCCCGCGTAGGAGAGCATGTGCTGAGTTGGGTTGTACAGGATGTGTGGCGCAGGACTCGGAGCAACCTGAGGACTGGGCTTCTGCTGCAGGAAAAATAAAAAAGCAACTAGTTACAGTCTTAGAAGGAGGTACCACTGAAAAAGGTTTAGAAGCATAAATAGAGCAAAATAAAAATGATATTCATAGTTAAGCTTTTAAAGTGGTATTTTTCAATAGTTCTTCAGGCCTTCAAAGATTTGAGGGGACTTTTTTATAAACTTCCTTTCTATTTTCAAAAAAAAAAAAAACACAAAGTAAATTTAAATTTAAAATTCATCTATTATAAAGAATACCTACACACAGAGTAATAAAATGGTTAATTTCTGTTTGGACTTTGATGACTATGGCTTCCAGATAATGAAAACCCAAAATTCAGTTTCTCAGAAAATTATTATTACATATGATCAATAGGAAAAGTTTTAAAACAGAAAATTAATGTCATGACTTGACAGTTGAGAAAAACCACAGGTAACGATGCAGATGAGCTGAAAGTCGCCATTAAAGCAACCTGAGTTTCCTTAACACCTTAACACAGAGACAGGCTGATCACCTCCATACCACGCCCCTATAATGCAGTAAATCATGCAAAATTAGCTCCAGATACGCACCGAGTACATATGCTGTACAGTATATGAATCTACTTTAAACAAGGCCTACATTTCAGTATAAAAACTATTTTGTTTTAATTTCTACAAATTATTTTTTTCATAATCGTTGAAACTGACTATAAAAGCAGTTTGGGACATATTATTGTGCACTCTTCTGAAGCTGTGTAAATCTGTAGTTTTCTGTTCTTTCTTATGGTCTTTTAAAGTTTTCTGTGGAAATTAGCTGCTTTTCTGACAATTTTCAGCCCACTCATTTACAGAGGAATGGTTCGTTTTTGCTAAAGTACTAAACTATGGTCTATGAATCGTTCAGGCATAAAAACTGAGTCCAAATACAGCGGTGAACTTTTAGCCACTGTTTTTCTGTCTTGATCATTTTTAGGCCTGACAATCCTTCTTGGGTGCTCCTCTTGTCCACCTTCTTTATTTTTCTTAAACACACACTGTACAGTATGGTGTCATGATCAAGTACAAGGGCCAGACAGAAGATGAGCTAAGAGCACTTTCAAAACCTTTACTTTTACTCTAGAAAAGTAAAGAATTGTTAAACTTAGCATTATTTCAGGGAGTTCAGTTTTCTAAGAGACACGTGACAGCTTGTTAAAATAATATATTAGCCATGCAATGATCATATATTGTAGTAAAACAGATGTCTAGATTTCTTCTTTAAAGTCTGCAGGCAGTTAAAGACCCGGGGATTATATTAAACTCCAACATCTGTGCCAGCCACATGTGATATTACATACATTTATTTCATCTAGGTCTCAGACTGCCTTTTACATGTTTTTTTAGGATTTCTGTGTCTTTTACCCTTCAAAGAACTCTTTTTGTTATAATTCCCCTGGGTCTCTTGCTCACCATGTCCTTGTACGCTCCGAGGACGGCGGCATCGATGATGCCCAGGAACAAGGCGACCACGTTCAGCACCACCGAGGCCCACAGCAACCGGTGCAGGTGGATCACATCCCAGCAGCTGCCGACCCCTGTGAACTCGTAGTAATGGCTGCGGTACTCTGTACTGGAACAGGAACAGGGCATCTGTGAGCCATGAGGAAGAACTTTTAGTGCTTTAAATTTGGCTGTTATGATCTGGAGGCATCTTAACCTTCTTAACCTGGCAGGATAAGCAAAACCCAAAACCGTGACAGGGTCATTCAGATTTAGGTAATTCAGTCAGAATCTGAATTCACCTGTTTGCTATATAATGTATTGTATAGTGCTGAGATTCTAACATAAATTATATAAAAAAATAAAAAAATCCTGCTGAAACTGCATAAAACAAATTTTATTGTAAACCATCTATTTAACTTTTAATCTTTGATTAAACCTTAAAACCCCCCCTCTTCTCAGTTCATATTCCAATAGTAATATCATACGCTTATACTATGTTATTATGGTAAACTTAAAATTGTCAGATTTGAAAACAGTGTAATACAATATAGTCATTGGGCCCGCTCATCCTGAACAATAAATGTATATTTGAAATATTAACATGATGCTTCTCTTAAACATCATGTTATATAATCATGTAATTTGCTTCATATTGCTCAGGAAGATTAGGTCTCATCGGTTATTTTTCTCTAGCCTTTCCACTTGGCAAAAATTAGACCTGATTAGATTTTCTCTCCCTTCAAAATTTTCATTCTGGATGAATTTTTATTCTGTTTTTGTTACCTTTTTATCAAGGATGATGACAAAAATGATGACGAACGTTTTTCATTGACCAAATTAACAAGAAAAAATTAGAAAAAAATATAAATTATTTTTCAAGTCTTGAATTAAAATGAAATCTCCCCTTTGTTGTAAATTTGTTGTGATTTGTTTTCCCAGCAGTACTCCCAGTAAATTCAGTTCTTGATATCTGTGGTAGTAGTACTCTGTGGTAGTAGTACTCTAATGCCCAAACAGACTGGCCTCTTGGGACCCAACAGATATATATATTTTGTAAGGCGATCATTCCTCACCCTGGGCTTTGACACCCTGGGCAGTGAGCCACGTCCCCCACATGAAATCTGCCACTGTTCTCAGTCAATTTTAAACTCACTTTCAATGTGAGTTTCAAAATGTAGTGCTTGTTTAAAGCCTGGTTGACTCACCTCTCACAGTTATAAAGGTAGCAGCAGAAGCAGGTGTTGCTCCTAACCTTCATCTTGCAGGCTTTGTTGAATGAGCGGCACGTCACCTGCAGGAAGAGTTGCTGATAAGTTCAACAGGATAAAAATGGTTTGAATTTAGACAAATAGTAAAAAAAAAGAAGAAAAAAAAAGAAATGCAAATGTTACGTGTGTAAATCATTTACAAAAGCAGCGTAACCTGTAAAAAGTTTTCACAGGGTTGGCAAGATGGAAACAACCTATAATCTTGGGGTGGAACACTAAAACCAAGCTCAGTACCAGAATTTCATTATATAGTAACACGTTTCTGCCACTAGATGTCCCTGTCTGCTTTATAAAACGTTCAGTGAAGCACCAAAAATGATTGCCGCCTCTGTTGATTTTTTGATAGAAGTACTGCATGAAAAAATATAAGAGAATAAACCTCATTATAGTAGTTATCATAGGCGTATCCCGATCCGCTGCTGTAATAGTCACACATGTCCTCCTGCAAGGGCCTTATATCCTGAAACAGTAAAAGATTTGAAGCAATAAGCTGCTGGTGTAAAACACATTTTGCAAAATCACAGCATTTTCTTTGTAGTTAGTTTACATGAAAAATGTGTTCAGCGATGTACGTTTGTACTGAAAGTCTGCATCTGTGTGTCACTGAAGCTGTAAAGGTTTACAACATGCATCTGCTAATTTCTGCCCACTGCATCGGTCTGCAAAAGCCACCCCATTATTCTTCACTGCACTTATGCAGCGCCAAAGGTAATAAAATTCATTTTACTTTCCAAGGCCTGAATGTGCAATAGATATGACTTTTACTGCATGAGAACCAAATACATATATCTGCAGAGACCAGATTATATTGGTGATCAATATCAGGAGCTCAGTGCAGCTTTTAGGATGTGATTGGGAGCAGGAGCCAGTGTTGTCCAGAAGGGAGGCTATGATGAGCATATTAGGTGTTTCTTTGTTTATCTAGAGATATTCTGGGGTAAAATAAACATATTATCATTTACTTTGTGCATTCATAAGTTTTCCCTTCCTGATACCTCCTAATTAACAGACATTATTTGGGGATTTTATTCATTTTATGACACTTCAATCAGGTTAAAAGCTTTAACAGCCCTCTCTACAGGTTGAGCTGAGATCAGGACATCCGATATGGTCTTCAGATTTCCTAATCTAATCAGGGTGTCTGTGTGAGTCTTGACCTGCATTTGAGCATAAAAACCTGCCTAATTTGGCATGAGATTAGGTCTGTGAACACTTGTCTGATTTTTCTTTTCCGGACAAAGTGATGATTTAAATCATTAAGATTTTTGTCTTTTCAGGAGAAATCTGTGCAATACTTACAATAAACTCCGAAGCAATGATCCCATCCACAATGGCACAGAAGAACGCTGCAATGACTCCAATACTGATGAAGATTATTGCTGCCACAAGCTAAAACAGAGCAGAAGGAAATGAGAAAAAATGATTCATGAAAATCTGTAAACAAAACAAAACCCCGTAGACCTCTAGAATTAGTTATGCAGCTTTTATTTTGTGATCTTTGCCCCAACAGCCAGAGCATAGGGTTTGGGAACCTTATTAGTACATTTATTGATGTACACAAATGTATGTATTATTTAATTTGAAAATAAGTTTAGAATGTAACGTACAAATAACTTTAAAATGTTTGTTTAAAGCATAATTTGACTTCAAATTCTATTCAAAGTATCAGTTTAATTTACTTGATTATGAGTCTATTTTCAGATCAATCATCACTCAATGCTTGAAGTCGAAGTTGGCATTTCACCATAGCACCAACACACACACCAACACACACACACTCACATACAGGTAATCTTCACATCCCCAGTGGTGTTTGCCCTGATTGGTTGTCTGCAGGGTCTGGGCTGCAGGATGATAAAGGAAATGTATGGCTCCTTCCTCTGCCAACACGTTTGAGCATCGTGGTTGATTTACAAGCCGGATTCAGCGTGCAGCACAAAAGGACGGTCTTTAGGTGGCCGTAAGGTCAATCTAATTCCCTCTATCTGCCACACACACAAATCCACATTGTTCTCTGTTCCCGATCACCGATCAATAACCTCTAACTTGAGCTTTTTCTTTTTTTAAATAAAGTGATCTAAGTCACATATCCACTCAGACTCAGGTCTTTTACACTTCAAGGCACGATCGTCTTTGGGATTTCACACTCTCAGCCCTACAGACACATCTGGCAGATCACAGATGTCTGATCATAAAATGTACTAATCAGCATCAGTTACAGACGCTTAAATCGCCCCACCGGACCAAAGCTTCAGTACCAAACAATTTTTTAATCAAAACGTTGGCCCCATTTAGCAATTTTCCGGATTAGTTACTCTGGTGTTCGTCAAGATGCATTTCATTTAGATTATCGGACTTGTTGGCTTGTTTTTGAAGGTGAACTGCGCAAAGATCGTTTAAAACTTAAAACAGACTTTAAATCTGTCAGAAACCTTCCATTCTCTGAATTTATAATTTTTTTCCCACATCTATTGTTAATAAGCGCAAGGCAGAAAAAAATGTGCTTTTTTAATGTAGGCTAAAACAAGGAATGTTATGAAAAATTCTAAATGTAAAATGCAATAATACACATTTGTTTTTTGACTTGTGACATTTTACCAATGTGAATTGCTTAAGGTCACCTAAAACATTTTGATTTAGTAATGTCACTGCATGCTATTAATCCTCCAGGTAATAAAGATATCATAGTACAGCTCACTTTAATCTTGTTACAGCTTATTCCAGCTTTACACACACGCAGGTTTTTTTTCTGCTTCGTGCTGCTCGTTAAGTCATCACAACAGTTGGATTTTATGTGCGAGTTTGTGAAACAGTACAGAAGTAAAGAGAGAAGTGCTGTTCTGTGAAGTAGTTGTCAGTAGTAAACAGCTGCCAGAACAACCTCAGCATGGAGAATCTGAGAGAAACTCTCACTGCAGAGTCACGCTAACATCTGGTCAGGGCAGGGCCTGGACCCAAGCAGGCTTCTGTCATTGTAAAACAAGTCCACTCTCACAAACTTCATTGACCTTCATTCACATGCTATTTTATAAACCTTCACACCTTATTTACTTACAAATATGCCATTATTTTGACTGCAGACCATGTTAGCCAATGATATAATAGAAACTAATACATTGTATGCACTTAATGTGTTCTGAACCAACATTTATAACCACAAAATGTCAAAGTTAATCAAATTTAAAACAAATTGCTATGTAAAATTGCCAACATGACAAGGTGGAGGGGTTTGAGCTCCCCTATGATCCTGAAGGCCATGTTGTCTAGGGCTTCGGCTCCTGGTAAGGTCTTACTGACAAATGACGGCAGGATGGAGCGGGAGATGGAATGCATATCAGCAGTAATGCAAATGCTCCGGTCGGTTATAGTGAAGAAAGAGCTTAGCTGAAAAGCGAAGTTTTCAATTTATTGGTCTTGCCTATGTTCTTACCCTCACCTGTGGTCATAAGATATGGATAATGACCGAAAGAACGAGATCCCGGATACAAGCAGCCGAAATGTGTTTCCTCCATAGAGTGGCTGGGGTCACCTTTCTAGATAGGTGGAGGAGCCCCATCATCTGGGCGGAGCTCGAAGTGGAGCCTCAGCTCCTCATCATAGAAGGGAGTCAGCTGAGGTGTTTTGGGTGTTATTCTTTTTTACTTTCAATGTCCCTATAATGGCTTAACATATAAAGTGTCCCCAAAGTGGCACCAGGATCTAATTTCTTTGTTCAAGTCCAAAATGATCAACAAATTTAAGATGAGTTATGATCCTGCAGAAAAACAATGAACTTCTAAAACCATCTAAAATCGGCTTAATAACGGTCAATGTGAGCACATTTTCTGGCAAACAATATTTTGTAATCCTGAAAAATGTCATCTAGAATTACAAATTTTATGCGTTCAACCTTTGATGCAGCACCATTTTACTCTCACTGACATTTGCAGACAGATACACAAATCGTCATTTACTGCTGCCTTATTTCTCCTCTTGGCAGGGAGAAAAGAAATTCAATTCTATTCAGTTCAATTCAGTTTATTTATATAGCGCCAATTCACAACACATGTTGTCTCAAGGCACTTCACAAAAGTCAGGTACACACATTCCAATTAGTCCTAACCATTGAACAGTGCAGTCACATTCAGTTATTTATTCAAATTGGATAAAAAGTTTTTCTATCTAAGGAAACTCAGCAGATTGCATCAAGTCACTCCTAAAACACAAAAAGTATAAAACTCCAAACAAAATTCCTGTTTATGTTTTTGTTTTAGTTTGTATCAAATATAAACAATTCTGCTTTGTAAAATGGTGCAAATGCTGTCAAGCAAACTGACCTGGTTGAAAATCAGCAGGAAATGCGAAAGGCATCATTTTATCACGATACTGAAATACATTTTCCTCAGAGATGTGAATAAAGAACCAAGCTGAGGAAATGAGCTCTTTCTGGCTGGCTTTATCTGCCACTGGTCCAGACTCTCCACTTCATTAGCGGTTCAAATGACTCCACTTTATGGGCTGCAAGTGGGAGATGAAGCCAGCAGCTGAGACAATAGAGCCTGACAACTGCATTACTTCAGATTACCTTGGCAACAGCTGCCAGCACATAAAACATCTTTGCTGTTTAAACCCCCAACGCTCTAGTAGAAATGAATAATCATACCCTGTATAAGATTAAACACACACACACACACACACACACACACACACACACACACACACACACACTGTAGATGGTTAATCTACTCTTAGAAGTTCAGTCTACTTCATCTTAAAGTAACTTTTTAAACTTTATGTAAAAGTTATATACAATGCTGTGAAAAAAGTATTTCCCCATTATAAATTTCTTCTCTTTCTGTTTTTGTCACACTTAGTAATAAAATAATTTTAAAATCAGACAACAATAACATTAATAAATAAAAAAATATTTGCTATAATCTGCGTTTACATTGTTAAGGAATAAATCCAGCCCAACCTCCTGTTTAAAAGAGTTTAGATTCAGGCACATTGGAAGGTTATGAAGGGTCTGTTTAATGCAATGCCAAAGCATCTCAATCGGTTGAAATTATGAGCAGTTAATTAATCACCTGCAGAAGATGATCCACTTTGATGAGAAAAAGGTTAGTTTTCAACAAACAGGTTGTCTTACTACTTTATCTTTCTAATGTCCCATTGGTTCGTGTTATCAGAACTTTATAAACCTTTTCACCTTCATAACATCTGCACTACAATGTTTTTAACAAAGGAGCTTTTGGCTATTAACAACAAAGACAGAGAGGCTCAATGGTCCAAGAAAGGAGCAAGGAGGTTCAAACATGGACAAATGTACACTTTGCTACAACTTTAAGGAAAGGACATTAATGGCAAACAGATAAAGATACAAAGAGGAATTTTATGGCCTCTGTAAAGATAACTATTAGTTTATGTAACTGAAGGTGCTGACCGCTGCAAGGTCTTCCTCTGCTGGTTGATTGGCGATCGTCCAATTGTGACCACAGCTGGGTATGTCGGTAAAATATGGCCCTTTACAGGTTCAACTCTCTCAACTGTAAGGTGACCACGAGGACTGCAGTGTGGGAGATATGGGCAGTGACTAAAGGAGATGCTGCTGTAGGAGAGAACGTGAGCTACATGAAGCGTTTAGTCATAACGAAACCAAATCAAAGAGCATCAGGGCAGTGAGGCTTGTTATCGAAGTGGCTCTCATGACCAGACAGAGAGACAGTTTTTCATCTTCATCTTACTTTTACAGGAAAGGCTGCACAGTCCAAAAAGCTCCTATAGGATTTAAAAAATATATATATGGCAGAGTACAAGAAATTAAGACATTAAAGCTTTACTCTGCAAATATAACTGACTGCTGTCTGGGCTGGTTCCTGTAATACCGACCCATCGGCATATAGAAATGTGAATGATGATATCAGGGCAGTTTGTCACGGTTAAGAGATTTTTATATGCATTGTGGAGTCTTAATCTAAATGGTCTCGAACCTCAACGAAAAATCTTATGTCGTTCAAAGGTGGATGCTATTACTGAACTCATTTTTGTTTTAAAGATACAGTCAGTCTTTATAAACTAAAGAAAAAATGTCTCCTACTGCATTTTATCTACAGCCATCTTATAAATAAGAATTTAAGAAGAAAAATATAGATTTATTAGAAAAGTGTTTAAAAAAAAACAACTAAGCAAACTTTTTTGTTTTACCTTTAATGTGACCGATACCCTGCACAAGTCCATTAAAAAACCAACAAACTGTAATCTTAAAACTCTCAAACAACATCCTAAAACTTGGAATACTGCTGTGTTCAAAACTAACCACCTTATTTAAACTCTTGTTAAATAGGAGCCCGTATACACATGCCATCATTTAAAGTGTCTCTGGTCAAGCCCACACAAAGTTCAGGTGTTTTTGTAAGTTTTTGCAGGCATTTAAATATAAGAATTTTACAGCTAAGGCCACGTACTGCAGAGGGCTTCCAAAACATCACAGGGATCAGTCAGGATGTCATATGCAGGTTAACACACAGTCAACAATGCAATGAAATGCTTGGGATAAGAAGAACCGTTCAACTCACTATAAAAACAAAAGCACTAACGGTGTGCAATAAAAAAGCACACATCGTGCAGCAGCAATAAGCTAATAAAATGTCACAAATGTGGTTTAGTGCAGTATTATTGTCCAGAGTTCAGTAGTCTGACAGCATGTGGATAACAACTGTCTTTATCCTTTTATTTAAGGCCATGAGCCTGTTCTCATGGAAAAAAACATTTCAAGTCTGCAAAAACACATATGAAGTCTCCCAAAAGCATGTGGGAAAATATGTTATGGTGTGATTAACGGTTGGACTTTACGGCCATAATTTTAAAAGAACAGAAAACACACATCACCAAAACATACCGCACCCACAGTGAAGCATGGTGGTGGCATTGTCATGCTATGGAGAAGTTTTTCTTCAGCAGGACATGAGCCCTATTTCAAGGAGGGTGGACTTTAATTATTATTATTGTGTGTTGGTACAAAGCCTTGTTAGAAGAACAGCACATCACAAACAACAAAACATGGCTTCACAGAAGAAGATTAAAGATCTGGTTTGACCCAGTGTGTGCTCAGCCCTGAATCTGTGGAGTGATCTGAAGAAGGAGATCTCCTGTGCACAGGAGATCATCTTGTCATCTGACAGATTTGGGTGTTTTACAGAGTTATATTGCTCAGTTGAAGGTGAAGAAAGATCTGAAAAGGTTTCATTTCTTTACATAACGGAAACCAGGGATTTCACCAGGGGTGCATAGACTTTTTAACACATTTACCAGGTTTATTGATTACATTTTTATTTTCTATTTATATTTAAAGCTTGTGTTGTGGCAGGGCTTTTGCATTGCTATTTATTGAGTATATTTAGTTTCATCTTGCAGCTGAATTAGGCGGTCAGCATCACCTGTAAAACTCCAATATGAATAAACAGCATTGATACTTTGGTTTGTTTTATATTGATCATTAAATTCTCCAGGGAAGCAGGAAATGTATATTTGGCCAGTGCAAATAAACTCATCACTTCTCTTCTTGTTTCCATTTCAGTCCATACCAACACCTATATCTGCTGCTTTATGAGGTCAGAGTACAAAAAGGGTTGGCCGATTCAGGAAACGAGACCAGCCTTAGGGGCTCTCAGGTATCCAAAACATTGTGCTAAGGATAGTTGTTCCTTTCTGCTGTGCCAACCGGCTCTCGTGTTACTGCCATGGCATCGAATGCAGGACAGAAGAATTAGACACCTGTGTGGGAGCGAACATTGTGCCTCAGAAGAGACACAGTAGACCAGTGTTAGCGTGGCAGCAATCACACTATTAAAGTTTAAAGCACAGAAGTGGGGGAGTGATGCCTGAGAGGCAGCCAAGACGCCGCCGCTTGTTTTCTTTGTTCACACATCTAAACAACAAACAGACAACATAAAACCTAAGAGAGTCAGAACTCAGGCAGAAAACCTGACTTTATCTTTTATAACGACACATCAGACAGACTCGACCCAATGTGTGCGGACGGCAACAGGACGAGCATCAGTGAAGACTGCGTCACACATGGTATAGACGGTCTCACAAGGTAAGCTAACGTGATCTGAGCGGGCACACAACACCCCGAACACTCCATGAAAAATTCACAGCACCCACACTCATGTACCACAGCCATGTGGAAAGGCACAGGGATCACGCCTTTATCATACCTAGAGGACTTCTAATAAAACTGTTTGTGACATGTTGTAATTTATAACTACTGTCAGGTTTGTAGAAGCAGACGGATGAGAGATGCGTCTCGTTCTATTACAATGTATAGATTTGGAGAGAAACTGCTATTTATTTATTTAAAGTCACCAAAACACTTTTTCATATTTTTATTTCATGGCTCAACATGAACAAAATATATGAAGAGAGATAAAAACTACAATCATGGAATATTATTATGACACCTGTCAGGTATTCTGAGTTTATTGATCTCCTTGAAACCATAACAAATTATTGTTTGGATTTTATGAAACTGAGTCAAGATATGATTTTGAAAAATAAAACAAATCACCTTTCCATCCTTTATCATTCACTTTTACTTAAAGGGATTCGACAGATTTGACAGTTAAACCTTTTTCTGAAAGGGAAAAACAGCAAGGACTGCTTTGTAGGAGTCCTTCTTGGCCTGAGTGTATTATTGTCATTTATTTTATCCAAAATACAAAAGCATAGAAGAACACAGCTAGGCATGAATAACTGAAGAATTTTTATGTGAGGATTAAAATAATTAGGACAAATTAAACATCAAGAAAAATGTTACTGGAGGCCCTTTCAGACAATCCTGGTATCATTCTGAGCTTCATTCTGAGGTACTGACAATTAAATGTCACATAACACTATCTGGATGCTATTGGTCTTGTAGCTGCAATGTATTTGACCGTCACTGGACTATTGTCACAAACTGGCTTATACTGGGGCCAGTTTAGTTGGATCGGTGTGTTCTTTCTCATTTTTATTTTTTAAAGAAACTTTTAAACGGTGACCAGCTGAGCTGTTATTTTTCTGATGTTGCTTTTAAGGGGTTGTGAACTGGATCATTTTTTATAACCTTGTTGTAAAAGGAGGCGATCTGGTGTTATTTGTGTTCCTGTCGAAAATAAAGGATCTCTCCTAGCAGCTGGCCGATACTAATGCAATTCTCCCTCTTGTCATTGAAGTCCAGAGACAAATTCGCCCGACCACAAATCCAGTCACGTATGCTGACCCGAGCACAAGGACCATGAACTCATTACGCTGCCATCAAGTAATTTGATTTGCCTCTTGCTCACAACTGAGCAATTTCCCGTAAAACAGTTTAGCAAATTTGCAAAGTCTGTAATTTAATCCTGTAATTTATGTTACAAATGTCTTGTTTTCCAGGAACAGGGCCTTTGTTTTAGATGATAACTCTTCTGAAGCTCAGAAAACCACAATAACTCACCTTGACATAAAACAAAGAAAGGGCTGGTGTGCAATATGAAATCGCATGGCACATAAGTAAAGTAAAGTTTTTTGTATCACAACGCATGATTTTATTTGGTCACATCCTTGAAATCAAGAGACATTGCTGTATCCTATTTTATTTGTGTGGTAGATTATAATATCTTAACAGAAAAACTGAATCTGAGTTGCAGTGGACCATAAACCTTGGATGCTTGACAGAGATGAAGAATATCAACAGCGTTGTGAAAAAGTATTTGTCTCCCTGACAGATTTCTTCTGTCTTTGCTTTTTTGTCACACTTAAATGTCTCAGGTCATTAAACTAATTTTAATATCTGACAGAGATAACCTGAGTAAATACAAGATGCAGTTTTCAAATAATGATTTTCTTTACAGAGAGGAAAAATACTAACCAAACTAACCTGGCGCTATGTGAAAAAGTTTGTCAGATCTTGATGCCTGATGCACTGATGACTCAGGAGGTCACAAAATAACCCAGAACAACATCTTAAGCTCTGCAGGCCTCACTTGCCTCGGTTAAGTTCATAAATACAACAATAAGAAAGAGACTGGGCTATAATGCCATCCGTGTGGGAATTCCAAGGTAAAAACCCACTATTGATTATAAAAGAACACTAAGGTCAGTTTGAAATTTGTCAAAAGGTGCTATGATAACCCTAAAAACTTTTGGCAAAGTCCGTTCAATCAATAGTTTATGACCTTCAGTTACATAGCAGCACAATGATCCAAAACACACCAGCGTGTCTCTGAGTGATTCAAATAAAGGAGGGTTTTGAAGTGGCCTAGTCAAAGTTCAGAACTAAATATAATTAATATGATGTGCCATTACCTTCAACATACCATTCATGCTCCAAAACCCCCTAATGTGGCTGAAGTAAACCAATTCTGCAAAGAAGAGTGGGCGAAAAATCCTGATGTAAAAGACTTATTGCCTTTTATTTTAAACACCTGATGACTGCTTATGCCACACCTAGGGTGTGGCATAGGTTTAGAGGCCAATACCTTTTCACATTGTGCTAGACTTTTTTAAGGTCCATTTTTTCCTAAATAGGTAAAATCCTCATTTAAAAATTGCAGTTTTCAAGAATATTTTGTATGTGTTTACAAGGTGTTCTGAAACATTTAAGTGTGAGAAAAAACAGATGGGACAATGGGAGTCCTAAAACCTTGTTTCCAACATGAAAAAATAAAATATCAAAATGAAACAATGAAAAAGACAGATCCACTGTATTTTGTAAAACATTGGACTAAGCAAACATTGCAAAAGCATACCTGAACATAAAAACTAAAACAAAATTCCTATTGCTACTATTGACAAATTTCTAACTTAACGTATCTATGTGCTGATCTAATGCAACCGTATCTGCATGCTTGATATTTTTAAGGTTTAAATACAATTTTGTTAAGATAAATGTCTTTAAAAGTTGAGCCTTAAACTGATTGAATAAATAAAATCTCTCACAGTGTTTATTTAAAATGACATCCAGATACACAAACTCACCATGGGTCTGCGGTTTTCCACCAGGTGGATGCCAACAATTCCCAGAAATGCTCCAAAACTGAGCTAAAAGCACAGAAACGTTTTTTTTTATAGTTAAAAACCCACCAGACACGCTGTCACATTTTTCCAAAAACAACTAAGGATTGTGATGGTAACCATCACTCACGGTGATGCCGGGGTAATATCCAGACACAGGCACGTTGTCGGTGCGGGTGGCCGAGATGAGACCGATGGTCAGGACCACCAACGCCAAAGCCAGCATAGACACAGTCACCCACAAAGCTGTCTTCCCTCTGCGTATGTAGAGACCTGATAGAGAGGATGAAACAGGAAAATAAAAAGTGATATTCTTCCAGAACCTGGACATCCAAAATCTGACATGAATCTCCTACAAAGTAAAAAAAATATTTTACATAAATAAAGGGAAATACATATATAAAAATGCATTTAAACTATTAATAAAGTGTAATTTAAAGATCGCAAGTAAAGCACCTGTTGTTTTAGTATTCTCTAACATATGATTCTTTAACTGTACAACTTGTTCTGCCTGATTCACTAATTGCTGCACTAGATTTATTGTGCAACACCATATTAGTCTCGGCTTTTTTCCATTTTCATTTTCTTTCATTAAAATCAGCCAACTAATAAAAGTGATTGTTGAATGAATGGAGTAGATTAGAACAGAACGTTTCCCTCTGTAGAGAAAGTACCGGTATAAGGAAGAGTTACTCTCGTTTTATCTGGTCATTTTTTATTTCTATGTGAATGAATCATATTGTAATTTGTAAACTAAAAGGTGCATTTAAACTAAAACTAAAAGGTAAACTAGAAGGTTTTTTTCATGCAAGCAGCAACACTGACCTAAAGCACACCAGCACATGCTTAATAAGGTGAAAATGAAGGAACATTCTTAGCATTGTGAAGAATGCCTATTTTTCCAAGTTAAGATGACTTTACCTGCAGAATCCACAGTTTCTGTGGCTGTTTGCTGACTCGTCTGCTGTGTTTCAGGCTGCTGCATGTTGCTTCAGACGGGATGAATTAGATGTAAAATAAAACCACAGACCAGGTGGCTCCTCTTGTGCGCTGAACTGACACTATGTTGCTTCAAAATAGTGTCCTCATCTTCCACGGAGTAACAAGAAGGGTTCCTGTGCATACAATCCACAGATCTGGATGATGATCATAGGAGGCTTCTTACAGCTGACTCTGTGTCAGGGCTGCAGGGTTCAACTTTACTTGTATCCTGAGAGAAAGGGAGTCACAGACTGACAGGAAGATGAACCAATCAGCTACCTGTGTTCATCTTAGTGGTGAATTATTCAAACATTTATCTTACATAGGTTTCAAATACCCTTAAATTGATTGCTGTTGAAATTACTTACAAAGCTTTGGAAAAAATATGTACTATTGCTTATAATGCTTATAATGAGGCTTTATGAGATTTTCAAATGTGTGTGGTGTGATAGCAAGTAAATATGAGTACAGCACCCTCTACTGGAAAGCTTTCTTACAATCTGGTACCTGTTACATGCAGTCTTGTGTCAAACTGCTGAGGCTGTATAGACGGATTTTTCTGCACAATCTTTAGTTTTTGCTGCATCCTGTTTGCCAATGTATATGTAGACTGACGAACATCCCATTCAAAAGTTGTGTGTATCATGTAGAACTAGAACAATGCATTGGAAAGAGAGTTTGAATGAACGTAGCCTCCACCCTTATTTGAACTGTTAGTTAGTTAGTTAGAAAGCTGATAAACACAAACAAGTGTAAAATAAGACACAAGTGAACCACGTAAGTTTGACTTGCAAGGGTGAGACAGTCCTCTGCCAGAACAGCGACTTCCTTCTCACAAAGGGAGAAATCTTTGCACCAGCCTTTTATTTACAACTCACATTCCTACAAGCAAAAAGCGGGAATTGGTTCAGCCAATTCTTACAGAGATTTCAACCTAAAAGGGTAGTCATTCCCATATATGGTATAAGCTTGTCATGTCCAGAGAGTGATCCACTCCAGACCGCATTCCTTAACCTTCCACACACACTTTTTCACACTAAAAAAAAGCAATCATAGGAATTAGAAATCATCTTAACTATAGTAGAGCTTCCCACTTTTGTCTCACACAGAAGAATTCAACCCAAATTTATTTATTGGGGAAATAATCATGATTACCCCCAATAATTTCTGTAAAATAAACACAACTAAGACCATTAGATTGTCTAGGAACTTCTAATTTGCAATCCTTGACTACTCATTTTCCTGGGATACATAAAATATGTGACTCAGAGACCAATTTCCCTTATCTCCAAAATGGGAAAAAGAAGGGAACATTAAATTAAAGTGAGGTAGATGTGTGTTGATGTTTAAAAGTAGGGAGTGGCTAGGACAAAATAATTCACTGAAGTTTGTCCATCTCTACTGTCAGAGAAATAATGAAACACTTTAAAACTGTAAACAAATATTATTTTGCGGTTACTACGTCTCCATAACAACCATTTATTTTAGGGCTCAAGTAATAATCCACACCTAGCCGCTGTTTTTGTTTCAGCAAAAAGAAAACATCATGGTTGAATAAAAAATGCATGGTTAACTTATAAATGCATAAATTAGGAATTGAAACACTTCTGATTTAAATAAAAATGTTTTTTTGAAACCCGAACAGGGACAAAAGGAAGGAGTTTGTATGGATATGAATTCAACATAAAAACCACATTTGTTTTAAATGCAAAATTATGTATTTATTTGAATTTAGAAACATCTATACAGCAGTAAACCCGATTCTTTAAATGTATAAGAAACTATTATGATACATTGGAGAAGCAGAATAAGAACTAAGAGAAATATGTACAACATGTTCATAACAGAAACAGCTGCAAGCTCAGCAGACACAAATGTAATGGTATGAAAATAAAATGCTCTGTTGTTCTTGCTTTTTATTCAACATAACTCAAACAGTTGTGATAGTGTTAGAAACCATTAAGGATATATTGCAAGAAAAGAGTTTTTACTAAAGAAGAAAAACATTTTTGGTTCAAGAAAAGGTTTTTAAAGCAGCATGATGAAAGATTAAATGCCGAAAGAGTAGTAACAGTTTAATAATCCTATAATCATCTTTACATTTGCACTGCTTAAATAAAAAGAATCAGTAATGACATAAATGTTCCTTCACTGACTTCCTGCGTGAAGTGTTCAGTACATATGCATATGTTTATGCAAAATCATTTAGAAAGAGGAGGGGTTTTCTTCGTCATCATCTTGAGCTTTCAGGACACCGTGCAGGTAGAGGACTTGGGCGGCTGCTCCAGGATAGATTCTCGCCGCAGGTCGTTGGGCAGGGTGCCACCGGGGCCCCACACGTTGAGCTCTCCGTAGATCCCTGTCTCTATCATCTCCTCCTGCCAGGGGATGGGGATGTTCCCTGTGGCGAACTCATCAAAAAATTCCTTGTCTGGGTCTTCCAGAGCCACGCCTTTCACCGTGGAGAAGGCGCCGACATTGTCCAGGTCCTTGGCGTACACCGTCTTGGAATCTGGCACAAAAGGGGGAGTCAGGATTCCTGAGGGAGACAGAGGTTTATAGAGTAAGGACAAACACTTGTCTTCGATAGCCTTAATCAGTCTGAGCCAACAGTTCCAGAACATTTACATCATCACCAGGAAATCTGATGTTCCAGTTTGCTAAATGTGTTAAGAAAACTTTCATGTGTCATCCCCTTTCATTTTTACTCTAACAATGGTTTAGTAAAGCTAGTGAATTAAAATATTTCAACTGATTAAGTTGAGTCTAATCTTCAATAAAACCAATGCCTTCAGAACCCTATTTGGACCTAGTGGAGGAACAAAATGTTGATCAAAGCGGAAAACGCTGGGAAAATATATGATCAGAAGCTAGTACATTTTGAAAATTGTCGACAAAGTAGTACAATGAATGTTAAGCAACTCTTGGCAACTAAATAACTTTATCCACACTGTTTGAACGGCTGTTCCTCAGCCATCTTAGCATTTGTTTACATAGGAATCTACTCTGAACACTAAGCCAAATCTGTCAGGGATTCATTTGATCTTTGCCTCCCCCACTAGTTTCTTTTTATTTTTTTCCATCTATGTTTTTACAGAGTTTCCTTCTAGGATGGTTGGGGAGGGGACTTTTTTAAAAACTGTTTTTAGATATAGTAAAAAAAGGTCAAAATGGTGACACCTGCAGCTGTGACTGTGACTGCACACGTGTTTCTGTCACAGACTGACCTGCATTCAGCTTCCTCCAGTTAATTTCCTGGAAGAAGGGGTGAGCCCTCAGCTCGTCACACGAGCCGTCCTTGAAACCGAGCCTCTTGTCGACCTCCTTGCACAGCAGACCCTCACAGAGGGTCCGGGCGCTCTCGCTGAAATTTTCTGGATAGGTTACAGGATCGTTCAGAATCCGTTTCTTCACCACCTTGTTCTCCACCTTATGAGACGAAACAAACCTAAATTTAACTTTTGTTCAAACTCCTGAATCTTAAAAAAAAAATCAAGAAGCTCTAATTTATTCATACACCCCTTCTTTTCTATCTACCTTTTCTCCACGAGTCCTGAAAGGGCCCTTAGCAGCCAGGAACTCATAGAGTGTGACCCCCAGAGTGAAATAATCCACAGAGTAGTCATACTCTTCTCCTTTAAGAAGCTCGGGAGCCATGAAACCTGCGCAGAAGAAGAGAGTCACATTGTTCAATGCAATTTAAATTTGATATAATGAATAAAATCATAAATGGCAAACATTTATATTAGAAGTACTGGTGTTTACTGGTTTAGTCAGTAAATACTCAATTATGTAGAGATATGAGTAATTTAATCTTAAATCAAACAATCTTTATTTTAGGTCATTTCTGTTTAAGGCCATCATTTAGTCAGAATTAAAAAATGACACAGAGGAAGGTTTTAACAGAATCAAATTCATGTTATTAGGTAGAGAAAGAAAAGCTGATGTTAAACTTAAGAAGAAATACAAAAAAAGCAGCTTTTCCAGGAATTTAATATACATAAAAAAATGTGTAAAAAAAAAGGTGTAAATAAATTCATGCTAACTATCTATGAGATGTGCTTCATTAAATTATTTTTCTGTAGTATCAGTGGCAAGTGAGGCTCCCTTTTCAGGCTTTCAAGAGTAATTTCTAAAGTAAATGTAACATATAAATGCAAAACTTCGGATATTAAATATTAACCATGCCTGAAAGAAAGATTCTGACTGTATTGCGCTTACACATTCAGTTGTTGAATCTTGAAACTTTCTTAAATTTAATGAGTAAAATATATTTTCCTGTACCTGGAGTCCCAGCGTAGCCCTTGATTTTGAACTGATCATCAGCCAACTCCACAGCCAGACCAAGATCAGAGATTCGTATGTTACCTATTAGAAAAAAAACGTCAATAGATGTTCATTCTCTAACTTGCAAACATCATTTATTATAACAATAAGTCAACTATGTGTGTCTTATCACTGTTAAAATGTATGACAGAGCAGCAATGGATTCTGTTTAGTGGTGTTTTTAAAACGTTATAAATATTTCTCAGTTGGGCTTTCACTGTGTTCTTGTGAGTAAATATGCAGTTTTTTGCAAAAGTTTTCACACCACTTAAACCTTTGATGTTGCACTTAATTTTATTTATAGTTATCCATGTAAAGAGGGGGTAAATACAAATACAACACATTTCAGATATTTATTTATATAAAAAAACTAAATCCCTGCTATAATTTGTGTTGTTCTATCACATAAACCACATTGAAGCTTGTGGATGTTTTATGGTTGAATACTTCTGCAGGGTTAAGTCTTAACAGTCTTGGGTGGGTCTGATTTAAGGGATTCATTTGCAAGAATTCATTTTACATTTTTACTTCTTTCCCAATTTTGCCTTGTTTGCAAGGCAAACATTTTAATTAACCAAGCTTAGTACTGGTTTGTGAGTCACTGGCTTAGACCTGGGAAATCACAGTTACTTTCCCAAACTTTACTTTCAATGTAAAAGCTAACTTTTTCTTTATTTATTAGTTTATTCCGAAGGTGCTAACTTGGTGTCTGCTGTTTACACTTTGGCAATTAATTTTAATCTAAATACCTTCATTTCATTTACCCAATATCTTAAACTCACATTCAGGACATTTTTTTCAGGACATCAGTGTTTGTAAGTTAATTAAGTGTTAAGTGAATTAAGTGTTTTGGCATGAACATTGAGAAAAACCTAGTTGTAACTGACTGATTAGTTGTAGCATCTAACATTTAAAGCAACCATCCATCTAATGAAACTAGAGGGTTATAATTAAACTGTCTAGTAAACAAAAATACAACATTTCTCCCTGTTGTTCAGTATATTTGTTTCTGACCCTCATTGTCCAGCAGCACATTCTCTGGCTTCAGGTCTCTGTAGATGATCCTCTTCTGGTGGAGGTGCTCCATGCCCTGGATAATCTGTGCAGCATAGTAACAGGCCCGTGGCTCATCAAAGCCTGGGTTGTTCTCATCCACATTGTAGATGTGATACCTGGACACAGAGTTATTCATCAGAGACAGAAAGGGATCCTTAAGACAGCATGTTGTTTGAACGTTTGATAGAAGATGATGCGAAACCAACAATAACCAAAAGATCTGACCTCAGATCTCCTCCGTTCATGATGGTCATGACCAGACATAATTCGATTTTGGTCTGGAAAGCATAAGCCAAGGAGACAATAAACCTGCTGTGAACTCGAGCCAGGATCCTTTTCTCCACCATCGCCCCCTACAGGCAGAAGGAGGTAGAGGTCATGAGTAAACTAGTGATCATCTTCATTCATGACAGAGATAGACCACCTGTAGGCTTTTTATTAATTCCCAGTCTAGCTTTGAGAATATGTTGTAGTTATTCACTCAACCGTTCATTTGTTTGTGCTTCACCTATAGGGTGCAAGTCATAATAGACAAGAAACAGAGCTGACCCAAGATGGCCATCCATAAGCAGAATGTTACTTGGGGGTCACCAACTAGCCACCACAGCCAAAATAATATTTATTTTAAATTGTCTGTTCTTGACTGTTTGCATGTTGTGCATTTAAAATCTGTGAATTTCAGGGTTTAAAGAGAAGTTTATTTCACTACCTTACTCACTGTGTCTAGCAGTTGTGACATAATAATAATATATATGTTATGATCCTACATATTTGTAAACGCTAAGAATTATTTTATATTTACTAATAATACACTTTTTAAGCACATTTAAAAGTAGATTCATTCTTCAAAAACATTACTACAAATCTGAAGTTTTGATGTGTTGATGTTGTGTGAGAAGTCAAGATCTCTTTAGGGCCCCCTGCTGGCCGGGGTGGGGTGGGGTGGGGTGTCCTAAGCTGTCCTGATACTTTAACGTGGGCTCTGAACAGAGATAAAAAATAAAAAAACAAGACTAAAGAAGTCTAAAGAAGACTAAATTAGCCTTTTTAAAATTTGTCACTGCAGCATCCAAAATGTTAGGACAATATCAGATAATACCCTATTGCTATGATTGACCCTTTATAAGGAGATCAAACACTGGAGGCTGTCAGCAAGGAATGTTGATTATCATCTGGAAAGCTCTATCTAAATTCTTTGGGTCCACCTTTTCCTAAGTGTGGCTCTATCATTAACATTGTTACCTCATAACCTTTTCTCTTCTTTAGCCTCTTCTTGTTGAGCTTCTTGCAGGCATACAGTTTTCCTGTGCCTTTCATCTGACAGGCGGACACTTCTCCAAAACCACCTTTACCCAAAACACGGAAATCCAAAAACCAGTCCTCTCCTACGGGCTGCATCTCCAGCCACTTCCACTGCAGGAACCTCTTCAGATACATACTCTCCAGGAAGAAAGTGTAGGGCACTTCTTTCAGAAAATCCATCACGCTGTCCATAGTCTCATTGAAAAGATCATCTCCGGCCTCTTGGTGTTTCTCTTTGACCTTTGTGATGCCATTTTCCGGCAGAAAGGGGCAGTAATACTTGGCATCAGGCTCCATGTACCGAGACAGGATCTTGCTGGCTTTATTTGCCCTGTCCTCATCTTCAGCCATGTTGTATTCCTCAATATCCTTCCACAGACGGCAGGGGCCCTTGTACTCATTGTTGGACTCCAAGAACTCCTGAAAAAGGCGTTTGCCAATCGGCTGCTCCACACAGACCGTGTGGAAGCCCAGATCTAAAGTTTCACGCAGACCTTCACAAACTGTGATGTGAGGCAGCTTCAGGCGGGACCGGTACTTCTTGTCCCGATTGACAGCCGGGTTGGCAGTGCCATCGAAGCTCCCACGGGCAGAGATGTAGGCAGAGTTGGCCACCACTGTTGTCAGGCCACCAATATCCATGGTGATACAGAGAAATTATGTTAAAAGAATTCGAGGTGAAAGACTAAAATAAGGCAGAGACAGAAAGAAGAAATTGATAAAAGGTGTTTTTCTTCCTTTAGGGATTCAGAAGAAAAGTTAATCAGACACCTGTCATCCGCTCCCTGCAGTCCTTCGCAGAGTGACTCCCCTCATTGAGGTGATCACTGAAGCTCCCAGGTTCTTCCTGTCCCTTCACACACATGCAGACACATCCGCAGATCTGCCTGACTCATCAACTTTCTCCAAAGGGCTTTATCCACCTCGTTATCTCTCTAATGCTATATCCTGTGCTTAATAAACAATGTGTTCGCTGTCAGAGACAAGGAGGGTGAAAGCAAAGTGTGGAAAAGACAAGGGAAGCAAAAGAGAAGGAAGAATAGGTGACATTGCAGATCAGACAAAATAATGTGCAAACTTTTTACATTTCCTCATACATTTGGTCAGCACTTTGGGCAGTTTTAATCAACACATTTTCTAATGGTCTTTTAATGTTTTTCGTTTGGCTTTTGCTACTCATTTTTGGCCTAGCATTTGTACCTGACCATTATAATATGTTGTGCAGTGTGTAAAAAAGAAGAAGGTGGACAGAAAGAGGGCAGGAGTACTGACCTTAAAACTTTCTAGAATATATAAAAAGTATCTATGTGTCAGAAACTGCTGAGAAGATCCCAGATACAGAACCTGAATGTGGGATCATCCTAGTTAATCATCTACACTAGTTGATTCTTTGAATTCAGGAAGCTTTTCATGCCTCAGTGATTGAAAGGTCAAAGTTAAATTGCAAATATTCCACTGAAAAAGGTCAGACACTTGAGCACTGACAGAAGAAAATTAGTCTATTTCCTAAAAACCTAAAACATGTGTTGGATTAATATTAAAGCCTAAAACTTAGAGCAAGGCTAAAAGAAAAACCGTTGTCTAATTTATATGACTTTAAAACTGTTTTTTTTTTCTTCTGGCCAACAGATGGAATTTAAATAGCTCTTTAAGTTTACTGAACAAACTTTGACTTGGATGTAGCATCATGTCTACGACAGTTTCACCTTAAAAACTTTAAAAGTTTTGCCTTTTGCTTGAGGAAAGCAAATTTTCTAATTGTTTTGTTTTTTGTCCCCCCGTGATGTAGATTATTGTTGACTTTTAATTAAAAAACAAGAGTAGCAATAGTAATTCCTCATTGCAAAACTGATTTGTCACAGCACAATAAGTAGGTACAAGTACCACTTTTCAGTTTATTTTTTCTAGTCATAACCCAACTGCAGTTAAATGTATTCATATCCCTCTTAGATTTAGATGTAAATGATTTTCATCCAACCAAATAGTTGTTTTCTAAATGAAAGTGAGGTAGGGATCTTTAAAAACAAAATCAAGCAATGCAAAATTAAATATTTTGTTATTCTCAGGTTTTATTTAACTGTATGAAAAATAATTAATACTATCCTCAATAATCTATGAATTTATTTATTGGCATTACAGCAATCGCAGCCTTCTTATATCTGCTGAGCAGCTTTTTGCATGTTTCCACTGGCATTTTAACAATTACTCTTTGACGATGAGCTCCAAGTCTTTGAGGTTGGAAGGAATCTATGCCATCACCCTAATCTAGACAGACTCTTTTCAGATTCAAGCCCGGACTCTAGCGGAGCCACCCCAAACCGTTAATATTACTTACAGTCAGAACAAAACATGTTGGCTAAATAAAACCTTTAAACCTAAATCTGATGGGGGGTTGTCTATTTTCTTACCTTCTTAAAAATAAAGAAAACTGACCTACTTCTGTAGAAGTTTACCCTTGCATGGTTGCCTTATCTTATAACCCATTAGTATCAGATGTCCAGCGATGAATCCGATGTCTCTCCCAACTCAGTGGCACATCTACTTGTTTTGTGTCACTTGTAAGATTCATTAATTGATTCATAAACTAATATACCAGCATTTTTCCAAAATAAACAAAGAACTCTAATGTGATGGCACATGCATACATCAGCATTATAAACTTGGGTTACATAAGAGGGCTGGATGTGTCCTAATCCTTCTGACCAATGCTGCGAACTATATGACAAGGTTTGCAAACAGAATGAGCAGATTCTGTATTCCTAAAACAAGCATAAAAACGTTGACAAATGTAAATGTATCAGTCAGCTATTAACCATCTCCTTCAACTAATAGGATGATGGGTTTTTCAAAGATGTGCTGACTGCAAAGTTTGTAGGTTATCAGCTTATGCAGGCCTGCTTGCATGCTTGCACACACAACATGACACGTGTGGGGTTGCCTCGTTCGCAGCGGAGCTTTACGCAGTTAGACTGGGACATCATGTGGATTAATGGATGTAAAGCTGTTCAAATATATGCTACTGAAACGTTTTAATCTTCATGAAAAACACAGAATTTTATTTTTGCAAAAAACAAACAGAAAAAAATCAAAAATTGCAACCTAAAATTAAGAGTCCTTAGTAGTGCAAGTGAACCTTCAGACAAGCACTTTAATTATCCAAACAAATTAAAAGAAAAAAAAAAAAAAAAAACTTTGTCATGTTATTTTTTACTAAAGATCTTTAAATTCAAATGAATACAAATGAAGACATGAATAAAAATGTCAATGACAGTTGAAAGAAAATACAGATTTTTCTTCAAATAACACCTGTGAATAAATAATCAAATGCAGTTCTGCAGAAACATCTTCACTGTCTTCATTTTTATTAGTGCAGTCTAACAGACCTGAAAAACAAGATTTCTGGCCAGAGTTTTGTCAGTCCTCCTGAAACTCCCAGGATGAAAGGATGAGATTAAACCAAAGTACCATTAATGTTTTACAGCAGAGACCTTAAGAATATGTGATCTAAGGGTAAATCACAACAAAAAAAGCACAAAAAGCAATGTAATTGTATCTATAGAGAAAAACACCCTGAATAACACTTACCTGTACATCTAATATTGAAGAACTGTCAGATTTGGTCCATGGGTTTAAAGAGAACATTAGTGTCCACAATGAGATACAATATAGAGCTCAGCATGACTGTAGAAACATGTATAACAGTCAAAGGATAAAAAAAAAACCTTCAGTCAAAATATAGCAGAGCTGTCTTTTATGTATTTCCTTTAATGAGTAGCAGCAGCAGCAGTGCTGAATCAGCCAAAAAATGTTGATGGAGATTTGGTGCAGCATAAAAACAGTTAAGACTTTATGTGATATTGCTGTCAGCTCTGGAAAGGTCACGGGGGCGTGTTTTTTTTTCCTGCCCTGATGTCGATGTGGTCACGTGGGCATTTTGCGTTCGATGCGAGGAGCCCATTTGTGTGTCGTGACCCTCCACAGCAGCGGAGCCAGCAACAAGCTGAGAGTGGTGACACTGAGGACCAGCAGGTACACCTGAGCAGAGACGGGTAGTTTAACTCGAAACAAACACGGTACAGTTGTTAACATCACTTTAAATGCCCCGAGGCGTGCCACCCTCATCTAGAGTGCCTTCATACAGCGATCAAGCACAGAAGAGACAGAGCATGAAAAAATCTGGCCTTTATTTTAAATCTGATCTCAATTCAACATCTTCTAAAATATACGAAGTTCTGCTTTAAGTCAGTTTAATCAAGTTAAGAGAAATATTATATAGCAAGCCTCTCATATATTAACCTTTTAGGTACCTGTGCTACTTTAAGTTTAATTAAGGTCAAAAAAATATATCTGCTAGCTTGGATTAAACAGACCATTCAAAATTGTATTTATACTTTCAGAACTATCGCATCTTGTCTTGCCACATTTTACTGACTTAATTAGCAATTTTATGTGAGTACCCACTTGAGTACAAGTTGTAAAGGTTCAGTTCATGAAAACTTAAACTCAACAAATTTCTGTTCATGTTTAATTTCTTGCAAACACTGAACTAAATTTAAAAAAATAAACCGGCTGACATTATTTTGTTAATTAAAAAAAAGTATTGTAAATTAAAAGTTCTTAAATATGCTTCAATTGAAACAAACAAAAAAAAATCATATCATCACGCTACATTTTGATTCTAGTTTCTACCTGATTAACATTTTTTTACCCTCTCCTTTCCTTTGTTTTGACTGAATTCACCATGAAACTGCTTACTTTCACCTATTATTTTGCAGACAGAAACCAAGAAAGGCATAAAACCTTGAGTGAATGCCATTTTTGTTTACCCAGAGTTTCTTCTGATAAAACTTCAATTCATGTAAATTAAAGATGTCTGTACTGTTTTATGATTGGCTATTAAATGACTTTGATCAGACAGAAAATACAAAAATAGCACAATGTTGTTAAAGGTTTTCTTCAAGCTGTTTTGTTGCATATTGTCTATGCTGTTTACCGAGACCTAAACTCACTCAGGACTTGTGCACGGTGGACCTGGCATGCAGACACAAATCGCCATAAGCTTTCATAAGCTTTCAGATTAAATACTTTAAAGTAATTGTGCATTGTAATCCTTTAATATAAAAATCCATGCATTTCACTATTAAAAGATAACAGCCCAATAGTACATTTTGTCCTTTCTTCACTTTTAGAGAGGAAACAGTTTACTATAATCAGAATGAGCGAAAAGTACCTCAGGTAAAACAACCTTGTTAAGTTCAGAAGTTCCCAGAAAATATTGACACTATTAACACACAGTTTCTACACTAATGAACCTCTCATTTAAATAAGCTCATGAACAATGCACAAATCATCTACATAGTAGCAATGGACAAATAAATGGGCCATAGATTAGAATCTGCCAACTTACCACTGACTGGCTTTCAGTGAATTGCAGGTCAAATGCTGACAAAAATAAATTCCTGTTCAATAAATCCATGAAAACTAAGAACTCCCAACAATTTTTGCCTATAAATGCATCAACCAACAGCATGTATTTGGTGCACTTATTTGAGTTTCATAAAAATCTGCTCAATATATATCAATGAATCAATAACTGTGCATAATCTTGTAATACGTTCGTTTTCTATTAGACCCAAAACTATACCTCGGTCAAAGAAAGTGCAGCATATTTCTGTTTGGCTAGTTACAGTCTTTGGCAGGTCAAACCTCTTAGAAAACCAGGAATCGGAACCGGCCAAGAAAAGCCTGATTGGAGCAATTCTTCTAAGCAGACAGAAATTCCAGAAATGATGCTAAAGATTTCAACAAGATCATCACTGACCTCTCTGGAGATGATACCGGCTCGACGCGCGCGGCTGCCCAACACAAAGGAGAACTCGCTGACCTGAGCCAGACCAGCTGAGACGATCCACCGTATATGTCGGGAACTCGGAGGCAAGATTGTAGACAGCACCAGCACAGCCATGAGAAACTGGAACAATAGGAGAAGTCAGGAGAAGAGGAAACCTTCATTGCAAGGAGAAAGAGATGATAAAATCAGGGGATCGCTAAACCTTCATGATGACGAGTGTAAGTGTCAGCACCAGCAGGATGGTGAGCTCGTACAGCACAAATGTAGGGAACACGTGAAGACCTGCAGCATCACACAGACAAAGAGGATGACTGAGCGCAGTCTCAATGTGAACACCTCAAGAAAAGTGAAGCAAATATAATTCAGGCAAAGATCATCATGTTCTGTCTAACCAATGGAGGCAAAGAAAATAATGGCGAGGAAGTCTCTGATTGGCTCAATGCAACCCATGACCTCAGCTGTGACCATGTGACCCTGCGATGACAGCAAAGCTCCTGCCAAGAAACAGCCCAACTCCATGGAAACATCCAAAAACTCTGTTACCTAAAACACCAAACAAATTCGCCCTTTAACCTCCAAGTTGAAGATACTACATCAGAAATCACACTGAATTTCTTAGAATCATACCGTCAACATGAAAAAGACAAAAGCTGCCATCCCCAGCACCAGGATCTCCTTGTTGCCTTTGCTCTCGGTGTGAAGTTTCTTGTAATATGGACCAATTATGAAGGATCTAAGCACCAAGCACAGCAGCAACACAGCGGCCAGTGACACCAGGACCTGAGCCAGGAGCTTCAGCACTCGCAGACCTCCAAACAGAAGGCTAGTTTAAACAGAGGAAACAAAAGATTTACAGGACTGTGCAGCCTTATTCTGAGGAGGAGGAACTTATGGTAAAGAAACAGCAAGAAATTACAACTTAGTTACCTGTCCAGGTCTCCGCTTTGTGCTTGGATCAGAGTGGGCATGACAGCAATGAAGAGGCCTAGCTGAACATCCTGCATCACCAACATCCCGAGAAGAACGCTGCTGTAGTCCAGGTCACCTGTCAAACACGCACAGCACTGTTTAAATCAGTAAAATCAGTCAGTATTCTGAGGAAAGTGGTTCTGATAAAGTCAAAGTTTCTATTTTTTAAGGTCAACAGAAAAACTAAAACAGTGTTACATTTTTATAAGCTTATGTGTGTCCAGGTCACCATTGGCCTTGCAAAATACCACAGCATACCACTCTATTTATCATGATCCTAAAAAGTGTAATAGAATTGGCCAGATTCAAATGGTGCTTAAATACAACCTGTTTTCTTTGTCTAAAGGTCGCCCTTTTTCTCTGATAGTTTACTGGCCATATCATATAAAAGTATTCTACAAAACAGACATTTCCTCATACCTTCCCTTTCCACCCTGTTTCCTCCTGCCAGGAAGCGCGACACTAGTGGAGTGCTGGACAGGGACAGACAGGTGGAGATGAAGACTGTCTGGGTGGGTCGAATATGAAGAAGCTGTCCCCATAGCAACCCAGCTCCCACCATCAGCAGACTCAGGTAGCACGACCCCTGAACTGAGGTTTTCCACACCTGAGGACGCATAACGTTTCCAAAGTCATCGTCTTTCAAACAACAAAACTGACTGCTTGCCTAAGAACCTGAAACTACTTTGAAAGGAACTTTCCATAATATATTTTAATCACTTAGTTTTTTTGTCTTGAAGGAGCAGGTTAATTTGTATAATGGTACAAGCGCCAGGATTAATACAGCAAAAGGAAAGCCAATATTGAAAGACAGCCAGCAGAGGTCCCATGTGGAGATCACCACAAGCAAAGCGAACATTACAACAATTGACCTTTTTGGCCTACATACAGAATGCAGTGTGGAGGGAAATTAACCCCGCATTATCACCCTCAACACACCATATCAGGAGTGAAACATGGTGGTGGTAGCATCACACTGTGGGGATATTTTTTCTTCAACAGGGAGAGGGAAAAAGATGGAGTCAGTTAAATACAGGCCGCCCCCCCAAAAAAAACGGTTAGAAGCTGTAAAAGACTTGAGACTTGTGGAACACTGTAACAGGGGTGATTAGACTGCTGCAGCCACACTTAGATTCAGGCTTGGACACCTGCTGTTACACACACTATCAGATAGACACCAGAATGGTGACACATAGTCTACTGATAAACACTGAGGGAGAGCACATCCCTTGTAGGGAGTACCAGACATAAAATCATGGGTGACCTTCTTTCTGGGCTGTTTCGTCACTTTAATCACAGAGCGGGTTAAGGACGGGAGCCGTCAGCGCTGATCTCTGTAACCATTCCTCTGCCTTATTTAGAATAAAAGTGTTCAGAGTATAGAAGAGTTTGAGAGTCATTCCTTTTAGTGGTGACGCTTCTGGAGATGATGCGGAGGGGCTCCGAGGCGTCTAATCACCAACAGGGTGCGGTAGCTCGGACACATCCTTTTCCTTCTACTTTACAGCTACGCGCTACTTTATGTTCATCTTTCAAATAAAATACATTGAAGCTTATGGTCGTAAGGTGAACAAGTAGAAGTGGTGTTCATGAAACCAAAACTTAAACTTTTACATAAAATATTTATCTGTATTTTATAATTGATTTATATTACCTCATAACACACAATGACATAACATGTCAACATTACAATGTTGACATGTAGTCCAGCCGGCCAGCCCCTCCATCCGAGCGGGGCCACATCCCAATCAATGCCGGCTAAGTCCTCCCTACCGGAGCCCGGCACCCCCCCCAGCCGGCAGACCAGGGCCCAAAGCCAGGGGCCGAGATCCAAGGGAACCCAAGCGATCCCGAGAGAGAGAGCCGAAACGCCAGCCCCAGCAGCAGACAGTCCCCAAGACCTGACCCCCAAACCCAGCCCAGACCCGACTAGAGGGCCCACTCCCTCTCCCGGCCTCCGACCACAGATGGGAAGTAGCAAACGGGGGTGTGAAAGGACCCCAAGCCTGCCTCCGCCAGCTCAAATGTGGTGTTGATGCGTGTTGTTGTAGTGTGCGTTTAAAAAGAACGGTGGGGAAGAGGGTCCTTCTACCCCAGAAGGAAACCTACACCCACCCCAAAATTCAAACAACTCCCAGAGCACGTAAGACATTGGACACCCAGGTTGAACCCGCCCCACCCCCTCCCGCAGATCCTCTGCCCCACCAGCAGAATGTGCTCCTTGAAGGAAAGAGCAAAGAGCTACTTGCTAATTCTTGTACGATCTTGCTGCATATAGTATAACAACTGAAGAAAGCAATCATCGCTGTGAGGTTTAAACCCAAAGACTTTCTCATTTACCTTTCGAAGGCGCTCGGGTGAGAACTCCAGTCCCACCACAAAGAGAGTGAAGAACACACCCAGCTCCCCCAGAGTCTCCACCTGAACTATAGACTGCAAGGAGAAACGCCAGTCAGGAATTTACAGTTCAGTAAAAGTTGCAGTAGTGCTGCAGTAGTGATGCACAGACACACACCTTGATACTGTTGAGACCAGAAGGGCCGAGCAGGACCCCGCAGATGATGTATCCAAACATAGGAGGAAGACCCACCAAGCTGCAAACCCAACCGCAAGGCAGGGAGAGCATCACCACTGAAACTAGGTCCTGCAAATTATGTTGGTGAATTAAATTAAAACCAATTAACGCAGTCTTCTTCTGCAGCCTGGATGAAACCAGGGTGATCCAGGAAGAAAACTAAAACTAACCTTGATGAAGTGATGGTCTGCTCTCGGCATCGTGGAGTCCCGTGGTTTCGTCAGAACATACTGGTTATTCTGAGAGTCAATGAGCATGCTAAGCCCCAGATCATTCTCCACCTCTTTCTGTGCGGATTTGTTCTTCGTCTTCCCTCCTTTTTCCTCATCCTCTTCCACTCTTAGCACTGCTTCAACATTAACTCCCTTCATCTACACAAAGTGGATTATGTTTGGTTCCTTTGGTTCTGAGTATAACAACTCCTGAATCTGCACGTTCTCCTAAATCTAGTAACCAAAGCGAGCAGAAAGGGTTCAGTTGCAGACCTGCTTGTTGTTGTCAAAGGCATGCTCCTCGATCTCCTCCTCTAGGCGGTCTGCTGCCTTCCTGACGTCCTCCAAGATCTCCTCCAAGATGGACAGAGTCTTGTTCTGTGCCAAAACGATCTTAAGAGCTTCCTGCTGATGCTTCTCTGCAGCCACAAGCTCCATGTACTCCTGTTCTTCCTGAAAAGTGGGAATAAAGCCCAGCAAAGAACACGCTCATTTGCTACAACAAACATCTGAAAATCAAAGCCCTTGTCGTATAATGACTGGATGCTTCAAAAACCCAATTCAGCTAATTATAACACATTATTCTGCTTAAGTTCAGGAACACATATTTAAGGTAACTTCGAGTAACTTCAGACTTTTTCGCTGAGGGCAAATTCGCAGTGTTTTCGTTAAACTAATGCTGCATTTCTGCCCATCTTCAGAGGAAAGCATCTTAAAAGTGGGTAGGAAAATAAAGCTTCATTTCAACTTTCATTTGATTAAAAAACATCTAGGGCAAAATTTGTTTTTCATGCCTTTGAAAGGTTTGAGAGAAAATGTATCGTTTTTACTGCATTGATTATAAAGAAAATGTGACGATATTTGGGCCTATTTTCACTCAGTTAAGAAAGTTAATCAGAAACAATGAACACGCACTTGCATATACAGGATCCATAAAACTCTGCAGACTTCACCTTTATAGCTGCCTCTCTGAGGGCCTCCAGCCTCTGTCTGCTGCTCTCCTTCATATTGACCACATCCCTATAGTCTCCCTGCAGCACCCTCTGCAGGCCGTGCACCGCCTGGAACACCAGGTGCTCGCTCTCGTTCAGCTCCTTCTGAAAAACCTCCAGAGTGTGAACCTTGATGCAAATGGAAAAAGACAAAAGAAGAGAGTAAATTATAAACTTTTCACCTGACCCCAGTCTACGTGATCTTAATGTGGAAAGTTTCATGAACAGGAGATCCAGATAGAAAATTCTAATAATTATGGCTTAAAATATAAAAATATATTTTAAAAGGCTATTTGGCCATTCATCAACAAATATATAGCTAAAATAAGAGATCAATTAAGAAAATGTTTCACTGGGTTTAATGTATGTTAATTAAAAATAATAAATCTTAGTATACTTAATAAATGTATAATCTGAACAAACAGGAAATGTCAGATTAAGCTCTAAATAGGTCATTTTAGTAGATGTAAACATCAAAATAAAAACAAAGACCCTCCACACACCTTCCAGGACAAAGTAGCTTCATCAGTTGACTCTTAACTGAATGAACTTAGAAACAGAGGTAACGCACCTCTCCAATGAATCATGTAGTGTCCATTTTAAGATGTTTACCTCACTGACTTTAAGGTATGCTTACGTCTTTTTGCAAAAATGAATTAGGCATGTGGTATTTGAACACAGAGGCGAGCCCAACCCTTGTATTGGCTGACTAACAGGTTATCATCTAAGCTTAACATCTGCTTTAGTTGCTTATATGCACATGTGTTAAGTCTGCTGTACTTGCTAGCCTTTATCCCACTGCCTTAATTGTAATGAAAACACGTTAGTGTCGAAAATCTACGAATTATCCCAGTAACCTAAAACAGCTGAAAACCTTATAACTCATATATTATTATGATTTCAGCAAAAACGGACCATCTGGTGTTTTACAGTGTGGTACCTGGAAGTGCTTCTCTGGGTCTGAAAGGCTTTGGTCTCTTCCAACAGCCGTCGCAGCAGCTGCCAGCTTGCTGATGGCCACATTCTTCTGCCGCAGCAGACCCACCAGCCGCTTGCAGTTCTTGGTCACCCAGCTGTGGCCGTGCGACGTTGTTTTGGTCCGATAGAGCTTGACGGCATGCCGGGCCACCTGCTCCTTTGGCAGCACAGCAAGTGCCTCAGTCAGGCCGAGGCACAGCAGCCAGCACAATACCTGCATCCAAACCGTTTCACTAAGGTGACGAGTTTGAGGAGAAATGCAAGACCTGGAAGAGCAACAGAGTGATACGGAGTGCTTAGATTCTGAGAGCAAATCCAGTAAAAAATAATAAAGTAAACACTTATTTTGCAGTAATTATCTGTGTAAACAGTAGCTCTTAAAGCGTATTTCTCTGTTCCAAAGTTACATAAACATTACTATGTACGTCTTCTAGAATATTTTTCTTAATAGTCATTGTGAAGCATTTTGAACTCTTGGTTGGGGTCTGAACAGGAGGCTGTTAAGACCCTTTAAGGGCCTGAGAAAGTTGGCATTCTCTGAATGGAAGATTGCTATATCATAACACTCATTATGTTGATGCTATAGGTCTATTTGCATGCTTGTCAATATCTTAGTGTTACCTGACAGACACACATGATCGTACTGATAATCAAAGCATCATATTTACATGTGCTACAGATTACATTTTCAGATATGATCCAGGATTATTTCCAGTTACAGCACGCCCTTCTTAATTTCAGATTTTAACAGCTGCTTAGCCGATACACGTGATGCTCCAGATATGTCCTATTGAGATATCATTGTATTAATCTAAGTTATTTAGGTTTTTTCAAGGTGGATGTTTTCAGAAAGAACACAGAATGTGGATTTGCACATGCTGTCGTCTTATGTTCACCTTTATTGAGGGTGTGGCAACAACAGGAATGATGGCAAATAGAACAGTCACATGATACAGTCCAGTTCTACCTGTCTTTCTCCTCACACCTAAATTAACACAGCATTTCTATTTACATTTAAAATATGTTACAGTTTATACTTATCGGTTAAATTAATAGCATTTACGAATGCATTAAACTCACAGATGAGCTTACCTTTGGCAGCATCAGTCAAGCTGACATCTGTTAACTTTCAAAACTTCTCCTCTGTCCTCCTTCCTTTGACTGCTCTGCTGCCACTCGCCTGGAGTTGCTAGAGATCAGGAGCACCACAGTTCAGATCTGGACTGCAGATTTAAAAAAATTATTAACACACTAACAGGCTATTTTAATTAGTCAGTAGTGTCATTTGCATTAAAGCGTACTGTGAGTGTGGTGGGAGAAATAAGCTACAAAATCTGATTTTATCTTTATCAAAATTTAAAGGTATAGCTCACTTGAGTGGCACTCATTTAGTTAATTGTACTTCTTTCTTTTACTTAGTTGGTTCTGGTACATAAGAAAATATGTGACAAGAAACCATAGCAGAAAATATTTTGGAATAAACAGTGCATCCTGTTTCATTTATGATGCACTTAAGAAACAAATATAAATTATGTGCGCCTATGGGTTTGGACCTACTGGCAGACAAAGTATCCAATTTTGACTCCTTCTATTCAGCATTTAAGTAAAGTCCTATGTCACTACTTAAAATGTGCCTTGGGAATCTACAAACATCCATCCATCCATCATCTATACCCTCTCGTCTTTGCAGGGTCGCAGGGGTGGATGTTGCTGGTCTCCAAGTCTCCAACCATCATTGTCTGAGAGGCGGGGTACACCCTGGACAGGCGGCCTGTCCATCACAGGGCAACACAGAGACATGCAGGACAAACCACCATGAAAACACACATTCCTACCTAAGAGCAATTTAGAGAGACCAGTTATTCTAAACTCATGTTTTTAGACCGTGGGAGGAAGCTGGAGTACCCGAAGAAGAACACACACACATGCATGGGGAGAACATGCAAACAGCTGAAAGAGCCCGGGTCAAGATTTGCAGCCAGAACCTTCTTGCAACAGTGCTAACCACTGTGGCATTTTTTTTTTTTTTTTTACTAATCAGAATCTTTTAAATACACATTGAGAAATTTTTGTGAAAACCCAAAAAAAGTGGCTTTCAGTGCTTTTTGCCATTAGAACAAAACTAGATGGACAGCCTTAAGATCTCAGGCTGGTTAAAGCTGGACTGGATTGCACATTCATTAAACACATTTTGTAATGAGTGATGTTTTTATTTTATTAGTTTAGATTATTTTTGATGTGATTTTGAGGAGCCTATTCCTATTTGCGACTAACAGCATGGTGTAAAAACAGGTAGAACAGAACAGCAAAATGGACTGAATAATACTGGTACAGTGGCAGCAGAAGATGACGGGCAACATGAAGGGCACTGAGCGTGCGAAGGACATGTAGTCTTTGTTGAGAGCGTTCATGAACGTCTGTAACATGATGTTCCAAGTTAAAATTATTGTTTAGGGTGAGTCCAAGATATTCAAATGTAGTTACCTGCTCTATTATGTTGCCATTGATGGAAATATGGTGTTAGGTAAAAACATGACTGTTAGGTTAACTGTTCTCTTTAAATTGACCTTAGGTAATGTGTGCGTTGTCGTATGTCCTGTGTGTCTATGTGTTGCCCTGTGATGGACTAGCGACCTGTCCAGGGTGTACTACCCCACCTTTCGTCCAGCGACCGCTGAAGATAGGCACCAAGCCCCCCTGCAACCCTGAAAGTGTAAGCGGGTATAGACCATGAATGGATGGATATACTTTTTTTGTGATCTTAACCATTTTACATAGGGTCTACCTTAGCTTTATTAAACCTTTGACTAGAAGAATGTGGTATGAATGATTCTATTATGAAAATGATTTAAAACGCATTACATGACCTGGGAAAACAATTATTGAGGTTTTTGTTTTTACTTTAAAACCCAATGCTGATATTGCTGACATCTGATCTCACAAAATAAATTAAGATTTGTCCTTTTAAGAATCTTTTTTAGAATAATCCACGTCAGTCTTGAGATTGATCTCATCTAAGGTGATCTACATAACTATAAACAAGCGAAATATTTCGCCTAACACTTTGACAGACAGAATCCCAAACTTAAAATCACATTTATTTTTTGTTTTCAATAATAAAAGGTTTGAAAAATCACAAACTATATTTGATAGAATGCTTAATCGGTGTATTATAATCCCAGTTTTGACAATTATGAATCATTTACTGTTGAAACTAGAGCGGATGAAAATGAGTCCAGATTCCTCGAAACCAGTGAAATCGCCCTTCAATGAAGTCCCGACTCGGCAGCAGCTCTATGACGTAGAAATCAAACTTCAACGACCGGAGTGACAACGTGAAACCACAACATAACACGCATACAGTCAAACGCACCCTAGATGTAAATTAGACATACCAGAAGACACCGTAGTCGGTAAAAACATCCATTAGTTTGGTTTTCTACATACGGATTATTGAAAAAAAAAAGCTGCAACTAACAGTGAAGTGAGTCCTCGGTCCTGGCTCTCAGCAGAGGAAGAAGTAGACGAGAACAATCGTGTAGTTGTGCCGCACCGACACCGACAGAGACACCCCTCCCCTGCCACATAGCTGCAGCCAGCGTCGGGACAGACGCTCCCTGCTGTTGCTTCATATTTACTCTGACCTCCTCCAGTCCAGCCGTAAAGGTGACGGTGCTCCAGCACCAACGGTAAGTTAAACCTGTTTCTCTGGAGCGATTTCACGAACCTCCGTCGGGTTGGGTTAAAGTTGTGTTTTGCTCTGGAGTTTGTCAAAATCAAACAAAGTTATTCTCTAAATATGTGCCGTTCGGAGCTGTCAGTCCAACTCTAACCAGCTGGGTTCACCCTCTCTCCCATGGTGACTTAATGTTGCCGCCGCTAACACAGTTTTTTGCCAATAATAGCAAACAAGCCGAAGATCATACGAAACAACTTTTTTTTTCGGTAAAGCGTTATTTAAATGAACATTAGCTTAAATAGCTAAAGAGTGAGAGTGAGCAACTGTTGTTTTATGTTCGCCATACAATTATCTCGCTGTAAATTTGATTCAACCATCAGATTACTTCCGAAACATCTTTATCAGAGTTGATGTGGGAGTTGTAGTTTTTAGGTGTTTCAGTTACTTCGCTCGAGACTGTCAAGTGCTTTCAAACTGTGGCTGCTAACTTCGGGCTGATCCTGTATTTACTCTAAAAAAGCATAACATTAGACGAGTTCTTTTAAATAACAACACAATTTAAACCAATACAACTCAGTTCTACATCAAATAGGTCTTGGAAAGCAGTACTTTAGATTTAAGTTTATATTAAACTGGATGTTCGGCACATCATTTAGACAGGAACCAAATGTTTTGCTTCAGTGTTATTTATTATTGCAAAAACCTGTTTTGTGCAAGTTTTTAAAGTACGTGTCCTGTTGAAGTCTCCGGAACTACATTTCCCATGACTTCAGTTGGAAACGCATTTCTGCTGGCGCATGGGCACTGTGTGATCTTGGAAATCAAGTTGGTCAAAACAGCTGGTGATAAAATGGTAGGTAATATTTTAAAATGACAAACCGAGAGACAGAGTGTTGTAAAGTCCCCCTTCAACAAGTCACCAAAAGCAATAACAGCTGTCACTACGGTGCAGCACAATGGGAGGGATCAGGGTGTTCTCAGCGTCGCATTCCCAGTCAGTGTGATGTGAGAGCAACGGAAGGTCAGTTCCTGGTATTTTGAGATCGGACACCTGCATTCGTACTACGTACCTTTCCCTTTTTGGTTGGTGGCTCGCCTGTGCTGCAGCTGCTGCAGTTCAGAAGAGCCTGCAAGATCTAACGCCCCCTACCCAGGAGAATCTGGGTCAGAAGGAACCTGCTGTTTGATCATCCGGTGGATCAGGTCTGCAGTTCTGCCGAGATGTGCAATCCGTTTGAGATGAACAAAACATTATTATTTCTGTGCTGCATTTAGAAAGGGACATTTATTTGCTGTAATTAGGAAGTTTCTGGAGTCTTGGTTAGAGTTTTATGCATGCATTACCAACACAACTTAAAGGGTTCGACTCTGAATCTTTACTATATGTCCAAGTTTGGATAGAAATCAGATCTTTGCACACAACTACATTTGAAACTTCAATGCATGCCTCAGGTTTGGATGGAAGTGCCATTTTCATAGTAACAACTGGTGTTTATTATAATTATTATTTACTTTTTTTGTACATGGTTCGTCATTGTTGCTGTACCTCCATGAAAAAAAGGTCAGAATTTAGCAGAATCTGGGCCCCTGTGTTAGTTACCAGTTATGTTTACTTAATTGGCAGCACACGTTGAAACCATCACAGAGGGACAAAGTTCGTCAGTTCATCTCCTTCAGTCAGGCAGGGGACAGGACAGCTGTGGACTGCCTGACTCAGAATGACTGGAAACTAGAAGTTGCCATAGACAACTATTTCCAGAACCCAGACTTGTACTACAAAGAATCCATGAAAACGTCAGTGGACCGCAAGAAGCTTGAACAGCTCTACAACGGATACAAAGGCGAGTGTTAAGCAGACGTGTTGTTCCCTTAAAATCTGCACAGTTGGCTGTCTGTTTTGCCAAGTTTTCTCAGTGTTCTTTGCAGACCCCCATGATGAGAATAAGATAGGCATCGATGGAATCCAGCAGTTCTGCGATGACCTAAATCTGGACCCGGCCAGCATCAGCATCCTTGTGGTGGCCTGGAAGTTCAGAGCAGCCACGCAGTGCGAGTTTAGCAGGAAGGAGTTCTTCGATGGGATGGTGGAACTTGGGTAAAAGCTATATCAAAAAGACAAATATTTGATGCTTATAAAAGTGCGTATTATTTCTACATTTAGAACATTTCATATTTTATTTATCTGTGTTGTGTCATTCAGCTGTGACAGTCCAGAAAAACTTAAAGCCATCCTCCCCAGGCTAGAACAGGAGCTGAAAGACACTGGGAAATTTAAAGACTTCTACCAGTTTACGTTCAGCTTTGCCAAGAACCCAGGCCAGAAAGGTTTAGGTAAGCAGATCATGTTTGAAAAATATCCCCAAATGTCACATTTTCTGTCATAAATCAAAAATATTAAGGCTTGTAAAAACCTTTTCTTTACAGAACTAGAAATGGCTGTTGCTTACTGGAATCTTATCCTCACGGGTCGATTCAAGTTCTTGGATCTATGGATTCGCTTCCTGCTGGTACTTATGGAAGATTAGTTTTTTCCAGTGTTATTCATTTATGTTTTTGGAGTCTATAGGAGTGGTTTAGCGCTACACTACTACAAAACAGCTGGTTTGAGTGCAGGGCTATAATTTTATGGTATTTCTAAATATGTTTTCCACTATCGAAAAAAAATCAAATGCCAGGAGTTAGATGAATCCACTGATTTTTTTTTCCCCACACATAGTACTTACTGCTTGTTTGAAAATGTTAACAAGATAAGGTCCATCTGTCCCTCCACTGTATTCAGGAGCATCACAAACGCTCAATTCCCAAGGACACCTGGAACCTCCTCTTGGACTTCGGCAACATGATTGCAGACGATATGTCAAACTATGACGAAGAAGGTGAGTCTTTGAGGATAATCACAGGTTGACTGAAAGAAAGAAGCAACTCACTCATAGACTCATAGACCTTCATGTGTTTTAAATGTCTGAATCCAAATCTAATTGAGAATTGTTGACCATACTTAAAAACTGTTGTTTACATGTGCTCTGTATTTAATCTGACTGCGTTGAGCTGTTTTGTAAACTAAAATTAGCAAAAATATCCCTCCCTGTATGTGCGAACAGTTAAACCAGAAGGCTAAATACAAACGCATGGCATACTTTTCAGATTATTTGTAAAAAGTTAGTGGTTGTTATGAAATGTGAAAAGTTCCAGCAGTATTTGCAGGGCACTTTATTTTTGTCATAGTATTCCTCATCTTATTTGTCAAACCTCTGCCTTTCGATTTTAAAAAATACTATCCTTTTCCTCTTCTCCTCAGGTGCCTGGCCTGTGCTCATTGATGACTTTGTGGAGTTTGCCCGGCCAGTTGTAGCAGGAAATAAACGCAACATGACATAATGTTTGTCGCAGCCCCACCAAATGGAGGATGCCGTTTTCTTTCTTCCATTTTTTTCTATTTAATGAGATTATGAAAGAGAAACTGTCTCATAAGTAGGTTGGCCAGGAGTTTTCAACAATTATTCTGCTGCATAACATGCCGATGAAGGGGTGGGGGGGGACAAAAACTGCAGAAAAAAACAGAAAGAAGAGAGAACTGTTCTGTCTGCTGCTATAGACAGATGCTGGAAATGTAATATGAGTAAACCGATACTCATCCATTAAACTAGCAGAGGTGGTAGGTTTTAACTGCCTCTCTGGACTCATTTAAAAGTACACTCAGAATAAAAGTGGGCTTTTAATGTACGGCGGGTGTAAACGAAACAGTGTGGCAATGTTTGCTTGTTCTATCGGCGCGAAGCCGATTCATGTACTTGTCATCACAATATGAGCAGAGTATTTGTGTTTGGGCTTGTTGCTGTATGTTGTAGGAGGGTGTTGGGTGGAGGTTAAATGTGTAGCCTTCTGCACAAAATGTAACAAGCTGGTTTTAGGTTTAAGATGTCAGAAAGTTAAAATTCACCTTCACTAAGTGAGAGTGAAAACGTTCAGATTCACACTATATATTCCTGTCAATGGATATAAAGCATCATGCTTTCTGATTCCAGCACCAGCATTAAGGTATTGTTATCAAAATATATATTTGACATTGCTTGAATAAGACAGGTAATGGCATTTTAAAATGGAAAAAGCGTTCCATTATTTAGTGTGGGCTGGCTTTGCAGTGCCTAAGAGCTTAAATTTCAACCTGTATGCGGATGTTTTCTGTTATCCAGGTGAAGCCGTGTCACCTCTACAGACTGCACTGATTTACACTTTTTTGTAGGATTTTTCAAATACAGAGGTATTCCGTTTACATGACAGTAAGTTTCATTTCTTTTTTCAATGAGCCAAGCCTAGCCAAGAGTATTTTAAATGTTTGTTTACACTGTTGGCACTGTGTTGTCATCAAAACGTCAATGGGCTGTTGTGCTGCCACCTAGCACCTAGTGGCAAAAATTTACAGCATTTATTTATTGTTCTGTCAAAGGCTTGAGCTTTTTTAACTTGTAGCAGTCAGAACAGTGCTGACTTATCAGAATTACTGATAGTGAAACACAAAGCAAACCTGCATATGCTGAATGCAGCGTTACAGAATGCAGAGCTCAGGTAGCAGCCATCTCTCTGTCAGCACTGCGTGTCGTCTTGTATTTACATCCGAGCTCACCCGGTTTCCTGTTCTGAACAGTGACTTTAATCCTGTTCTGCAGGTTACCGTTGTCATAATATAGCCTCTGCCATATTTTGTTAATTAGGATCATGCATTATGCATGCTATGCACAGATGGAATTGCTGCCTGTGTTTGGTTAATACGTTTGTGTTAAATAGTTAAGAGTGAAATTATAGAAGCTAGTTCTGATGATTGTGTTTACTCCAGATTAACTCCAAATCAAGTGCCACTAGGTTCGTCATATCAGCTGAGCAAGGATTGATCCAGACAGCTTTTCTTTTTTAACAAATTTAACTTATTTAGAGCAGTCAGATACATGAAGCATAACCTATGAGAACATCTGTTTGCAGCGAGTACAGTATGTTAATGTGGTGGCCCATTGGTACGTTATTTTTTTGAAAAGTGTCAAATGTTTCATATGCAGATTACTCTTATTTAAACAGTGTTATTTTGGCTGTGAAATAAAATAGCTGTTCATAGATCAAAAACATTTCTCTGTTACGTTCTTAATAAAAAGAATAAACCAATAAAGAGTGCTGTTTTCTTTTTTTGTTATAGATGTGCCTATTTTCTGTATTTTACATGATCTGTACAATACAACCGTGTTTGTAAAAGTTGTGAAACTGAAATGTAAGACTATCTTATGCTATATGCAAACACAGTTCCATGCAAATCTAAAGAGACTGTGGTTATCTATTCATGACAAACACTGACTTTAGAAAGGAGTTTAAAAAAATGTGTTGTATAATCCCATTGAGAACCAGCTGCCTCGGCGATGCCCAACTTGGTACCAGTTGTCGCTTATCAGTTTGCATTGTCACCGCATATCATCATCAGCCCTTCTAGTAAAGCTTTATCTGTATGTTTGTTCAGAACAGTGTTCTCCACAGATGTGTGTATGTGTGAGACACAAAATCAGTTAAATCAGATGAATATTTAACTTTTGGATGCATACATCAGCTGATGAGATGCAAGCATCTCATCTCCTTAAACACATTTTTAAAACCACTGGTTATTAAAAGGAAGTGGAGGGTGTGTCTGTGTGTATGAGGGTTCATTCTTCTCCTCTCATAGGACAGGTGAGAGGTCGATAAGCTTCAGCACCAGCTGCTGGACGTGCTTGCACTCAGGCCCAGCAGCACATTAGCATCTCTTCCACACTGTGTCCATCCCTGATTACCATTCCAAAGCCCGTCATCCAGCTTTAAAGCTTCAGGACCACAGGGATTGCCTTTTTAGGAGACACTAAACACAGCTGAGCTCACCATTGCCCAACACAAAGAAGCTGTGGCTGATAATGCAGTGCTTTCATGTTGACGTGTGTTTGCCCAGCCTTTCTACTTAAAGTTAGTTTCGTAAACTCAAAAGAGAGCTCTGGGGATGGCAATCAGGCAGTTGTAATGTAGCAGAGATGGAGGAAAAGGTCGGAAGGGTTTGAAGTTCAAAAGATTTTTGGTCTTTCTTCATTGCTGTGCATCTGTTGAGGGAGGTAGGAAGACCTGCAAGAAGATTCATTCTGGAGGGTATCTTTGTCTCGACTTGAGCTGGGTGTGCCGTCAAGAGAAAAACCCAGCAACATGGAGAAGTTTAAAGCAGCCATGGTTCTCGGTGCTGTTGGGGATGCTTTGGGCTACAGGAAGGGTCGCTGGGAAAACTGCACATCAGGCAAGAAGATCCAACAAGAGCTGGTCTCTATGGGGGGACTAGAGTCCCTAAAGCTGGACCCTGAGAACTGGCCCCTGAGTGATGCAGTACTGATGCACATGACCACGGCTGAAGCACTCATAACAGGTATGTAAAGAATTATTTTCAAGACGGATGGAAGTGTTTGTCTATAAACTGAGAAAACTTTTGAAACTGTAGCAACTTTAGGTACAAAACTTTACATCATAGTTTATTGAAAACTGACATATACATTCAGATGAAACCATGACTTTGTGCATTGTAGAATAGGCTTAAGTAAAGCACAATATTTAGAAAAATCCTAGTTCTTGTGTTTAGAAAGAAATATCAGACTATTTTAGCTAGCTTGGCAAAGTCTGACTTAAGGACTAAACCTGGTAACATGCCACCATCTATCTTTGCAACAAAGACAAAGTTTTGGACATTTTTTGCCAGTCTGAATGCATGTTAACCTCCCCTGCAGCATGTTACTGGACTGAGAGTCCGAAACGTCCAAAATAGACCACTTTGGAAAAGTCAATCCCTTTGAACAATGGCGGGTCAGTGGCCTCTGTAATCTACTGGTATCATGTTTGGCTGAAGATGCAGCCTATAGGTAGCAACAGTGTTTCTAAGGAAAAATAATGATGACATCTTTTGAGATTAGGAAGCCCTATTTAGCAACCATCCAGCATGCAGAGATGCCAGCAGGCTAAGCAACAGCGTACAGAGAGTAATGCATGATGTTTTGCTTTTTTTTGTCAACTCTTAAAGTTCAGATTTGGGAAATGTAAACATTTGTGCAGAAAAAAACTCTTTTCCCTAATTTAAAGCAGAGGAACTGTTTAAATTGATTAAAGAAAAAAATCTAAAGCATAGTTAACAGAGAAGCATTAAAAATGTTCAACTCAAATGTCCAAATGTCCAAATTACACAAGTGAATGAACGTTTTGGATCAATAATTTAGTCGCACAATGTCTCTACAGATTAATTTCCTCATGCAAAGACCACAGATAAAATGAATAACGACAGTTCAAAGTTTGCTGAAAGGACATTGTTTTTTACCACAGGCATTCGGGTCCTAATCTGTGTTGTGGTGGAGTGGGGCTAAACTTAGCTCATCCCAGCACCACTTATCTTACCCTGCATGCCAGTCATGAATGACTCCTAACCAGAGTGCGTTTGTTCAGATTACTGGTGTCTGGAGGACCTGTACAGGGAGGTGGTGCGTCTCTATGTGGAAGCCATGGTCTCTCTCCAGGGACGAGCTCCTGATCCTGCGACCGTGGAGCCCTGCGTTCACCTAAAACCTCACAACTTCCTGCTCGCTTGGCATACACCTTTCAATGAAAAAGGTAGATTAAGATTTAGGAAGCTTTGAATGTTATAAACCAAACATGAATACAGTAAAAATGTGTGTCTGTAACCAGGGTCCGGGTTCGGAGCAGCAGCCAAAGCGATGTGTGTTGGAATGAGATACTGGCAGCCAGAGAGGCTGGATAACTTGGTGGAAGTCAGCATCGAGATTGGCAGAATGACCCATAACCACCCAACAGGTGATGACAGTGATGATGGTTTCAAACTAGAAATCTAACAATGACCGTGCAAATCTTGTGTTGCTGTTTGACTGTAACATATCTACAGGCGAACTTATCTACATGTACTGTTTTTTAAAGGTTTTTGTGATACTAGTGGCCTTACTTGCAGTATTCAGACAGAAAATGAGCAGAGAGAAAAAGGCGAAAGACACAAAGCAAAGGTCCCAAGGTTGGGAATCGAACGCCAGACGTCTGCGTCAAGGACTAATAGACTATGTATATAGGGCTCCTAGCTCTACACCACGCGCCACCCCGGTATATCTATTTTAACCTGAAAGAGTGCAATTGCTCTTAAAAACATGTAAAAAGCCCTAAAATACATGCATTCTCAATAGAAGTAGCATAATCTCTAATAGAAAAATTGAGTAAAATCCAACTTTTATTTTTAATAATGTGTATTTCGTTGGAAACTAATTCAATTGTACCACATATTGGCTCCCCTTGTTAGTACAACTCCCTGTTCCCAATCACTTATATTTCTAATAATGTTTCCCAACACTGGAGCCAACGATGATCTGACTATTCCAGTTTCTCTACATCAGGCCAGTGCCCTGCATGTTGTAGATGTTTCCCTGCTTAAACCAACCTAAAACACATAAAGTTTTCATTAATAATGATCTTAAGGAATTGGGGACAAGTTAAGGACATAAGTCGGCTCTTTGATTCAGGTGTGTTAGCAGTGACACATCTAAAAGATACACAGCACCAGCACTCAATCAGTCCGGAGTGCTCTCTTCCTTAACCAACTGCTGTTCTATGCATTCTAACAAGGTCCCCAGGGCCTTTTGAAAGATGAACAGACCCACAGTATCACAGATTTCCTACCATACGTAACAGTGGGCGTGACTTGCTTTTCCACATATTCGTCCTTTGTTTCAAAATCTACTTGAAGATGAACTTGAAAACAAATTTCTTAATCTCAGTCTCACCTGCCCAAAGCACATTTTGATTAGTGGCTAAGACAACTGGGCTTCTGTGTCACTTCATATTTATACTTTATAGAAACAAGCCAAAGATTACTATTTAGCAGTTTCTGGGCACTGACTATAAAAAATAAGGAAACAAAAAAACATTGGGTGCATTTATGGAAGTGTTAGAGCAAGATTTGTTTTTACACTTTTCAATAATTGTGGAGGTGCTATAATACTCCTTGACTACTAAGTTAGGATATTAACAGTCTGAACTGCGAAAGTCACTTATGGTGTCTCTCTTCTCTGGGCTTCAGGCTTCCTTGGCTCCCTGACAACAGCATTATTTGCATCCTTTGCAATCCAGGGGAAGCCTCTTGTGACTTGGGGCTGGGAGCTCATGAAGGTCATCCCCCGTGCTGAGGAGTACTGCAAGAAGACAATACGACACATGGCAGGTTGGACCTCAGTTTCATCGTTTAAGCTGTGAATCCTCAAACTTCAGCAAAAAAAAAAGGGTTCATTAATTCAGATTCGGCTTCTGCATTTGTGTTGAAAAAAGAAATGATCTCTGAACTGGATGTCCTATATTTGTCTATACAGAGTACCAGGAAAACTGGTTTTATTTTGAGGCCAAATGGCAGTTTTACCTTGAAGAGCGAGAGATTGAAAAGGAGGGACAAAATAAACCATCATTTTCTGATGGGTATGATGCAGAGGAGACAGATAAAGTAAGTCTCGTGGGGCTCTTTTTTCTCATACTTTCAAAACAAAAAATTGCAACCCCTAACAGACACAGACCCTTATTTTTTTCTAAAAACAGATGTACAAGCGTTGGAGCTCAGAGGGTCGAGCAGGACGGAGAGGTCATGATGCTCCCATGATTGCCTACGATGCACTTCTGGCTGCAGGAAACAATTGGACAGAGCTCTGTAAACGAGCCATGTTTCATGGAGGTGAGAAATTCTAAATTACGGACCTGCGAGATCTATGGGGCAGAAATAATTAAACCAACCTAATCTCTTTTTTTTATTACTTTCAAATTTTAAAGAGGCTCAATATTTCTTCACTTTTCTGTATTGTTCTTTAGCTGCATTTTTATTTGAGACTTCTGAGCAGTATTGTAAAGACAGAAACACATCATAAGTAAAAAAACTTTGTAAAAATTTCCTTTTAGGTGAGAGTGAAGCCACAGGCCTCATTGCAGGCTGCCTCTATGGACTCATGAACGGCCTAAATCAGGTTCCTCAGAATCTGCACCGGGATTTGGACAAAAGAGAACGCCTGGAGGAGCTGGGAGAGGCACTCTATAAGGCAGCATCTGCAGAGAAATGCATAGAGAAGTAATCCTGATCTTCACTGAGCTGAACTATACTGGCTATCAGAAGAACTGAACATGACGCTTCCCTGTGCCTGACACCACCCTTCCTTAGCCCCAGTAGTTTTATGGGACATGCTGTCCTCTTCTCACCTCTCACTCATTGCTCTCTTTGATTTTTTCTGTCCACTATCCACATATCTGTCATAAGTTTTAGTAAAAGGTCAAATTGTCTCACTAAAGAAGTGTGACCAAGAAACATTAAAAGAAAGGAACTGAATTGACATTTCCATTTGAACATCTAATTCATGATTTGCCTGTAATCGATTTCCATAAATCTTGATTTTAAGTTGTTTGCTTAAAAGGTCTGGTTCTTGGACTTGCCAGTGACAGAGCTGTGGGGAAAGAAAAAACCTTCTGCTTTCTTAACATTCAGTAGCTTGGGAAAACCAAAGTAGATTTTTTTCCTTTCTCTGACTGTTACCTTCTATTAAACCTAACTTTTATTAACATGAAGCACTAGGAGAATGAATTTAAATCTAATCGGCTTACAGTTTGAGCAAACACTGTCTGCAACGGTTTAGGGAAAACTGCTTCAGCAGCTAGCATCTGCATAACTAATTTCTTTTTGAATGATAAAAATGAATCCAACAAACAGAATAATATCAAAGCTTTTTAATTTTAATTTACCTTTAGCTGTTCTTAGCCTAATGGTGTGAATGTGTTTAAAATGAAATAAACAGTTATGTTTGTGAAAATTGTCAAATGGGCATTGTGTTCCCTTTTACTGTGTTAAAGTAGTTGCACAGTGATTCTATTACAGTATAAAAACACTGACATGTAAAAACTAGTATGAGGTTCTCAGAGTGTGAAACCCTTAAATAAAAATACCACGGCTCACCGAATTTCGGAAAATATTTAAGGCAAGTTTATTTATATAGAACCAGTCATACACAAGGCAATAGAAAGGGCTTCACACAAAATCAAAGGAAACACATAAAAATAACAAAATCAGTGAAGCCCTGAAAAGCATTACACAGAAAGAAACAAATGTTAAATGCAAATGTAATCTTGAATCTCACGCCTCCATCACTTATTTTGATCTGAAAGAGCTAACAGTTTCTGCACATCTCAGGTTTTTAGAGAGTTTGTTCCAGAGCTGAGGAGCATAGAAACTAAACATTGGCTACCCTTATTTAGCCCGGTCCTGAAAACGCTGAGTAAGCAGGTCTCTGATGACCTCAGGGGTCTACATTGGTTCAAATTTGACAAGCAACTCAGAGACCATTTAATGCTTATTAAAATCTAAAGTATTATTCATTATTTTGCTTTACCTTAAGCAGAATAACAATAATTTTGGCTGCTGCTAAAAAAAGTAGCACATATTTTTTATTACTGTTATAATAATGTCATTTATAACATTTATCAATTATTTTATTTTGATTCATGGAGTAAAGCAAAAACACTGAATAAGCACATGCTTAATATAGGAGTAGTTTTCAAGTGCCTTCAAATTTTCATTTTTTCTGTTCTATTCTTAATAGAGTCACACAAGTACAAACTAATGATGTTTGACACAAGAAATATTCTAAATATTTGTCTTTCTTGCAAGCTAGAAAGACAAATTCACTCAGCTGCCCATACCTAATCAAAACGAACTGAACTGACTGACTGTGTCTCATTATTTACACATTAATTTTAAGCTTGCTTTTTTGATTTTCAAGCAGAGTTCTATGTCTGGTTTTGCAGCTTACTACCAAAGTTCAACGAACTGTAGTCCGGAGCATTTGATCAGCTTCAAATGCGATCTAAAACTAAAATCCTTGTCTCTGCTGCAGTAATAAGATAACAAATGAAATACCAGTTCAAATAGGGAGGAATTTTTCACTGACTGATTAACAGGGTTAAATAAAAGTAGGTGAAGTGTGAAAACATCTTATTTTACAGTTTAGAGAAATAAAAACTGCTTATGTTGCTCTAAAGATCAATTTCCAAACTGTTGTTAAGGATGTTGTTGTCAGTTTCAAAAAGTCTTGCATGTCCTCTATTCTCTATAGACCAGATTGTCAGAAAACCGGAATCAGCCCCGATGTCGGTGCATTGAGAAAGCTAGTTAGAGACCCCGAATGCCGACCAGTGCTCCGAGGGATCTTTGAGAGTCTACTGCATTACCTAATGCAGGATCTGCTCAAGAGGACAACCAATAACACAAGCATGGAAATGCCAGAGTCTAGCACTGTGACACAAATTCACACAAGAAACACTGAGGAACCTGGTCTGCAGAGAGCTAAAAAGACTCTGTGTCAGAAAGGCCTCAAAGTGGTACATCCATTGGAAAAAAAGACGGATGAGAGCAGTTCCAACATTTCTGAAAAGTGCAAAATTGATCAAAGTGCAGAAGAATTACGATCTCGGCGCCTAACCAGGTTCCAGCTCCTTCAGTCTAAGTTCTCAAGGTCTTTGCCTAAACCTTATAACACCAACCAGAGGGAGGTAGGAACTCTGGCTTCCAGCAGGGGAGTGCCAGGTCAAGATAACTGTAATCACAACAGAAAACACAACACTGACACCAGAGACAAAGGATTAAAAAGACGTGTTAGTGTGAAAGAAATCATGGCCAAGTTTGCCATGGCTGAGCAGAAACAACAGGAAATGAAAACCATGAAGAAAGAGCCACTCAAACCAAGACACATTGGAAAAGGGATCCTCCTACACTCCTTAATGACAAGATTTGAAAACATAGCTACTGTATGTAAGAAAAGTGATCTATCTTTATCTCATGAATGGCCTTGTGTGGGAAACAGGGTTGCAGCTAAAATTAAAGAAAAAGTAGCCGGTGTTGAAAGAGAGAAACAACAGGTGGCTCGCCAAGCGTTCAATAAACAGAACCTAGGGAAGAGCAAGACATGTATAACTCGTGTGCAAAAATCAAAAGGTATTCAAATTACACATGGACAACTTCATGAGCCTGAACATGACGCCGAAATTTTAACTAAAGCAAATTCACACACAGAAGATGAGACTCATCTGAAAGCAGACTCATTGGATCAAGAGATTTGCTGTTCACTAAAACGTATAAAGGTTCAAGCTCATGATATCGATGATAACGTTAGTGGCTCAAAACATTTCAGCCAAATCTCAACTACAGTTGACGAAGCTGACCCTCTTACGAAAAGGGTCATATTTGCAGATCTAGAGGTACTCCCTTTAATTTCTGTGACTGAATGGTCACTCCCACAACCTTGTAAAGTTCTTCTTCAGGAGGAAATGCCAGTAAACTGGCAAATAGCCACAATCATGACCTGCTCCTCTACCTGGTCCAAATGTGTAGATTCCTCTCCTGAACAATCCCTAAAGGAAATTAAATCTGAGGTTTCTGAAAGATGGGAACAGGACAAAATATTAAGGGAGACCACAGGCAATCTGTTGAGAAACCTGGAGTGTTCTTCCAGTGAATCAGTTGGAGGTGAATCCAAACAGACAGAAGACAATAGCAAATCAAAAACCCAGAGGTGTTCTTTGGAATATACCAAAGGGGACATGAATGTTCAAAGACCAAAGCCTATTCAAGGTGGGCTCTCCGAGTGCGTCATCCCATGCATTTACAGATTTGATGGTAAAAATAGGGTTAATCAGATTGAGTCAACCCCACTCCCAGAAATTAGTGAAAACCAGCTATCACATTTATCTTTGATTCATCAGGAAAATAATGTGTCAATGGAAGATTTTCAAGACGAGGACAAATGTAATCCCCATTTCATTAGTCTTCCCGCGGTAACAATAAGGAAATCAAAGGGCGAAGCTGAAAGAAAACACAAGGAGGCCATTGAAGAAGGAAATGAAGATGGAAAACTATCACAGAAGAATGATATTGGAAAGAAAGGAAGCTTTAGCCGTTTGCAAGAGACTGCCGACAACGACGCATTTGCAGACAGTGAGAGCTCTGTGTTACTCTCACATCAGTTTCAACCAGAAAGAGAAGACACAAAACAGAAACCAAAGTACAAAACCATCACTTACGCAGATCCTTCAGTGAAACAAACATATAAACCTAAAATAATACGATTTACTGACACCTTCACTTTCTAGGTTTACCGCTACAAGTCAGAATCTATTTAAACTGAATAGTTGCTGAATAGTTGCAGTTTGGACAAACCTGTTCATCCACTGAAATTTCTGGGATTTAAAAGAGGTGTAAAAATTACAAACATTCAAAGTGAATAAAACTAAGTAAAGCTTCAGTATCAGAAACCCTACTCAACCTTCCGTTATATTTTGTGTCAATAACAGCACTGACTATCTAGTAGGAAACAAAGTTTAATTAAATAGTCTGCATCCTTAAATATTGTACATTTCTTTATGAAACAGTTTTGTCCAGTTTTTAATCTGAAAGCTTTAAAATCAAAATAGCTAACTCCTGTTGCCGTCTAAATGCCACAGTGTGGCAAGTATCTTGACAAGGCTGTTTACTACGAAGAAAGTGTTTTATTCAAGACCTCTCTGATACCTTTTCATGTCAGGTTACAAAATCGCGGCTCCATGACACATCTCAGCTGTGCCTAAATTGGGACAAAGTGAGACTTGTTCAGGGTAGATAATTGCTCACACCACAGAGCCAAACATGTCTGCAGTTAGATGTTCAGTAGACCTACTGATCCAGAATCTAACACCCGCAGGCAGGATCACACCACTGCAGATAGTCTGAATATCAACTTATTATTGTACTTTACAGGAGAATTAAAAAAAAAACCTGAGGTCATAAAAGGTCTTTGAATTCTTAAAGATGTTTTTTCAGGACGTGTTGATGGATTTGTACAAAAGTCTGTACACCCTGTTAAAAGGGAGAGGTTTTGAGATGTAAATAAAATGAGACCATGGTTATTATAAATTACTTTTGACATATGCTCCCAGTGGTGCTAAAAAAAATCGTCTTTATCGTCATCCCCAGGTTTTGGGTTGAAACAGACTTATTTTGAACTGTTCATGATTTCATCCACCATGACAGAAACGTCTAGTTCCATCACCATGTTTCACTGTGGTTACAGTATGATGTTCTTTTGATGATGCATTTTGAAATTACTATGAAATGTTTAAGCTTGGTTTCGTTAGAAGATGATATATTGTCATCCTCCCTGACCAGTTTCCGTCTTGTCTTTTTCCCAGCAACAGAGAAACGTTAGGTTTCTGTTCCATATTTATTCCAACTGTAGTTTTTTGCAAACTATGAGTTAAGCTAAAGGAAATGAGCAAATATGATTAAAGTCCTACTAAGGAAGCTAAACTTTAGTTAAAGTTAATCAGACTCTACAAATAATGCCAGTTCTATCTAGTTCAATCTAGGAGGGATGCATTGATCGATGCAAATTAATCATACAGTGGTTCAACAAAATATTAGTTTAAGGGTGTGCACACTAATGCAAACAGGCTATTCCAGCTTTTCTATTCTTTTTTAAATTTAAAAGATTTGTTTGTTTACCAGTAAATACATGATTTTTGTTACATTAAAAGTGGATTTTTTTCAATTGTCTCATTGTTTTGACAGCAAAAAAAAAAAAAAAGGAATTTTAACAGGTGTTATTAAGCCCTTGTGTTAATGTGACCCCTTGGTCAGATTTATGTGGTCATTGTTGTTTGTATTGTTGTTCAATTTGTATCTCAATTAAAATAAAGATTTTTGTTGACATTTGTACTTCTGTAGCACGAGATTACAAATGAGCAAGTACCATTTTTTGCAATTTTAGAGTCATTTTGGAAAAAAAAAAATTCTGGCAGCAATCTATACTAAATAAAGGATAAAGTGATGATTGCATTCCTGGAAGGATATCCAGATTCTCTCAGAATTTAATCAATCTAATTACTTGTTTTTAAAATATAATTTCCAATCTATATAATCAATGCAGTATTGTCATGTGAAGTGTGATTACTTTAAACAATAAACTGTGAATAAATGACTACCTCAGCAGAGGTTTAGTTTCACCTCACTTCGCTTAATTTACCTGTTTTTACCTGTGCTTACGTGGCTACGTCAGAGAGGCTACGAGTATACTTTTGCTGCATTTAAGTGCTTCTGGTCATATTACTACTCTCAAGTGCAAGTGGAGAAACTTAGCAGTGCGTGCACTTAATGTGATCTCATTGTTTTTAAAAAGATTTTAAAAGTTTCCATTTCACAAAAAAAGTGAAAAGAAATACATTGCTCATTAAGGAGATCATAGGTAAAAAAAAAAAAAAAAACAGAACTAAAGTAATAAAAATGTATATGGAGAAAATTATATAAAAATACATTTCACCTATTTTAAACCTGAGTAAGCGTGTGTTTATATTTGCTTACAAATAAATAATGAGTAGAATATTTTAAATGAATAGCCAAGCGTTATACCGTTTCCCAAAGTCACATGAATGCATCATAAGTCCCTTTTAAGCACTCAGAAATCTCTAAGTTACGACGTTATGGGAAATCACGTGAAGGCAACATTAGATCTGATTTAGTTGGTTTGTCCCTGCTCCCTAATCCTCAATGGAGTCCTGCCGGGCAGGAGGAGGGACACCAATTGACTAAACATCCAGGATATAGTGGGTGGGGTCGTTTTGGGGCTGGTTTGGAACTATTTTCTTGGTTCTACAGGACAGGTTGGGAACACAGCGAGAAGCCGAGGACCAGCAGCAGCAGCAGCAGGTGCTTGTGGATGACGACCGAGGAAAACCCTCAACACCCTCGACACGAATGGCTTGGTTGACTTCGACTTTAGGAATTAAATAATAAGGGTGACCCAAATTAGAAGTACAAATTAACTTGGGGGGGATTTTGGAATTGTTCTTCGCGTTTTTTTTGTGTTCTGGAGTAAATCTCAAAGAGAGTGAGCGAGAGCAGCGTCCTGTCCCGATTCTCCGCACGCCAAACATGGAGAAAGTGAGCGTCCAGGAGAACTTCCCTCAACTTAACTCTTAGCCGATTCGGTTGTAAACCTTTGATTTTGTTGAGGAAAACACTTTGACGGGCAGATGCTGGGATTGTAGCACAGTTCTCGGTATTTTACTGGAGCAGAAGAGGCAATGGATACGGCGATAAAGTCGACCAACGGGACCCGGTCCTTCATGAACCAGAGTACAGCTAAAGATCGAGCGGACAGGTAAAGACTGTGATAATAGTTACAAATGTGTTCAGGGAAGAAAAAAAAGAGCTGTAAGCCTGCTGTGGTCATCGCGTTGTGCATATTGGAAAAAAGTAAGAATGTAATTTTGAGTATTAATCGAGTGGTTAGCCATTAACTAGCTAAAATTAAATTTAGTAAAATAACGGTTGTTGCATTCAGGTACACTGCTTCATCAGACTTTTTAATACCAGTTTTATCCAAACAAAAGCATGTTTAGACTCTTATCTGTCAGCATTTAGCTGTTCTGTCTTATATCCCCTTGTTAAATGTTTTTGTACTCCTTATATAATCATTTAAGTTAAAGATTTACTCTATAAAAAAGGCTATCTCTGAACTACCCTGAAGTTAGTATCCGGTTTGAACCTTTTTCAGCACTAGATTAAAGGGTCATTTCACTGCTTTTAAAGAATCGGAACTATGTTAGACCAGCCCTAGTTAAAGATCTTAAACATTTAGACTGGTCAAACAGGAACGGGATTAGATTACCCTGGAGACCAATTCTTTAAAGCAAGTTCACATCTGTGTAAAGGTCAAAAATGGGTAATTTCAGTGCTTTTTAGGGTAGTGGTGGGTGTGAACCAGGTTGAAAACCACAATACTAGCAATTATTTTCAGCATCGGGGGTGATAAATATCATTAAATGCCTAAACAATGTATTTAACAACATGCATTTGATGAAGAATACTGCAGTCCAGATTTATCTAACAATTACTTTTTTCATGCAGGAACCCATCTTCTTTATTTTTTTTTGTATGATCAAAAATAGATGAAAAATTTCTTAGTTCAGTTTTAGTTTGGCTTTTAGATGACGTGTATTTGCAATATTATTGTTGAATATTGCAATGAAGATAATGATTGCATTTAATCAACATTTTATTTACATTGTTTTTCATCATCTTTACCACTCTCCTTGAGCTGTAGCATCTTGGCGACCAAAGTCGATATAAAATTTGGTCATCAAATGAATTGAGAGTCTATTCAGATTGTAAAAGACGATATTGATGATTAAAATATTAAAGGGCACTAAACACTTGATCCAAGCAGACCCTTGCAATTTCTATATTGCAGAAATTGTTATTGCAGTCATATTAATATTCGTTTTATTGTGCAGCTATAATTTCTGGCAGTATCTGTGTCGTGTAGAACAGTCCAGTTTAGGTCTGACAAATCTAAGTACTATAGATTTTGGACTAGAGCTAATCTAGACCAGATTCCTTAAAAAGAGGGAAGTACGCCTAATGTAAAACCTCAGGTCAGACGCCAACTTCAGCCTAGTAAATCTATCTATTTATCGATCTATCTAGACAGACTTCATCACTGAATGTTGCAATCACCCAATTATATTAAGACGTATTCCAGGTCTAATGTCACAACAGCTGAGTAACGTACGCACTTTATTCTGATGACAGAAATGGCTGCTCCACCTATGCTTTTTAGCTGTAATTAGTTCAAACAGTAATAACGGATCTAAGGCTAAAACAATTAATCCATTATTGAATTTAATACAGACTCTAAAACACGCCATTTGCGTAAAGAACAACCCATTTAGAGTTGTAATCGGGACAAAATTGTACAGAAATATAGACATTTTGACTTTAAGATGAAAAACCTTCTCTGACTGTAAATATGATCTTAAGTGGCATAGTTTTAGCTTCACTTGGTTCAAATTCTTTACAAAAAAGCACCTTTTGCTATCCGGTTATTAATCAAATAATTGAAAAAATAGTCGACAGATTAATCCATTAGCACAATAATCCTCAGTTGGAGCCCTAAAGCCCATAGTTTGCTGCCTTTATATATAAACTTTTAGTGATAGGTCTGTTACGAACCATTTTTTTGTTGCTTAAATGTGCGCTTTTAAATGTTAGACACAACATTTGCATATTTATAGCGTTACTTAAATTAATCCTTTGGGGAATTTTTGGAGATAATTATGTTGCACTATAGGCTTGGGGTCAAACGGATTCAAAACGGATGTAATTGAGTTTTGGAGTAATGGTTCGTAAATGCCTTGGTTCCTCAGGAAGGACTTTGCTTGTTGGGAAGGTTAAGCTGTAGGAAGATTAACATGTTACCTAAGGCATTAGCTTGAGCTACCTACACCCACACCTTTTGTCTTCTAGGAAAGTAGCTGCATGTTCCATGTCTGAAGTGGTTCTTTAATTAACCCAGATATCAATATTTTAAATACTTGGACACAAGTAAAAGAACAACATTGGGTCTGTTTCTGTTGATTGCATTAGATCCACAGTTTCACTGTGGTTTATTGCTATGTTTTGTCATTTTGAGAACAATCCCTTTGACTTCTCTGTGAAATTAGTTTGAAACATTGTCTTTTTCATTCAGAGTTGATCCCTATGGCTTCAAGCGCTCTGATGACTTTGATTATGAATCCTACGAGGAGCTCATGTCCGAGTATCTGGTCATCCTCACCCGACGCTCTATCAAGTGGACCAGACTGCTCAAGGGTAAACGCAAAGTGCAAAAGAATGTGAAATGTAAGTGTGAAAAACCACCACTATGCGATCCTTACAAACAAATGCACGTGTCAAAACTCAGCCAAATGTAATCTTTGTCTTTATGGTTCAGTAAAGCGTTATGTACGCAAGGGGATCCCCAATGAGCACCGTGCTTTGATCTGGATGGCAGCCAGTGGAGGTCAAGACCAGCTAGAGAAGAACCCAGGATACTACCAGTCCATGCTGTTGTCCCACCATGACTCCAAACTGGTGGAGACCATCAGAACAGGTCAGAACTTTATAGGTTTCTTCTGAACCGCGACCCCAAGTTCAGCTCATTGCACACTGGAGGTTATTTTTGGGTTGCATTAACCCTTCCCTTAATCAGTCCCCGGTCCCTGCTGCTGAGAAACACTCCCACAGCATCATGTTGCTGCGTTTTTTTTGTACCTTAGGGAAGAACTTAACCAGATGAGGATTTCCTGGCGTGTTTGGCAGACATGCTTCGTGGACCTGTTCATATTTACATTATTTTATATCTGACCAGAGATTTTTTTTTTTGTCCTTATCCTCCTTGAGTTCTTATAAGGGTGAAATAAATGTCATTTAAATATTCGAAGTTTGAAAATAATTTCATTCACAGCTTTAAAATGAATGTTTCTGCTCCCCTTTTATGATTTCTTACTTTCATGTATATTTGAATCCAGAAACCTGTAGAAAGTATAGTCACCATCAGTGTGTTGTTTTGCTTCAGACCTGAACAGAACATTTCCAGACAACGTCCTGTTTCGCAAGACATCAGACCAGTGTCTGCTGAAAGCTCTTTACAATGTGCTGCTGGCCTATGGTCACCATAACCCATCTGTGGGCTACTGCCAGGTACAACTTTGCCTTCACTACATCCAAGCTGAAACGGATTTGTAGATTTCTTAATTTTAATTTACAACACACGGAGTTCAGAATAATAGCGATCCAACATCACTAACCAGATCAGTCGCTGCTAATGGTAAAAATTATATATGCTGCAGATGATTTACAAGTCGGTCTAGTAGAGTAATAGAAAACCAATAGATCCGACATTAATGCTGCTGATTTGTGGGTAATAAATCATTAACTGTTCAAAACAAAAGCAGTGACGTTGTTCATTCTGTGAAGAACCAGGTCTCAAACAGGTGGACTTTATTCCAGAACGAAGACGGCTAATGTTTCACAACATATTCTGGTCTTCTTTAACCTCTTAAACCCCAGCGTAAAAACATGCAGTAACCTAGACAGACATTTTCAGTTTTGCGGGGCATTTTCTCAGCTGCCCATTGGCCAATCTGGACGATTGACACGTGTATCGAACCATCAGAGCCAATAGAATATGGGGGTGTTTACAAAAATGATGTAGCCAACAGCATGCAGCAGTCACAGCGAGGAACATGCATTTGCCGTAAAACAAGGAAACGAGGCCGCGTCCACAGTTTTCTAAAACAGGGTATCAGGAGGACCAAAAAAAACAATGACACGGAAAAAAGTGAGAGCAGGGCCTCACATCAGTGTGAATTGCAGCGGACCAAAAGTATTACCAGATAAGCAGAGCAGAATTAATTATAAACACGGAATTTTTATGGAACGTAAAACAGCAAAGGTAAAAAATGTTTAGTCAGTTTTGTGGCTTCATTCAAATAAGCACTTATTTACTGCTTCGCTATGTGCTGGTCACTGAGTTGAAAACGTAGGAGCGGTTATGCTTGTATCGTTGGAAAAAGCAGAGTCTGGGCTTTCATTTAATAGGTTGTTAGTGTGTTTTGGATCGCGTTGCACTGACGTTGCTGTGTTTTTCCGGGTATGCGTCTTATTACTTTTTTTTTTTTTTTCCATTTAGCTGCTTAGTGTTGAAATTGGGTGTTGTTGAGGTAGAAATGTTGTTTCTGTCATGTAGACGAGCCTTTATCCGTTAGTTAGATATGCATATATTGGTTATTGTTTAGCATGTGTTTGGAATGACTTTTTTCGCTGAGGTGCTGCTCAGGTTATAGAGGCTAAACAGTTAAGTAAAACGGTTTCTTCCAGATGTTGCTCAGAAGAACAGAGACCTGTCATTGAAAGGTTGATTTAGGAAAGCTGGAAACCAAAAAAAAGTGCAGAAAATGAAAGACTGTTCACCTAAAATGGTCTCAGATGCTTCAAACTGGAAACCAAAACCAGAAAGACCTTGAAGAAAACCAAAAACTAGGATTCCAATGGCTTAAAGAAAGAAATAACTCACCCAGTCATCAGCTCCAGGGTGATGAAAGAACATATGCAACCTATAAGTACCGGAGCAATTGAAAGACACCTTTTGAAGCAAAAGGCCTCATTGATGGAAAGACCCGCATGAGGCGAAGAGGTTGCAATGTTCCAAAGAACCTAAAGAGTAATGGTGCAAGCTCTTCTTTTTGGGTCTACAGTTTGTTAGTTGACTCCCAAACACTGAATTCAAGTTGCTGTTTATTGTGAAGCCTGGTGGCTCAGGCCTCGTGGTTTGAGGATATCTCATGTACCTGGGATCATAGATCAGTTTAAAAACAATGAAGAACAAGAAGTCATATTGCCCTATCCCAAAAGAAAACGCTCTTAAATGTACGTTTCGACAAGACGACGACCCAAACACTGAGCTGTAGGGCCAGAGACCCATGTGTCCTAATTTCCCCATGATTATTCTGACTATAATTTACTAGCCCTTTACTTCCAACCATGTTCAGAACTAAAGAAGGTTTTTTTTTTTTTTTAAATGGAAGGTAAAACATCTCTTATTAAGCACTTAGGTTTGTCATGTGCTGGATGACTGAGGATCTACACCAGCTCCAACAGCAGTGAGCCCCATCTTGGTTTCAAACCAAAAACATCAATGTTAAGGAGTGGCCAGCCCAGTGGAAACTTTCTCTGAGATAAAACAAAGAACTGCAGGGGAAATGTGGAATGTAATCATCTTAGGCTGGAGTTTTTTGAAGGGCCTACAGCCTTTGTCTTCACTTCCTATCGATGGGTAACAGCGTTGGAAAGATTTTCCTTCATTTTCTGCTCTGAACTTCAACATGCTGTGTTGCCAGAAATGTAGGTGAGCGTCCAGAAAGTGGCTGTTTGCATCTATCTTAGTACATCTTTGTCAAGTATTAGAATTTGAAAGGCAAATTTCATTGACCAATGTGCAGCTGGTTGGAAATTCAAACAAGTTTGCATCGTTGCAGAGCACAAACAGAAGCTATTAATACCTGCTTAAACTGAGGTGCTCTGTTTCATTCCTGATGCGTTGTTGTGTGTTCCTGGTGTACATGCAGCCCTCCTTTCTCCGTTTTAAACCAGCAGGAACCAATATATCCTAACTGTACGTTAGAAAACTCCCCGCCATTATTTCCAGGACAAGCAAATGCTTGTTTTGTATTAAGATGAACATTTGGTACATTAATAGTAAAGGCCAAATTATCAATCTCTCTTTACCTTATTATAGAGGTTGGGAAATGAAGGTTTTGGCAGATATTTTCGATTTTAAAAGAGTCCTTGTAGTCAAACAGCTTTTCTGTGTGATGAAATGTGTTGAAGCTGCATTCCAAGGTCTTTTTTTATAGCCTTGGTGTATTTTATTTCTGTGCAGGGGATGAACTTTGTTGCTGGGTATCTACTGCTCATCACCAGGGATGAGGAGAAATCTTTCTGGCTGATGGATGCACTGATTGGAAGAATTTTGCCAGGTCTGGGTGTGAATTGATTTCCTTGTGGTCGTTTCACGTGGTTTTAATCTGTCTGTACTTTATCACCTGCATGGTTTTTATTTTATTATTTCTATCTCAGTGTGATGTAAAAGTGTAAAAACCATCTAGCAGTTGTAAAAGTATAGTCAGTAACATGTTTTGTGTAAGGTACTTGAATAATTGCCACTTTTATTAAGAGCAGGACTGTCCAAAGTTCAGCCTGGGGGCCTTTTGCGAACCCTGGTCTGATTTTGTGTGGCCCGACAGCACAGGTGGTTGATGCTGATTTAGTTTATTTTTTAGTTTTAATTATCTCAATTATTAAAATCTTGCAATGGAAAATGTCTGGTACAAGAAGTATTCGTCTTTTAATAAGCATATTTTTTGTTCTTTTTGCTTTAATAGTAAATAGGACCACATCTATCCACTGACTTTTACACAGAAGCAGACTCTGGTGTACCCAAATGTGGTTTAAAAATAATTTATTAAACTTGACTGAATACAGCAAGTGTTTTCAGAGAGAGTGACCCACATCCTCTTACTGCTAAGAATACTTTTTTTTTCTATCTAACGCAAAATAATTTGCAAACCGGATGCCTTTCTTTTAAAAAGGCAAATGTGCAAAACCCATTTTTAAGCTTTGGATCTACAATAATCTCCATATCCATTTCCTACAAAAAAAAAAATTGGACTACTTTATTTGTACAATTAAAATATTGCACGCTTAGTTTATTGAGCAGGTCAAATCGTTTTTTGTCCCGCCGGTACTTCTAGGTTGGCGATTTTGGCCCATGTGACAAAACGTTTGGACAGCACTGATTTAGAGTAAAACTGTGAGCGTTGTGTGGTTCTAGACTACTACAGTCCAGCTATGATGGGACTGAAGATGGACCAGGAGGTGTTGGGGGAGCTGGTGAAACTTAAAATCCCCCGAGTGTGGCAGGTGATGGTGGAGCACAATGTCATGTGGACACTCGTGGTCTCTCGATGGTTCATCTGTCTTTACATAGACATTTTGCCAGTGGAGGTGAGCAGATGCATATTTGGAATTACTATTTTTATATTCAAATACTCAAAATATCATAAAAATCCAGGAAAGTTTTGAATCAGGAAAGGTAGTGCCTTTTTAAAGAAAAATGTGTAAAAACCCTAGATTGATGGTTGGTTTTGCTGAGGAAGGAAGAATCTAAGCCTCCAATCTGACATTTTCCATACACTTAATTCTACAGTTAGGTTTTAGATGAAAATGTAGTTCAGAGTTTTATGCCTTGGTTTTATGACAGTGTAGTTTACCCATCTGATGCAATTTCTTCTTGCCATCTCCCTCCGTTTGCGTTGGAACGGCGTTGGCCTCGATGTTTGTTTTTCAAATATGTGGGGGAGCCGGTATCAGGCCGTAACACCTGGAGATGTTCACTCATTTTATATCTGAACACAAACTCTGCACAAGTCCAAGAACACGTTTACCTTTCATACTAATGCAGCTGTTTTGGGAAGAGTACCGACAGACTTCTTAGAAGTTGTCGAAAGCCAACTATGAAGGTGATTTTAGGTTTTAACAATATAAAGAAAACTTTTTTTCTTACAAATTGTCTATTTTAAACAGCATTGTGTTTCTGTAGTTGACATACACTACTAGACTTGTTCTGAATACAGGCTCTTTTTAGTTGAGCTTTTAAATCGTTGCTATTTTCCCACAGACTGTTCTCAGGATCTGGGATTGCCTTTTCTATGAAGGCTCAAAAATCCTGTTCCGTGTAGCTCTTACACTGATCCATCACAACCAGGCTGTGATTGAACAGGCCCAATCCCTGCCAGACATCTGTCAGGCCTTCAAGCAGATCACCCAGGGACCATTTGTTGAAGATTGCCACGCTTTCATGCAGGTAAGAGGAGGAATGCATCCCGTCTTTGCTCCATAAGGAAGTCATTTCACTGGAGGAGCTCAGTCAGTATAGAGGAGGTACCCATTTTATTTCTGCTTCTTTAATCCCATAATCCTTTGTGTTTCTTGCCTTTCCAAGAAAATCTTCACTGAACCAGGAAGTCTCTCCATGGCATCCTTGACCAAGCTCCGTACGACATGTCGTGGTCGAGTCGCTGAAGGAGAACCCTGACCTGGACTTCCAAGAACGTCCTTCTATACATTCCAGAGGGGCGAGCTCCCAGCAGCCTGTTTGCACCTGCTTTTTTTTATTAAGCCAAGTCACTATACACTGAACTCTTGTCTTGAGCCATGCACTGTGACGGGCATAAAGCTGACATGTTGCAAAGTGCTTTATGACCTCATGATTCCATTTAATACCACGAAGTTTGTCTTAAATGATGTGCTTTTGCACCTTTAGGTAAATGTGGAACTGTGCACTTTAAAGCTAGAGGAAAAAAAGCAATGTATCCTTAAAGCACAGCCAAGAAGAAAATGTCCTCTGTATTTCACATCTGTCAAATTTTAATATAACACTAATTAGTAAATGAAGAGCTGACTGACATGTAATGCTGGTTGAATATGCTGTGGGGTTAAACTAGAAATAGTTCAGTTAATTAAATTAAACACTTCCATTACCTGAGCCACACTGACTGGTTCTTTATAAACTGTTTCTTATGGTGACCCAATATAAGCACCACCAACAGAGCTGCTCAGTGTTTTATGTACCATGAATCACTCAAAACAAAGATGGACTCTAAATGTTTTTATTACATTGCAGGAAAATGTGTAACAGAAAATAGACCAAGTTTTTCATAAAAAACCAAATCATGTTTTGCAAGACAGGAAAAAACAAGATAATTTGAAAAGCAACTAAACCTGGATTCAGGTTTTATTTTTAAAGCTTGCTAATGCTAAGACTGTTCAATCTGGGCCACACAGAACAAAACATCTGTCCAGCAAACGCAAAGGAACTCCTCTGTACCAAAACATTGTCCTGATCGGACATTATGGACAAACTTAATGAAATCCCACTCTTGAATTTCATTGGAGAACCCAGAGGGAGAAGTGTGGTTTATTTTAGTAGAAAGTGCTTTAAGACTGATCATAAAGTTGTGCTACACACAGATGAAGACTGAAGTCCTATTTAGACCAGACAAATTGTCGAACAGGAGATAATTGCTTTCTGTATTGAATAAAACCAGTCTGTCTCCTGGTTCCTGCTTTAAATTCAGGGAGCCCCTCAAAATTCTTTATCCTTAAAACTGCACTAGGGAGTTCTGAGGAAACTGGACTTAGGCAGAAAATTTGAACAAGCACACCTTACAGGTCCCTCCCTCTTACTTTCTGCTGTGCTACAGCCCTCCACCCACAGCGGAGCCTGCCGTGAATGTGCAAGCTAGTAAGAAGGCCACCGATGATGGCGACTAAACTGCTATGGCACATTCACTGGTAGGGACGAAACATCAACAATATGCTTTACTTTGACTTTGGCCTGCCCATACTTTAACTACAAACTTGGTCCTCAAATGATCAGCACACCAGTAATCTTGAACAATTGCAGGGGGGAGGGTTGTGAGCAGCGCTTAAGACATTCCTCCTGGCTCTGATTGGTTATTTCTGCACTCCTACTGATTGGTTGGAGAGGTGTATTTCTGCAAATGGCAGTAGGACCATTGGGAGGAGCTAGAGGAGCTTGATTATTTTTTCTTCACAGATCATGTGTCGCATATTGTACTGTCAGGACATAGTGGCAGTTTTACCAAAAATGTAAAAAAAAAAAAAAATACTTTTTTGATTTCAAAAGTTACCTACTGCAGTTTTAGATATGTAAGAAAGGAGGGTAAATATTACTCCAGGTTGAAAAATCCAAGAATGTCCCCTTTTACTCAGTCTTCACTGTGCTCAGTTAGCAATAGGGGCATATTTAGAGATTTCAGTTTTCATCGAGGACCAGACAGAATAAACATCCAGGAGAAAGTAAATCTCTAGTTCATTTAAATAGTTCTAAAGATGTTAAAATATCTTACAGTTCATTTAATTCTTCCTGCCTCTTTATTGTCAATCAGGAAAAAAAACCAAACAGCAATTCAAGCGATGCTTCCACCTGTCGACAATATAATCGAAGATCTGAACCGGTGAGCTCCTCAGTCCTCTCCTGGTTCGTCATGATAATCATCATCTAAAGTCAGCAGGCACTTCACATTTTATCACCCGCGCAAAGTAAAAAGTAAAATAGAATATCCAGAGGACATGCAGAGAACAGCTTCCACTTAATCAGCCTTTTCCTGTACTTACTCCTTCACAAGCTCTTTTTTTCCCCCCTCCAACACCCAGTCTAAGGTTTAGGTTGAATGAAACGTCCAATCAGATGGTCTGGTACCCAGCATGGCTCCTCTTCCTGCCTATTAGATACGCGATGAGGACGATCAGCACCAGAACAGCCAGAGCTGCTCCGACGATGATGGGGATCAACATCTGGTCCTGGTCCAACTGGCATTCCTCCGCTGCACAGTGTAGGTTTCAAAAATAGATTACTATGTCAGAAGTGGAATAGATCTCAGACAATTTCTACAGTTCTGAAATGAAATGGTAACAATAAAGAGTATAAGAAAACATAATCCATTAGTACCTGCTGCAAACTGATTGGCTGTGACTCCAAACGGCTGTACCTGCAGCCTGAATGTGTTGATCGACAAAGCTGGGACCACCAGCAGGGTTTGCTCTGTGTTGCACTTGTAGGAGTGGCCCAGTGTGCTCTGAAGGTAGTCCAGACTGGTGTTACTGGCTGAGAAGGGATCTTGGGGGAAAGGGGGGAGAAAGAGAGCATCAGAACTTTTTCCATCCAGAAGTTCGCAATCAGAGCAAAGATACTAAAAACCAGTGGCCTACCACTCATATCGGACCAGTTGGCGAACAGATTTATCCCACTCAGGTGGTACTTGGTGGTGGTCGAGTTCTGCAGATGGGGAAAAAGCGTTTACTACTTGTAATATCTGGAGACCCATCGATGGAAATTCACTGAGAACAAAGGCGTTACCACTGAGAAAGTAAAGTTGAGCGTGGTGGCTTGTTGTGTTAAAGCTAAGGTGGCAGTGGTGCCTCCACATGATCCTGATGAAACGGTCAGGTTGGGGTTCACGTTGAATAATTCTTGAACAGTCTGCCAATCGAGAAGACAACCGGTTTAGAATACTGTGTACTATACTAGCTGCTCATCAGTAGTGGGAGCTTCACATTAACCTTATTTTGAGACTGAGAGACGTAGGAGACGTTGAGCTGCAGACCCATTTTGGCGAGGAGACAAACGGTACCACTGCTGTTCTTCACTGAGAATGTTCCGGTTTCAGGTGTTCCTGGTGGAGTTGGCGCTGGAGCTCCTGTTGTACTTGTAATAGTAGTGCTGGCAGAGGTAGGGGGAGCTGCTGTGGTGGTTTGATCTGCCACACACACACTTTCTGTGACAGGACATACGACAACAGATTCATGATCAGTTTTGATGCAAGAAAAAAAAAAAAAAAAGATGTTGAAAGTAACCCAGTAAGAAGAAGATCGAACCTGCTTGGCTGAGGTCATTTCCTGGCATGTATGCCTCCAGCCTCATAGCAGAGAAGGTGACGGCAGCTCCTCCGGCTCTGATGGTGGTGGGACTCATACAGCGGTAGGTGGTGTTGATCAGAGCCCAGATCCCAACTGAAGCACTCACCACAGTCACTACACCTTGGACACAGGCGTGCATGCAGTGAATTAGCTATAAATGGCAAATGGCCTGCTCTTGTATAGCGCTTTATTAAGTCCCCAGAGACCCAAAAGCCCTGTACTCTACAATCACTCATTCACCCATTCATGCACACATTCACACACTGACAATGGTAAGTTATATTGTAGCAACAGCTGCCCTGGGGGCACACTGACAGAACGAGGCTTCCATACACAGGCGCCTCCGAACCCTCTGACCACCACCAGCAGGCAAGGAGGGTGAAGTTTTGCCCAAGGACACAACGACTGAGACAAACAGAGCAGGGGTTCGAACCGGCAACCCACCAGTTACAGGACGAACCTCTACCACTGTGGCCCCTGTATAAACGTAATAAAAGCTAATTTCGAATTCAAAATGTGTTTTTTTTTCAGTAAACTCTGCATGTGTTTAACTCTTGAGGCGGGACAGTTTGATGCACTTTCTCACCAGAACCGTTGGAACCAGGGAAAAGCTTTGCGTCGCTCAGGTTGTACTGCAGCGTCAGGTTGGTGACGCTATAAAAACTCCCGTTGGTTGAGAAGCTCAGGCCGAGCGCGTGGCCCGATCCAAACACCCCCACCAGCCACGGCTGGCGGCCGTCTGGGCCGCACGAGCTGCTCGCTGCATCGACTGAGGTGGAGTTGGGCAGTGAGGTGGAAACATTCCTCTGAGGGGAGGAAACAAATGAGTTCAAAGGGCGAAGGACATAATGCCAAGAAAAGGTGGCACTTTCTGGATTAAAATGTGGGGTTAAAAAGCTGAATACTGAGAATTTACTGTGCTGTTGGAGGTGGTGTATGTGATGAAGAGTAACGCAGACAGCTCGGCTTTGATGCAGGTGGAGTTTCCCTCCTTCACCTCAAGCGTCACCGCCTGAATGCAACCTGCAGAGTAGGAAACGGAATACAGTAAAAGAGCAGAAAACACAGCTATATAATGTAGAAATGGTTTTAAAATGGCATCAATTCAGTGAAACTACACAGAAATGCATATTCAAGTTTTTCCTTCTTCACATTAAATAAACCTGAGTTTGTAAGTTAAGATATGAAATACCGGGGTACAGAGATACTCTGTGCAAATAACCCTGATAAGTTGCTAGGAAACGCAACTTCACTGGCATTTTGGCAGACTTACAAAATAAATATTTCTGAACACCTTTTAAAATAGAAAATTGCAAAACTTTTATTTTTATCAAGTCATTAGCATATCATCGGACTTTAAACAGATGTTTTCTTCTTTTTTAACAAAAGTATGTCTCTTTAATTGGCGCTTAGAATAGCTTCATCTAAATATTACCAGCATGTTAAAAGTTATTAATTACTAGTTTGACTGCAACCTTTTAAAAATGTCTACTTCATTGTTTTTGCATTTATCTGCATAAAAGCTACATTACTATTATGCATTTTATTATTATTTATTACACCTTGTAAAATTTTACAAATTAGGAGGATGTAATGTGAATCGACACTGTCTATCAAATAAGAATGACAGTTCACACAGGCTGCCGCTAGAGGGCAAAAGAAATGTGAAAGTTTGAGACCAAAACAAATCTAATCTCCAACCTTTTTTGCACAATCCCCAGAAAGTGTAAAAATCTTTAAATACAATTAAAAAAATAAACAAAAAAATAAATAGATGCCAAATAATAATGCCTTCCACTATTAATAACTATTATTTCTCTTCTGCCTGAGTAGTATTCCAACATGATGCTATTAGTTTTATATGTAACACAGTCTGCTTCTCCCTATTTCTGAGTTAAAATAATAATCTAATTGGGACCAGTCAGCCCTCAGGCATCTCTATCTCTGCCAGTCGCAAATCGCTACCTTTTTTAAACGTGACCCTCAGGTCACCTCTGTTCAAACTGTAAACATGCAGCTTACTCAACGCTGCAATCCTGTCATGAGGTAAGCTATTGTGTGTACAAAATATAAAGCTGCTGACGGCAAACTGTTTATACATCAGACAGAAAGTTATCCCAATCTGCAGCTTCAGCATAGAGGACAATGTTGGTGCGGTAATTAAATGATCCAGAAGCAAAACTGCAAACAGTCTGTGCTTAAAAACTGCAAAGTTTACATCTGAATGAATATTATAAAATGAAACTATTCTGCAACTATTAAAACTGTGCTGCCCCTATGTCATGCAGGACCATGTGCCTGTGTGTATTTGAAGGGAATTCACCAGTTATAAACTAACACTGTCTGTGGGCCCCTCCACAGCTGTGTGCAACACAAAGCCATTATACGAGTCATGTGAAGCTCTCAAATGACACAACAATGAGGCTCGTCTGTGGGTCTAAAACACTGACAATACAAAGACTTTATAACAGGATCAAACACAAACGAGAGAAAATTGTCTGGGGACTTTTCCACAAACTATAGTTGGATTTTTCAAAGACAGGAAAAACCTTCAAAGGATCTGCAATGAAAGGCACCGATCCCCTTTTAGGGTTTTAAGTTTTCCTTTTCTAGCCAATATTTACCTACGGTTTCTATATTAAGATCAATACATTTGCATCTATGCAACTGTCTAATAAGTGATTCAGAAAAGAGATTTGGAACAGTCCAGCTTTAGATGGAACAAAAATGATAAATTTGATGAATAAATACTAAAAGTAGTTGCCATAATTCCTTCCTGAGAGGCCTAAAAATGCCCATTTCTCACCTTACCCTAAAAGCCTCTATTCTAAAACAGGATGTTGCATAAGCCACTTTGCATTGATAGCATTCAGGCGTTTCTAAAACAAAATTAATGAATTTATTCAAATATAAATTATTTTAATTAAATATTTGCAAATTCACATAATTTCCAGAAACTACACATGTTGGGGTTACTATATTTTTTTTTCATTTAATTATGATAAAAAATTACTTAGTATTAGTGGTGATATCATTTATTTGTTGTATTACCATGACCTTAACCTTAAAGTCCCAGTGATTGTATTTAAACAGGTACCAGCCGTTCTAACAGCTGATCGTGTTAATCAACGACGCAAATTATAAATGTGATTCCGTAGAAGAGGCTGAGGACTCGGGGGCCCGTGTGGGTGGTCGGCCCCTGTGGTGGTAGGCCCCCCCTGGGAAGTTTGTTGATAATTCAGCCCTTCCCGACAGCTGAAGGAGGGGTGGTGGGTGGGAGTCAGCTACCTCAGAGTCTGGAGCCAAATTAATGACGTAGTTTAGGCTAACGGTAGCATTTAGCGCCACTTTTAACAGCAAAAACACTCACCCAAAACCCCAAAGCAGGCGATGAAAAGCGGGGCTAAACACTGGCGGACTTTCATCTTAAAAGTGGAGTCCATGCACAGGTTTCCTCCGCCGAAAAAGATGGGGGAATTGCCGGAAGAGGGCTTGTTTCTCCGCTGTAGGCGCAGGCGGGTCAGCTGCTGCTCCTGCACCTGTCTGCAGGGATCGTTAGCTCCAAATCAAGCAACGCCGAATGGTGATGGAGCTCCTTTGATGGGTGTTTATCTGTACCTGCCGTCCGATGATGGGGAGGACGTGGATGGTACGTAGCTGTAAATCAGCTCCTGCAGACGGAAAAGCATCCGAAACTGTGGGTAAATATCGATCTCAGTCGCGCAGCATGAATAAACCGTGTCTGGGTCCGTCATGTGAACTGGCAGCGTTCAGAGCGACCCAGTCACGTGACACCATCCCTCCCTCCTCTTCCTCCTTCATCAGCTGCTGCGAACTCAGCTGGACTCCGATAAAATGCACTGCTGATGTACTAAAATAGGGTTTTATTCTGTGTCAGTTTTAGAAAACACGGATTATGACTTAAGAGTTTCAGTAAAACAGGTGACACCTATAGAGAAAAAGGAAATAATATAACCCAGACTATGGCTTCTCACACCTGTGCCATAAATAAAGTTGACTAATTTGAGTGTAATAAGGGAGGGCTGCAGACAAGCCTTATTTCCCTTCCAAACTCAGTTTATTATTGCAACACAATCAGAAGAGCATTATGAAAAGGTAAATAATATTGTTGAAGTTTTTACCGCTCAGTTTAATGTGCTGCGTGGAGCAGAGGGTCTGCAGGTTGTCTTTGCTTTGCAAGCTGCAATGTGGATAACTTGTGGCCAAGTCAGCTGACACCCTCATCATTTCACGAGGCTGTGCAAAAGGCCAAAAGGAACCCAGAGGCTGCTTTAATGCTTCTGTCCAACTCTTAGCAGCAGCCTGATACATTCCTACTGCACAGTTCGGCTTTACTAAACTTCAACAATTTCATGATCCCTTCCATTAAACCATAAAAGATTCACTTTTTATGTTTTGTTTTTATATTTTCACTTCCATAAACCTGTTATAATCCTGAATGGCTCCTCACTGGTAAAACCTGGGTAACAAAGGTTTTTGAAGAGTTTGAAAATGTTGTTGTAGCTAAAGCTTAAGATGTATAGAAACCTACCTAACAATGGTGGGTTAAAACAGGAAAACCTAAACTGACACCAGTGTTCTGATGTGCACCACATCATGCATCAGGCAGAGGACATGTTAAACTATGGTGTAAAAGAACATAGCAGAGGTATGTTTCACAAATAATAGAAAAAAAAACATGAATTAAACTCTATCATTAAATATTCATTTATTCAAATTCACTTTTTGCACTCACAATCCGATCTACAAAAACATCAGCACGTGACATTGGACGTTTTGGTCAAACATTCAAGATACTGAAAATCAAAATACACAAATGGCTGGCCTGCATGTCTTAAGTGAGCCCGACCACATCGGCCAACTTTTCCTCAAGACTCTGCCTCACATCAGCAGTTGCTTCTCCAACCAGTCAAGCAACCAATCCAGTCAGGTTGACACTCGGCAGTTAGCACAGCCAATGAAAGGGAGAACACCTCAAGAAGAAGAAGAAAAGAAAAACAAAGAAAAAAAAATCCAAAAATTCAAGACAAACAAGCCGTGAAATACAAAGAGTGATTCATAACGTCATGTAAGGAAACTCAATCTCAAAAATCAAAACAAAAACAAAGGAAAGTGCTAGTTATTTTCAGTTGAGTTTTGCATTAGAAGATTTGTTAGTCATAACCAACCATCAGTCACCAACAACCCAGTCCACGTATGCAGCCCAGTCTCAGAGTCCCATTAAGGATATTGCAGAATGGGGAACAGCACAGCCAAGTCTCTCGTCTCTCTGAAGTTCTGCTTCTTCTGAACATGTCGTCCAGGACTGTGAATGTTAGGGACAAGATGGGCAGCAGAAGAGAGTTGGGTGGCTGAGGGGCTGTAATCCTGTGCGGTGGGGCCAGCTGTGCGTTTGCTGTGAGAAAAAGCACGGCAGCTACAGCGGCATTCCCTCAGGCGACATAGTGATATTGGTTGGGAGTCTCCTTGTCACGCTCCATGTAGTCTCTGTCTATGAGCGACTCGATCCGCTTCTTCAGGTCTCCTGGCTGTGGAGGGGGCACCAAAAACAGTGGCAATGACATTTGGCTGTAGTGTAGAAAAAACCGAAAATGGAGACCAGGTTTGATACGTCACCTTGACAGGAAACTTGAGCTGGTTGTAAAGCTCTGATACCAGCAAGTTGTGACTCAGGGTTTTCCTCATCTTCATGATGCGCACAACAGCGGCGTCAATCTGATACTGCCTGTCCTGAAAAACGCGCTCTGTGGTGCTTACCTGCTCCTCCACCTATGGCGAAAAACGACAAGTTCCGAACAGCAGATTCCTCAGTTTACAATCAGATGTATTTGTTGAAAACATGAATGTCAGGAAAATACATGCATGACAAATAAATCGGAAGTAGTGAATAGACGGTGGTGTGAAGAACTGTTTGCCCCCTTCTATGGTGCTGGTAATGTGATGCTCTGGGGCGGTTTTGCTGCTTCAGGACCTGGAAGACTTGCTGTGCTAAATGGAACCATGAATTCTGCTGTCTACCAAATCCTGAAGGAGAATGTCCTGCCATCTGTTCGTGACCTGAAACCAACTTGGGTTCTGCAGCGGATCCAAAACATACCAGCAAGTCCACCTGTGACTGACTGAAGAAAAACAAAATGAAGACTTTGGAGTTGCCACCTGAATCCCATTAAGATGCTGTGATGTGGCCTTAAAAAGGCCGTTTATGCTTGAAAACTCTTTAATGTGGCTTGATTACAACAATTCTGAAAGAGACCAAAATCCCTCCACAGGGCTGTAAAAGACTCACTGGAAGTTATTGCAAAAGCGTGATTGCACTTGTTGCTGCTAAGGGTCGCCCAACCAGTTATTAGGTTTAGGGGGCAAATCACTTTTTCACATATGTAGGTTTTGAATTTTTTATAATAAAAATCTTCCTTTAAAACCTGCATTTTGTGTTAACTTGTTTTGTTGTTGGTTAATATTTAAATTAGTTTGATGATCTGAATCACTTAAGTGTGACAAACATGCAAAAGAAAAAAAGAAATCAGGAAGGGGCCAAAGACGTTTTCACACCACTGTGCAAGGACAGAAGCAAGAAATTTACCGTTTCCTTCATTTGAATCTGGTTGATCTTGATGCGGAACAGTTTGTGTTTAAAGTCGTTGTTGAAATTGAAACGATCTCCGTCTTCCACGTCTTTCCCGCGAGGGTTCTTGTTGAGGACGCGTGCTTTCCCACAGGCCAGGGACTGCAGCGTTCGCCTGAGCTCTCCCTCCTCTATGCAAGACAACAAAGAACAACACTTGAAGCCACAGACACCTCTCTCTCATCTCTGTGGTTGCACTACACATTTAAAAACGTGTAACCTATTCCGGTAGCCGCAAGGATTTCCTCCATGCTGAATTCCTCCCCCTCGTTAAACATGAGCAGCACCAGAGTTTGGAACAGGGACACCTGCAGCTCCTTCTTGCCCTGCAGGACAAAACATTTATTGTAAATGTAGCTCAGATGTTTGTCCACACCTCTCAAAGCTCCGAGACTTATCAAGCTCTCACCTCTTTAAATTCTGCCTTTAGTACAGCATGACCCAGTGTGGGCTGCCACTGCAACTTCCTCCCACTGTGCTTACCAAGGTAGAACAGCTTGAACACTTCCTGAAGTTTTACCATCTACCAAGAAGTCACAAATGCATCAAGTGCTTGGCTAACTACAGTTGTTAAAGCTAACTGTATGGGGCAACAAAGCATAGAAATGCTTACCTCTGATGGCAAATGAACCTCCATAGGCGTGTATGAAGGCCAGTAGCCCATAGTGAGGATGTTTACAGTAAGTTCTATGATGCTCGGCTCACTCTGGTTCTGCATATACTGAATCGAGAATGTTGAAAGCATTAAAAATGTGATCAACGCTCCAGTGGTTTGCAGGTAATGTGCTCGGATACTTCTGGTACCTGTTTAAACTGGATCATGATGTCTTTAGACAGCTCCATGTCCTTAAACATCCCCTCAAGCTTACTAGTAAAGGCTCCACCACATTCTGGAAAACCACACATATCACAGCTGACATGTTCTCACATTCCACGAACAGCCATGATTTACTTACTCTATGCATCATTTAGGCTTAATAAAACCAATAGTTACAGTTTATGGCTTTATGGCTACTTCTCTGATTAATGCTCTCCCTGCCAGGCCTGTCAGTTCAGGTGAATGGCTGGAAGGTTTGCAGTTGTACCATATTCTTCCCATAATGGATGTAATTAAGTACAGTAGGTTAAAAAAGTAGCAGAATACTTATGCAAAACGCATTTTTTGGATTTTATCTGGAATAAAATATTTGTTCCCATTTTCCTTCCAATTCACACTTATGCACTACTTAGTCTTAGTCTATAACATACAAATCCAATAAAACACATTGAGGTTTGTGGTTGTAACAGTAACCAACATTAACTTACCAAGTAAAAAAATATGAAATACAGGACTTAAGACTCACCATGTTTGAGTTTGGAGAGCATGGACTTCTCAGCATCAACAGAGGCACTCTTACCAACCAGCAGACGCTTGGCCAAGTCCTTCTTATAAAAAGCCTCAAACACGTCTTTTCCTGGAAGGACGAAACCAGGTTTAAGAAGTCTTGTAAGTCCAGAACAGCTCTGACAATCATGGTGAAGCACACTGAAAGCTTCATTTCTCATGCACAAAGAGGTGGAACAGACCATGAATGAAGCGGAAGATTATCATTATCTTGTCCAGGATTCTCTCCAGTTCCTCTTCTGTGGCCTCCTTGTTTCCAGCTCTTAACTTAGAATCCACATATTTAGCTGGATGAGAAGCAAGAACCAGAAAAGATCTTAACATGGGCTGGAACTAATAAAGCAGCAAAACAAAATGAACGTCATAGTAAACATTTGCTATTTGCTTAACCAACCAATGAGTTCCGCAGGCTTGTTGGGCCTCTTGTTGATGAAGGTTTCAAAGGCCTCCTTCATGGCATTGATGAACGCCTCATTGCGTGCAAAACAGCTCTGCACGACATTGTCCATCTTGTCCTTGAAGTCCAAAAGATCTTGGACCATGTCCTTGTCTTTCTCTGGTGTGCAAACGATCTCCCCACCGAATGACTACAAGCAAAAGGTTTATTTATGCTTTTCTGAGACATACCAGGACTAAAATACAAGTCTCTATTATGTCACATAAACGTGTAATAAGCATACCTTGATGTAGTCCCTCCAAAACTGCAGCAGCGTGAGGAGTCCTCCTTTCACCTTACTGAAGAGCTGGTACAGGAGCGCCAGCTCAGTGACACGGTTCTCATTGAGTAGACTGCTCAGACCTAGCAGAAAATAAACCTTAATTTCTAAGGTTGCATGTCCACACCGATTTTAAATATAAAAAAGAAGCCACCGCAAACACTTGAATTTCCTTTTTGCCACTACAATTTAATAAACATAAAAAAAAGACATGGTAAGGCTCCTCAGAGAGCGCTGCATGAGCTAAAACCAAATGTATGCTTCATTGTTAGAACGCAGGCTTCAAGGAGTTGGCTAGAAATGTGAATCTGCTCACTGAAGAGGCTAAACATCAGACAAGATGATAAGTCACACGGACGTACCTTTTTGTAGTATTGCATTCATATGCTCCCCTAAAAGTTGTTTCTCAACACAGCAGATTAGAGGTTTCCTGTGAAATTATAAAATAAATAAATAAATATGTGTTAGCTCCCATCTCTTCACTCAAAAGGCACTTTCTGTTGATATCAGAGGCTGTAAAACCATTGGAGGTTTAACCTCGTTAACTGCTGGTGGACGTTCTCAGTCATCCAGGACATGGTAAATCCAAAAAAGCGTAAAAAAACTAAACAACTGGACTTTTGTTTTTGTAGTTGAAGATGTTTTACTCTTCTTCCGAAGGGCTTTCTCAGTTCGAAGCTAGTGAGGGAGAAGCTCCAAGCTTTTAAGCTGCTTGGGATGTGCCATTCTGCTGCACATCTAAATTCACATGCAGATTAGACTCTCCTAACAATATTGTGCTTTTAGCCTAGATCACAGAGATGTTTGCTCACATGCTAGAAGGTGTGAACTGGTTTGAAGTAGACTGGGTATCAGGCCTAAAGCTGAACTGTGTGTTTTTGAAAGATGTTTGAGGAGGCCCCAGATTTCATCACAGATGGATGGATGGATGGTTCTACCACAACGTTCTGATTCTTACTGAGTGCTCTGGTCGAGGTAGCTCACAATGCGATCATTCTCCTCTTCTAAACGGCGAGCCACGTGGTGCAGGCATTCAGGCACCTACACACAAAAATAGGTTTTAGAGTGCAGAGCAAGATACAGATGATCAACATGGCCACATGATACAGAGATCTATTAGGAGTCTCTCTCACGTCTCTCTCCTGCATCAGCCGCTGCCCCTCCGCTGCATAGAGACGATTTGTTTCTGTCAAAAACCTCTCCTCAAAGGAGTCTTTGTAGACCTTTAGACAAGGAAAGCAAAGCCGTTTTGATCTGTGCAAACAAAGTCTGTTAACTGATGCTGTAGGATGTCAGGTACCTGCAGGTCGGACAGCATGCCCAGCAGACTCCGCAGCAGGCTGCGATCGACAGTCTCTCCATTTCGCTCCAACTCTATTTGCTCTAAAATGCCTTCCACCGTCCGCTTCTGGACTGCACTGTCGCTCGCAATGTGGGTGCGGAACAGCTCCAGCCCGGTATCCCTGCAGCGTACAAAACCAACATCATCTCCCTGACCGCATGACTGGAAACGCAACCAAAGTACAGTAACTTTACCAGATGGAGGGCAGCAGAGAGTTCTGGAGCACATATGTCCGATCCAGGAAGAGAAAGATGCTTCGGATCATGATCTGAAGAGAGAGAAATCAATACCCCACTACTGATGAAGGGAACACTCCTGAACACCATTGATAGGTATAGCATTAGACCTCTTCGCTTACGGTTTGCCTGCAGTGGTCCTGCCAGCAACGATTCATTCGCTTCAGGAAGGAAAGGTTGTCCATAGACTCTGTGGGGTCCAGGTTAAAGATACAACCACAAGGAAGCACCATCACAACAAATTTCACCTACAAATTATAATTCTGCTCATTGTCAACTAAATGTTGTAAAAGTGTAAACAGGCATGTTTCCTTCTGTGCTTGAGATGTCAACCTGTGACAACACATCTCCCCAGTGTTATGCTCCAGAAATGAGCTTGTGGTCAAATTGAAAAGGATATTCTCTGAACTGGTGAATCTGGGCTCGCACGTGGTCCTCACAGACCTGACGCAGCTGCTTGTACAGCGTGGGGGAGACTTTGTACGAACACAGGTTCTCCACCGCCTTTTAGGCGCATATGTTTAAAAAAAAAAAAGACAAAAACACATGAGACACACGTTTTTCCAGAGTGAAGACTTCAGCCTTCTTCCAAGGACATGTTCAAACAGTCTGAATATTCAACGCAAAACTGATTTACAGCAACAGAACCTGAGGCAAACTTTTCAGGTTTTGTGCTTAACTAAGCCGACCTGATAGAGCTCTTCCAGGTTGTACTTGATGGAGGTGCTGTTCTGGATGGCACCCACCGCATCTCGAAGCTTCAGCCATGTGTCCTCTGTGTAGTTCTCTGCTAGCCTTGGCCTGTCTGTTAGAAGACATGATTAACCCAAACAGGTAAAAATACTTGTGTTGTTAACTACTGATTCATTGCAGATCAAAACCACACGGATTTATAGTTCACTGACATCGTTTATTAGTGCATAACTTCATTAGAAGGTCATTTTCCTTCTCACTATATCCATCAAGAGAGAGGTACAGTTCTTTTTTGTGCCTGCCTGCCTACCAAGATATGGGAAATTGTGCAAGAAACCATTTGTACCTAAGAGCCAGTCGGTTGGTGTCACACTAACAGACTTTAAGGAGCAAATTGTTACAGTTAGGCTAGTAACTTTTTTTTATTTAAACAACATACAAAACCCCTTTGTAGCATGACCCAAGACCTCCATCCTTCCCTGTAACTGATGCTGCGGAGGTAAAAAAGCTCTTCAGTCACAGTACCTTTGAAGTTTTTGATCACCAATTTCTTTGAGACGCCTGTTTTGCCTGAAGTCCTGGCCATGCCGTTGGTGCTGTGCTCGGTCAGAGCCGAGAAGCTGGCCCTCTTGTCCTGTCGGGTGTCCTCTGCCATTATCAGATTAGCGCTTTGGCTTACCGCTGTATGCCTCCAAGTGTTTTTGCTAAGTTACCGCTGGATTGTCCTGTTCCCTGTTTTGTTCGCTCTCAGCAATGCAGCCCCTTCGTTGAACTAGATTGTCTTTGGTCGGCACCAGAGGACGTCTATTTAAAGCACAAATGTTGCAAAAACTTGACAAACATAACACTAGGTGAGCATAAAAGATCAACTAAAGAATAGAGAGCTAAGTAAACACATAGCTAGCTAACGGAGTGTTATCTAAAACTGCAGCACACTTCGGCGACCAGTTTTCGTCCCATTCGCCACTTTTTTTTTTAGCTTTGTAGGCTAGTCCATGTCAGTGCGGACTACATGGGCATTTTAACCAGCTCGGTTAATGTGTTGGGCAAAAAAAAAGAGGAGCTCCAACGCAACATAGTTAGCGTTGAAACATCAGACTCATGTTGTTGGTAGCTGCCTTCCCCATTTAGCTAGCTAGCATAACAAAATGGCTTTTCTCAGACGGGTTCACTTCGACAGGTGCGTTCAAGAATAGCTCGGATTTTTACGGAGGGTTGAAATTTTAGGTTACATTTATGTTGAAAAATAATGAAAACGTTTGATACCTTAGCAATCCTTTGCTTTCCTATCTATCTATCTATCTATCTATCTATCTATCTATCTATCTATCTATCTATCTATCTATCTATCTATCTATCTATCTATCTATCTATCTATCTATCTAGTACTCTGATTTAATTCATATATATGTGTGTGTGTGTGTGTGTGTTACATTTTCGCATCGATCCAATGTAAATAACAAGGCAAGCAAGGATAGACATCCATTGACATATATTAACAATCTAATATATATCAATGTAGACATCTTTAGATGGGACACTTGGAATAGCACAGCTTTCTTTCTGTCTGTCTACGCAGATTTCCGCCCCTGTTGGATGGTCTTGAACGCACCTTTGTTCCACCTGCAGTCAGCGGAGGTTCAGAAGGGAGGCGGTTTTTCTTTGGATAGGAAGGACCCGTCCAGTAAAAACGCAGATTTACTCAATACGGCTCGGTGCCTACTTGGGCGCCATGGCTAAATCGATGTGTATTTCTATAAACATTCCTTGGCGGCTGTGTCCAGAGCATTAGGGCTCGCCTGTTGGTGCTGATTCGGCCTGCCGTCCTGAGCGCTGTCTGCAGCGGTAGGTATCCTGGCTGCTAACACCGACAACTCCACCACAAACTCGGCAGGGAGTTGGTCCTCAGAGCATCAGATCAAGGGAAGGGAAATCGACTGGATTCAAGTTATTTTAATGCAGCCACGCATGTCCGTGGACTAGCGAAACAACATAGCTGCATTTAACACATGGTGATCAGTTCCCGTTTTAGTCACATTACTGGAAATCCAACAACTATAAAAATACTGCTAGCTTTAGCCTAGCTAATTAGGCGTAGGCTAATAGTAGCTTCAAAAGTAAGATTCCCACGGGTTAAAAAACAACAACAGATAGTCCGTTTCAATCGTTGTTAAGCAGTGACGACATGTAAATACAAGACCCTGTCTTCAGACAGTTGGTTTTAACTATGAGATAACTTGTCCTGCCGTCAGTAGGCGCCTGGTTTGGGAAGCTAGGCAGCTAATGCCAATCCTGAAGTATGAAAGAGAAATTCTCGCTTTCTTTCCTCAGCTCTTGTCTTAAACACTTGCATACGTAATTAAATATCTATAAACGCCTATATATATTTATATGTTAATGTTTTAACAGTCAGGAAGTAAAGAGTCACATGCTTCATGTACAGATGTGTTGAAATCTGCAGTCATCGCCATGTGAAACAGATGTATGGAAGACAGTTTCAGGAAGAATTGATCTGAATTCTGGAAAGATTAGAAACATTCACTCAAATTACTAAAATTATTGATCAGATTGCTTTAAATGCTTATAATCAGTGCAACTCAACTGTCTGGGAATATTATGTTGTGCTCTGCTAAATGTAATGGCAACCAAAGTGCAGACGAAAATACATCCCATGTAAAGACATTAATGTTCTGTGTTACGTCTCGGGGTGAGTGCACACATGTTTTTTGTTTGTGACCTTTGACTCCGGTAAGGTGCAGTAGGGCTGCAACGAACGATTATTTTGATAATCGATGAATCTGTTATTATTTCTCGAATAATTGATTAATAATGGGATTGCAAAAGGAGCTTAATAGATTTTTTTTTTACAGAATTTGAACCAGGTGTAGCTAATACTATCCCACTTGAGGAGTTCTGCATAGAGTATACTTACCAACAAAGAAGGTTTTTCATCTTAAATGCTATATATATATATATATATATATATAATATATATATATATATATATATATATATATATAATTTAAACTATTTTTGCCTAATTGCTGTCTAAATTGATTGTTCTTTGACCAAATGGCATGATTTACAGTGTTTGTACTCCAGTTAACAATTATTCGATTACTAAATCAGTTGACAATTATTTCAATAATCGAGTAATCCAATTAATTGTTTCAGCCTTGAGGTGCACTCCCTGGCCTGAAGTCTGGTGCTAAAAAAAACTGCAATATTTTTTTTTTTATTACTTTTATAATATTTTTTATCCTTTTCCTAATAAATACCACAGGATTTTGAGATAAACCTTTGTGTCCATATTGCCCTATAACAGATAAAGTGCTACAATGTCTTTGATATTATAAGATATGACCAAAACTAACAAGATTACCTCCATTTATGGGTCAAAGCACCTGTCCCCAACTTTTATTCAGTTGTTATTAAGTTCAAAAAAGTACCGGCTATTGGTTCAGATGTTTAAAGGCCGAGAATGTTGTTGTAAATAATGAGTATATGATGTGACCTTGGTAGCGATTTAGGATGTTTTATCGTCATCTGTCCGACAGTAATTTGTTGATGCCTGTCTTCTGCTGTTTAGTCTAGATGCCTTGGCTGAGATGAGCGTGAAGGCCTTTGAGCTTGTCCCCGCTGTGGAGCGCGACCTCCTCATGGGCGACAAAGCTCGCATCAACATCGAGTGCATTGAATGCTGCGGCAAGCACTTGTACGTGGGCACCAATGACTGCTTCATCCACCACTTTCTGCTGGATGAGGTCACTTCCTCCAAAGGCAAACTGAGCTACTCGACCCAGAAGCTGCTTCACAAATACCTCGGCCTCAAGAAACCGGTTGCCGAGCTGCGCGCCGCTTCTGCTTTGGAGCGACTGATAGTGCTTTGTGACGGGATAGTGTTCCTCATCGACATGGTGACTCTGGAGTCCGTTCCTTCGGCAGCTGGCGGTGGGGTCAAAATCAGAGGTGTGACTGCGTTCTGCGTTAACGAGAACCCCGTCAACGGGGATCCGTTCTGCGTGGAAATGGCCGTGCTGTCGTCCAAGAGGCGGACAGTTCAGATTTACATGGTCTACGAGGACAGAGTGCAGTTGGTCAAAGAGGTGAATTCTCCTGAGCAGCCCTGCGTCGTCAGTATCGATGGATACTTCTTGTGCTTGGCCCTCACAACGCAGTACATGATCCTGAACTACAACACAGGAGCTTCGCAGGACCTATTCCCTTACAACAGCGAGGAGAGGAGACCCATTGTGAAGAGGATCAGCCGGGAGGAGTTCCTCCTTGCAGCTCCGGGTGGTCTCGGTAAGTTTAGCACAGCTCAATGTGGCGCTTTAACATATTTTTCTGCACAGGAGCAAGAAGAGTTGTGTAAACCAAACATATCCTTCGATATGTGTGATGGTCAAGAATATCAGCTGGTTTTGTCTGAGCTGTTTGCTTAGACTACCTTGTTTGTTTTAATCTGCTTTCCCACATCCCACCTCCAGGGATGTTCGCCAATTCAGAGGGTGCTTCTCAGCGGGCTCCGGTCAATTGGTCGGAGAGCGTGATCGCTGCCGCTGTGTGTTTTCCGTATGTGGTGGCTTTGGATGAGAACTTCATCACCATCCACAGCATGTTGGACCAGCAACTGAAACAGACTCTTTCATTCAGGGATGGACACGTCCTGCAAGATTTTGAAGGTATTCTCACATAGTCCATCAGATCCGCCTCTGGATTTCACATTTGATCAAAAATAAAAAAAAGTTTCCGTCGTAAAATAAAAAGGGTGATAAGGACCAGAAGGACCAAATATCTGTCTTAATTATCAAAAGTATTCATACTCCTTGGGCCCATTCACATTTTGTCACAGTACAACCATAAGGTTCAGTGTATTTTTCTGGGGGTTTATGTGCTAGACCAACACAAAGTAATGGATATTGTGACGTGGAAGGAAAACGATGTATGGTTTTCAGGGTTTCCTACTTGTAAGAATCTGACAATGTGGAGGACATACATTCATCCTTTTGAGTTAATACTTTGTTAAAGCACCTTTTGCTGAAATTACAGCTGGCAGTCTTTTTCTGTATGTCTCTACCGGCTGTGCACATCTAGAGATTAATATTTCTGCTCAGTCATATTATATAGGGAGCTTCTGAGAAAATCTGTTTTCAAGATTTTTAATTAGATTACGTTTCGGGGCTGGCTGGGCCATACTAAAGTATTAAATACTTGTCTCTAAACCATCCCATCAAAGCTCTGGCTGTAGTGTTGCTGAGTTGTTGGTAGGTGAATCTCCGCTCCAGTCTCAAGTCTTTTAGATTTGGGTTTTCCTCCAAGATTGCACTGATGTTTGCTCTCTCGAACTTCCCATCCACCCTTAGCAGCTTCCCTGTCCCTGGTAAAGAAAAATCATCCCCACAGCATGATGCTACCACCATTATGTTTCACCACAGGGATGGTATATGTAGGGTAGCGCGTCTTGTCAGTTTTCTGCCATGCACATCATTTTGGATGCAGGCCGGGTGGTAGACATTTGGTCTCGTCTGATCAAAGCACCTTCTTCCACATGTCTGCTGTGACCCCAGCATGGCTTGTGGCAAACTGCACAAAACTGGGTTTATGTCTTTTCTTTTCAGCAATTACTTTCTTTCAGCCACCCTTCAATAATGACCAGGTTTGTGGAGTGCATGGCTGACGGTTGTCCTGTTATTTCAATGCTGCCCTTCCCCGGCCTGTCCTGTGCCATCGACTGGCCACTAGGTTTGCAATTGTGCCAAATGTTTCAATGATTGACTCACCAGTTGGATGTTGTTTTATAACCTAACCATGCTTTAAACTTCAACACAACTTTCTCCCTGATGAGTCTGCTGTGTTCCTTGGTCTTCAGTCATGGTGCTGTTTGTTCACTTATAAGTACAGCTTCAAAAATTAGAATATCGTGAAAAGTTCATTATAGGGGTATGACATTTTAAGGGAGCTGAACATATATGGATGCCACACTTTCCAGATTTATATTTGTAAAAAAACTAACCTTTTTTTTCTACTTAAACAATGGTGCACTACCTTGTGTTGGTTTATCACATAAAAGCCTGGTTTAAAACAAAATTCAAGTTTGATTTTAATGTGACATAATGTGAAAAGGTACAGAGGTGTGAATGCATTTGTGAGGCTCTGTAGAAAGTGCTCTATATTGGTAGTTTTGCACAGATCCAAACTGAAGATATAATGATTCAGCGGGAATCAGCGTTGTTGCCATATTTGTTCTTGTTTGCCATCAGTCTATAACACAATAATAGAGCAATCTGTTTTTAGAGCAGAACACTTTAAAGGGAGGTCAGGTCAGGTGGTTCCTTATAAATCAAACACATGGGCTGTCACGGTCTGAGTGTATGAGGGTTGTGTGTGTTTTAGGTAAAGTCATGCTGGCTTCCACTAAGGCTGTTTACATCCTGGTTCCTCTGCCACTGGAGAGGCAGATTCAAGACTTACTGGCCAGCCACAGAGTGGAGGAAGCTCTGGTCCTAACAGAGGGGGCTCAGAGAAATATTCCCAAAGACAAGTTCCAGGTAAACGTCAGGAGGTTGTTTTCATTTAATAAACTTGTAAGAGATCCTTTAGCCCAAAACTTGACAGACAGAGAGTCTGGCTTTATTGAAGCAAAATCGAAAGAAACAAGCATCAACGTTATAGCTGTGGATGATTTCTTTTTGATTTTTGAACGGACATAAACAATGAGTCAAAGCTAATCTAGTGATTAATGTATAGTTAATGATAGCTGAATGGCTAAGTTATTTTCTTTTGCTTGCTAATTAAATCATGGAGGCTGGAACGTCATTTTGGATACATGGTATGAGGTGGGTTCTCACTTCCATGCACTCAATGTTACATGACCAAAATAGCTTTTAAATGAAGTGGTTATCAGTACAGTCTGCTAACCTTAAAACGGTAGAGTTACATGGTAACATTCCCAGCATTTTCTTTAGTCAGGTTGAATAATTTCCTCTGGTTATTAAGCGAGAACATCTAGTCTCTGTGGACTGAATGACAGTCAGTGCATCCTGACCAAAATCGTGTCTTATTAAATCAACATCAACAATGTTTTTCTGATGGCTTCAAAGTTCATCGTTTGGCTGAAGAGCAAGAGGAATTCGATTTTATTACTTTTGTTATAAAATGACATATTTGGTCAATTGACTCGAAAATTTCACGTTTGCGACTTGGACTTGGCACACTTTGTGATTTTGGTGTTTATGTTGTTCTTTTCTTTCTTGCCACTTTCTCTAGATTTTGCACAGAAGAATCCTTCAGCAGGCGGGTTTCATAAAGTTTGGCCAGCTTCAGTTCCTGGACGCTAAAGAACACTTCAGGTTAGAGCTTGAGTTGGTCGTCCATTCCTCAATGTCTCCAAACCATCTGCTCCTTGAGTCAGAAAAGATTTCTGAAATTGTTCTTGTCTTATCTAATGAGCACACTTTATTTTAATCATTACTGTTATGGTTTGCATAATGTAACCTCAGGTCAAGATAATCGTGTCAGTATTCCAGAAACTTTTCCAGATATTATCAAGTAATAATTTGACAAAACCAGGAATCTTTTTTTTTATCCTTTGACTTTTTCGGTAAATAATTAATTGATTATACTTTTTCTAGACATTTTTAAGTTTTTTTTATGATACCTCCTATGTAATGTTAGAAATGTGTCCGTCTTGTATGAGAGATATGAATGTTTTGTCCATCTTTGTATTTTACCTTTTTTTTCCCTCTCTCTCGTCCTCATTTCTTGAAATTTTCAGGAAGGGACAGCTGGATGTCAGGGAGCTCATATCTCTCTACCCCTTACTGCTACCAGCTTCCTCCTCGTTCATGCGCTGCCACCCTCCTCTTCACGAGTTTGCAGATCTCAACCATCTGGCCCAAGGTGACCAAGAAAAAGTGCTGCAATGCAAGAAGTTCCTTATCAGTTATTTAGGAGAGGTAACTGGATTCAAATAGCTTCACGCGTTGTTCTCGTGGTCCAGTAACATGTTGCACATGGTTCTGTTTTTATGTCCTGTTTCTCACCCCTACGTTCAGGTTCGCAGCACAGACGTGGTGAATGGCTGCAGAGACGACGTGGACACGGCTCTGTTAAAGCTCTATGCCGAGCTGGATCATGACAGCCTGCTAGATCTGTTGGCGTCAGACAATTCCTGTGTGCTCACAGATAGCATTCCATGGCTAGAGAAATATCACAAGTGTGTATGCTTATTCATTATTATTCATCAAGTTAAAAGATATAATTTAGCTGACACCATATTTGGGTTTGAAATCTTCCTTCCTTCCTTCTTTCCTTCCTTCCTTCCTTCCTGTGAAAACAAAACGGCATCATTCTGTCATCCTTTTGTTGCAGCCCTGATTTGAGACTTCTTGCATGTTGTTCTTGACAGGCATTCTGGGCCGAACCTTTTTCTTGCCTGGTATTTAAGAAATACGAAGTGGGTTTCTGGCTGTAGGAGAGACCTATAAAGACCTCCTGGGAGTTCTACACTTCAGTTCTTGTAAAGCATGAAATGTCTTGACCTGCAAGAACTTTGTTTTTTTCTTGAAGCCTCGAGTAAAAGAATTAGCTTCTCTGTTCTTGCTGAATATGTTTTGTTTCTTTTCCTAAACAGAAATATCAGTAGTAAACTCAGTTTTCTTTTGGATTTAAACTTCAAAAGTGGGTCAAAAATGGACTGAGAGTTGCTGGTTTGGGTGTGGACATCTGGTCATAAATATGTGTAGAAACCCTGTTGTATGAGAAATGTTTAAAGCTGTCACATTTGTAGAGGTCCTCCTGATCAAAACGGACATTTTACATCAGTTATGCTGTGATTTTTTTTTTTTAAATCTGCTGTATAAAGAGCTGAGAAAGCTCAATTTTTAATCACTGGGAGTCTTTTCAAACTCGGAGCAAATTGCCATATAAAGTTAGAGCGGAGGATTACTGTGGGAATCGGTGTGCCTTTTAATTATTGCAGTGATGAAATTGACCAATTCCTAAAGGATTGTCTGAGTCGGACATTTGTTGGGTAAATACTGCTCATTGTCCCATGCTGTTAATTAACTTCCTAATGAAGCTGTAAATTTGTGTTCGGTTCCGTCAGGCCAGTTTAATCACTCTGCACAGAAATGTAATCATGTATTTGAAGCCTGACGTGACTCGCTCTCTTATTTCTTTCAGATATTTTGCACTTGGGCTGCTCTATCATTTTAATGGTCAGGATGCAGCAGCACTACAGGTTTGTAAATCTACATTTTTCCAAAGCTAGGATCTGTACCAGATCATCAACCTTCTCTCTTTCTCTTTTAGCTGTGGATTCGCATTGTAGATGGCGAACTGCAGGACTCTACAAGATCGGATCTGTACGAGTACATTGTGGACTTTCTCTGCTGCTCTTCCAATATGAAGATGGTGTGGAAGTATGCAGACTGGGCCTTGCGGAAGGATCCCGCTGTAGGTTCCCAAAAATGCAACTCTTCTGTCTGATTTTTGGTGCAGTGTGACCCAAACTTTGCCTTCTTTACATTCCTGGCAAGATCTTTTCCATGCCCACAAAATATTTAATCTGCTTCTCACTCATAATAATTATTGTTGAATCTCTTTAACAAACTGCCATGTAATTAGGTTTGGAGTAAATGGAGTACACTGTTGTATTGCACATTGATGAAAAACTGCAGACAAAGTATTTAGGAGCTTATCCCTCACTTTCTTTTTCTTTATAGACAGGTGTTCACATCTTTACTAAGAGGCCTGTCTCCAAAGGTCAATCAGAGGTGAACCCAGACGAGGTCATCACCTACCTGGGCAAGCACAGCCAGGCTCTGCTTCTCTACTTGGAACACCTGGTGTTGGAGAGAAAAATACAGGTAAAAAAAGAGTTAATTAATTGTAACCAGGAAATGCAGGAAAATCAAATTGTAACATGTAAATAGTTATCTTGACAAACACAGTCATCAGTGCATGAAAAGGCAGCAGAGTGATTAAATAAAATCTGTAGTAATAGCAGTGAAAAGTGGATCCTGCTTTGTTTGCAGAGGACTCCATTGGATAGCTTTCTTTAGAGCACGGTGACTGACAAAGCCTTAATTATAAAAATATTTTTTAATGGAGGCGGTCCAAATAAAAAATGTAATGTAATAATCCCTTTAAAACGGATGTAGCAGGAGCTTTTTTTAAAATTAGACTTAATTTTTTTATTTAAGAGAATTGCAGAAAAGAGTCGCATCTTTAGCTCAACTAAGTCACCATAACAACCATTAGACACCTACAATGCAAACCAGTTGTTTGGGAGATCAAGAAGAAGTCAGTTCTGTCCAACATCACAAGTATAAACATGCTCTATACCAGAGCCATGTGCTTTTCTCAGATGAGAACAAGAGAAACACCTCAGGTAGGTCTAGTGTGAAACACAAAATGGGTACGTGGAAAAACGCCTCCTGCTCATTGTTAAGTATGGTGGAGTATCTGTCATGCTGTGGGCCCGGTTCTTTTCCAAAGACCCTGAGTACCTTGTTAAGTGCAGGCGATTATGAATGGATTTAAAATATTAAAGTGAATGTACTCAAATTAAAAAGGGCTTTTTTAAAATTTTTACTATGGGATTATGTGACTGCAACAAAATATAAATTTGCTTTAAAATCTCTTTATAGATCTTTGCCAGGTGGATGCCAACATATTGGGTCCAAGTCTCAAATTACCAGATCAAATAGTGAGTTTTAGGAAGTGGATCAGGTGACTTTCAGCTGCTCTGAGGTCAACACCGTCTCTGTCCTCCCACAGTTCTCGAGTTCTCGAAATTTGCAGCATAGCTACTTCTGCTTATGTAAATGAATTGTTGCCAACCAGAGCTACACCACACAGCTAGATGACCTTGTAGCCACCTGCTCCATGGAGGCACCTGAAGGAGCAGGTCCTGTTGTAGGGGTGTGTTGGGATTGAACGTGTACAGAAAGTTGCCGAGATAAAGACATCTTTCATTTTTCAACAGTAAAAAATGTTTGTAAGATAAATTTGACTGTTTTGATGTTGGTTTTTCCTTCATGTACTTGCAGAAGGAGAAGTTCCACACGCACCTGGCTGTGTTGTACCTGGACAGGGTCATGTTGTTGCTGTCAGAGTCACCAACAGATGAGGGGCAGCTGACCAAAGCCAGGGAGAAGCTCCAAGCCATGCTCAGGGAGTCCAGCTTATATCGTGTACAGTTTGTTTTAGGTGAGACGAAGATGCAGTGAAACATGAATACTTTAGGTTTAAAAAGTTTGAACTCACCTTTTCTTTTGTTTTTTTGTTTTTTAAACCTGGATCAGGTAAAATGGAGAACTGTGAAAAACTGCTGCTAGAGCGTGCAACACTACATGGGAAACTAGAGGAGCACGACAAAGCACTGCACCTGCTGGTGCACAAACTCAGAGACTTCCCGTCCGCAGAGGCCTTCTGCATCTGGGCCTCGTCCAGTCGAGATCCTGCGTATCGGCAGCAGCTGTTTCACCTTCTCCTGGGTGTCTACCTTGATGGCAGCCCTCCTGGAAAAGCCCAAGGGGCGTGTGGCAGCAGGAGTGAGATGGAGATGGCGGCCGTGGATCTCTTAAACAGGCATGGCGAGGTGTTCGATGCCGTCCGCGTCCTACAGATGCTCCCGGAAAACTGGTCGCTGCAGCTGCTGCGGCCTTTCCTAAACCGAGCCGTCAGGGCCAGCATGCACACCAGCCGTACCTCCCAGATCGCATTGGGACTCACCCGCTCTGAGAACGTGCAGCTGCTGCATGACAGGGTGAGCAACACAGAATAGCATTTAAAATCTGCTTTCTAAAAATATTCACTTTTCTGTCCTTGAATCTATTTTCATCAAGAAATTATCAGAATGATTTTTTTTTAGTTTTTTAAGTGGTGGAAACGTTAAATTTTTGCTCAAACTTGTTATTTAACAACTCTGCTTTGACTTGAGATGATGCCACAGATCACGTGACACATACTCTATGTCCTATTTGAAAGCAGCCTTATGGAGATTAACCTTAAGATCTGCCTTAGTTAACTGGCATGTTCTCTAGTCTTTCCTATTTAGAAGAGTGGCTGAGAGAACTTGGCCTTGTTAACACCTGGGGAAACAGAAAGGCTGGTTTATGGGTGTTTTTTTTTTTTCAAAAGCTCCTTGAACTTGACCAAACTTGACCAAAAAAAAACAACAAAAAACATATCTACAGTTAAATTTATTTTTATAGCATTTATCAGTGGCACCAGCAAGTGTGGTATGGGTGATTTTGTTTTCTTTTAATTTGTTTTACCTATTACATTAATCCTAACCCTAACCAACTGAAAAGACTACAGGCAGACGTCTTATTACAAGAGATTCATAAATCTTCCGCCGCTGCAAATGATCTTAAATCACCTGAGTTTCCTAATTTGTTTTTGCCTGCTATAATTCTAGGCAAAGGGGTGTGGCAATTATAATTCACAAAAATGTTAATTGCACAGTATTAGATACAGTAACAGATCCAGAGAGTAGATTTATAATAATAAAAATACCTACATATAGCCAAAAGTTATGTATCATCAGTATATATGCCCTAAATGTGATGACCCCGTCCGATTTTTTTTTTTTATTTTTTTTTTTTTTTTTTTCCATACACTTTTTTCCTGGCACTTTCTGAACGACTTGGAACTTGGCTCACACTCTTCTGGGGGCGATCTCAACTTTGGTCAAAATGAGGAAATAGACAGGTTGAGTACAACAGGGACTCGGCGATCTCTTCACCTTACACGCGTTTAGAATATACTTCTTCTCTACACGTCATCACAGTCTTACTCTCATACTGGTTAGTTTTAGGTCATTAGCTCATTGTTGACTGACAACATCTCAGACACTGAAATAGACCCTATAGCTGTCAGCCATCATTCTCCTGTCTCTTTAACATCTATAAATAGAAAGAAAAGCCACAAAGTAAGACTGGAGGTTTAATAACATCATTGCTTAGGATGAAGTTTTATCAAAATATTTTAAAGAAGAGCGGAATAGTCCAATTTGGGGTATAATGTCCCTCCCCTTTGGACATCAACCATCTGTTCTCTGGGAGGCAGGAAAGACAGTATGATAGGTAAAATAATCTCATTCTCATCACATATTGAAGAAAAAAAGAACAAACGTATTTAGTAATTAAAAGAAACCAGGAATATTAATGCTTGTCCAAACTACGTAAAACCACACTGGAAATTAATGAAATTATTGACAGAAAAAATTTTCCGTACAAAAGACTTTGAACATGGCATAAATCATGTAGGTTTTTCGCTAACTGCCGTTAAAAAATAATAAAGACAAACTATATTTGTTGTTAAGACTACACAGGAAATTCAGGCTTTGTGACCCTGAAAAGACTAAACAGCAACTTTTCTATGAGATTTCTCCATTCTACTATAGCTTAATTATACATCAGCTTATACTCAACCCACAGATAAGACCCCCACCAGATAATGGCATTGATCAATTTCTGGATAAAGTAGAACTTCCTAAATTATCAGATAGTCAAGCGATGGCCTTGGATGTACCACCGACTTCAGCCGAAATGCAGAAAGGCCTCAAAAGCATGCCCAATAAAAAGGCTCCAGGCCCAGATGGATTTTCAAACGAGTTCTACAACGAATTCTGGAATATTTTGGCTCTAATATTCCACAGAATGTTGCAGAAAACCGAAATAAATGGCATACTTCCCCAAAATATAAATTTAGTCAATTTTAGTGTCCTGTTAAAACCAGGCAAAGACCCAGTATTTCCTACCAGCTACCATCCCATATCCCTATTAACATTGAACTCAAAATAATCTGTTAAGCCTTCGCAAAAAGACTAGAAAAGGTAACTCCTCTCATAATACATCCTGAACAAAATGGCTTTATAAAAGGGAGGCATTCATCCACATAGTCACACAGATTACTTAATTTAATTGACTATTCCTACTGTAAAAATATTGAGACTAATATATTATCTCTAGATGCAGAAAAAACGTGATAGAGTCAACTGGAAATTGTTGTTTGCAACCTTGAGTAAATTTGGTTTGGGAACTGGTTAAAAGTATTATACAGTTCCCCAACAGCATGTATCAGGACAAATAACCAAACATCTTCCAGCTCCTATCTTCAGAGGGGCACCAGGCAGGGATGCCCACTTTCCCCCTCATTATTCATTATTTATTGAACCACTAGCGGCAGCAATCAGGCAAACTAAAGATATTAAAGGCATAAAATCCATGAACATAAAATCAGCCTTTATGCGGATGATGTATTATTTTTTTCTCCAGCATTCACAAACCTGTCTCTCATGTAATTGGATTAATTCTTTCTCAAGAGTTTCAGATGATTCTATAAATTGGTTAAAATCTACAGTTCTTCCAAATAACTGTTCTTTCCACAATTCCCTTAATACAGAACTACAGTCAGGGAATATTACATATTTGGGTATTAATGTTTCTCCTAGATTGGCAGATTTAACAAAACTAAACCACATCCCGCTTTAAAAAAAAGTGGAAGACAATCTCGCTTGATGGAAATCTCTACCCATGTCACTCATGAACAGGATTGCTTCAATAAAAATGATGGTCTTGCCCAAAAATCAGTGCTCATTGTCAATGATCCTAAATAAACCATCACCTGACTGGTTTAGATCTCTGGACTCCACCATCACTAAATGTCTTTGGAAAGATAAACCCCTGCGTATTAGCTACAAAATATAAAGGACTTGATCTATCTAACGTTTACCATTTCTTCTTAGCTAATATGCTACAATACATCTCAAAATAGTTTAAACACAGTCCTCTAGATCAGTGTTTTTCAACCCTGGTTCTCAAGGCACACTGTCCTGCATGTTTTAGATGTTTCCCTGCTTCAGCACACCTGATTTCAGTTGATGGCTGATTACCAGGCTTTTGCTGAACTGCAGTTATCTGAATCAGGTGTGTTAAAGCAGGGACACCTCCAAAACATGCAGGGCAATGTGCCTTGAGGACCAGGGTTGAAAAACACTGCTCTAGATGAACCCTGGCTAGATGAATTCATGGCGTTTGGGTTTGGGGGCATGTGTTTAATATCTGTGTCCTGGTTGGGAGCAGCCCTGTGGGGAAATTCATGTTGAATTTCATTGGGGGGTTGGGACTGCTTTGTTCTGGGGCAGCTCTGGTTGGCAGGCTCGTTTAGACCAGGTAGGCCCCTCTTTTGTTCGTGACCCCCTCTTCAGATGGGGACGGGGGTCATTGGGGGCTTGATTCGGGGCGGGTGTTTGGGGACAGGGCCGGGGTCATTCAGGTTCAGGCGGTGCCGGCACTAGTCTGGGCTGGTGCTGGGGCGGCCTCCCTGTCTCCACCCCGTATGAAGGGAACCACCTCCTGGGTCTGGTTGCCCTACTGGGGTATCGGTACCTCGACCTGGGAGTATAGTGTATGTATGGGGAGTGTGAGTGAGTGTACGACGTCCATTGTTGTGTGTCTTTACGTTGGGTGTGTGGGTGAGTGTTTTATGTGTACACATGTGGGTGGGAATGTGTGATTGTAACTGTGTGTGCCTGTTTTTGTGGCAGGTTGGGTCTTGGGCTGCTCCCTCTCCTGGATCAGCTTTGGCCCCCCAACAAATGCATTTCATCCCCGCCACACTCCATGCTGGTGGCTGGTGTCTCTGCCCGCTGGTGTATTGGTGGTTTTCGGTGTCCGGGCTGGTTGCTGTGGTGTTCGTTGACTCACTCCCAGGATGCTTGCCGGGGCCTGGGCCCCCTGGTTCTGTCAGGCCTCTGCTCAGGGGGTGATGTGGCCCGGGGTCTCGGGTCTCTGGCTTCATGGCTGGATCTGCTCCAGCGTAGGCAGCTGCCGGCAGGGCCTGTGGGCTTGCTGCTGTAGCTACCAAGGGCTTCTGCAATGTGGCTGCTGGGTGGTTCCCCTGGGGCTCTCCTCTGCTCTTCTCTTGGGGGTTGCGGTGGTCCTCCCGGGGTTCCCGTGCTCTGGGGGACCTTTGGAAATCTTGAGGCTCAGATCTCCTCCCTGTCTTTCTCGGGTCCGGGGGGCAGGTCTGTGGCTTCTCACACTCACTAGTGCATATTTTTATGGAGAAACCTTATATCACAGGCGCGCTCACACCATAGGTGTTTGGATTCAGGTGTTAACAGATACACAGATGTTCTATATTGAGCCCAGTTACCACCAAATACATCTTGTGTTCATTAGTATCGTGCACTTATGGCTAACATTGTTTTTTTTATACATGTTTCTGCAGGTGTAGAAGGAGTCTTCCAGGGTGTTATCTTGTATTCTCTTCGCCCTTCTTTCTCTCCTCTGTTCTTTTCTCCTTCTCTCCCTTTTTCCTTTTTGCCCGACCTCTCTCACTTTCTCCATTGCAATTGAAATAATCCCAAAGCAGTTTCTAATAAAGTTTTTTTCTTTTTAATATATAACTTGTGAAAGTAAACCTGCTGGGTTTCTTGGCCCGACAGGTTTACAAGTGGAGCTGTTGGGCTTCTTGGTCACTCTGCCGAACAGGACACATAAAAAAAAAATATTTTTACCTAATATTTTTTCAGTGTGAGATATGCTGATACATTTGTTGTAAGGCTTTCGAGTAACCGTTCCCTTTCAGAACCTGAAACCAGACATCTGAGCAGACTTTTTTTCTTTAGTTGGAGCTTTGACATCATTGAACCTGAAAGAAACCTGAACATTTACAAAAGGTTTCTGCTTTGATTTGTTGTAACTTGTGTTTATTTCCTCCTCTACAGTTGAAGGAGCGAAGGAAACCGATCATTGTGTCAGAAAAGAAGGGATGCCACTTGTGCCACAACACCTTCAGTGAGCCGAATGTGGTTTGTCTGCCCGGAGGAGTGCCTGTCCACATCCACTGTGCCGCACAGAGAGTTCGAGACTCTCCCACTAAGAAACTGTTAACCAATAGCAGTAAGCATACGTGAGACTAGACATTTCACACTACTGCCTGATGTGTGATTGGAGGCACTGAGCTGCAGCAGGATGCACCGAGACATTGGATGGCTGCCGCCTGTTGGAAGAACAAAGAACAGAGGAGGATCCGGTTTCAACCGTGGGGCGAACAACAAGAAGGGAGCCAGCTCAGTATGACTGTGTCTTAAAGAACAGATTACTTCGCTGTTTATTCGTGTCTGCAGCGCTACCACATGTTCTGACTTGCAAGTTGAGCTCAGCTTCTTTCTGTGTCCGTCCCGTCTTCACTCAAAGAGTTAAAAACATAAATCAGAGAAACTGATTTAACAACAGAAGAGGTTCAAATATTTCTGAAGCATGAAATAATACCAGAACCCCTACGGTTTTTGTCCAGTCAGTTTGTATAGTAATACTGTCCTAATGTGTGCAATGCACGTTAGATTTTATTGTGAAATACTGCACAAAGACACTTTGTGTCGTGTCTTTTGCAAGAGCTGGTGTCTCTGCTGCCGCTTCCCCCTCCTCATTTATAACAAGTCGTTCCTGTATTACAGTGTTGTACTTGGTAACCTGCCAGCAACAGTTTAATCTGACGTATCATTACATTTTGATCATTATCCAAGTAAAAAAGCTCGTCACCTGGTCAAGTATGAGGAAAAGACATGGGATTGTTCATGGAGAAATGTACATTTCAATGTAGCTTCAGCTGCACATAGGGAAATTAAAAGAAAACTACAACTTGTACAATTAATTAAATGTTATATTCTCAGTGAAAATATGGGCAAAAATCTTATTGTCTTGTTTTAACTAATAAAAAATGATTTCCAATGCTGCTGCAGCTTCTGTCACACTGGAGATGCATTTCATTAATTTGGATACAACAGTAAAGAAAATGGAGCACACCTCAGTTCAACGTAAATCCAATTTAATTTCGTTGTCAGTATCAGTGTCTTTAATGGTCTCCAAACCATGACACCTTCACCTCCGGGAAGCTGAACTGCCTCACAAAATCGTTTTTGTCTGATTAAAAAAGTGGATGTTCAATCAGCTACACATTGGAAGACGAAACCTGTAATGCCGTTTATTAGTCAAATGAGGTGCAGAGATGGTTGGGGCAAAAAGCGACTAATACTGGATAATAATCAGTGCTTTGAAGACTTGAGGTAGCAGTACAAAATTTGAGAGATTACAGTTTAAGTGTTGAGAAATTAAAAATGCTTGACTCCTGTCAGCTCTGAGCATCACATTATTTTCTGATATTAATCCCAAACAAACATGATACAAGAGAGAAGAAAATTAAATTCCATGTTGAGTAACTTTAGTAAAGTACTTTTAAGTGGAAATAAAAATGACTAAATATATATGATGGTTATATAACAGCGGTACATAACTGGAGAACAGCAGAGCATTTTACTTGGTATTTGCTTCAGGCTGTTCTAACTCATGCAAATATAAAGCAGGGACAGCTTGTTTGAACCTTTGGGTTCTATTTCGGGGTTTCTGTGTTTTACATAATTTTTTTAAGGTTCACCCTTAAACCTAACAATGAAACAATGATACATTTGTGAATCGCTAAGCATTTACATAGCTTAAACGCTCACTAACACTTTGTAAAGGTTTAATTTATAAGTTAAAGATCTAAATCCCAATTAATAATTTGATTCAGACAAATTGACAATTTCTTACAAGAAATGCAACCTTTGTTAAAACTGCGAAAATACGTTTGGCCACGCGATGGCAGTATTGTGTAACATGTTAAAAACAAGCAACTGCAACACTTGAGATGAATATGCATTGGAAATAACGAAAGGTTTGTTCTCTTGCTTTATCACATGTTCTTATGAGGCCCTGCAAACATTATCAGGCGACATACGTGGGTTTTAACTCAGATAACACTGTTTAGCACTGCAGAGGATAAAAGATAATAAACTCTCAGGTGATTCATAGTGGACATGAAAAACAGCATCTGACACTGATAAGAAAGAGAATCAATTTCTCCTCCATTTCTAAGGGAGACATGTGGCAATGTTGCATATAACCTCTAATGTTTTCTCTTTTGTTAAGAGAAAAGAGCTAAGCAAACCCTTTCATCATGCACTATTTTGACGGACCAAGAACACACCTAAATGGCTTAAATGCATCTTGGCTTTCAAAGCCGCCTCCTTCAGAGGGCTGGAGTTATGGTTTCAACCTTTGTGCCATGACACCTCTGTGGAAAATGGAAAGAGATGCAGGTCAGCTGTTTTTGTCAAACAGAAACCCTGAACTTCTTTAAAGGCTTGTCACCAGAGCAAACTGCCTTGTCTGTTACTGCTTTCTAAATGTTGTGTATGTGTCTGATAACAATGAGGTGTGGCTTGGACATCATAAATATGGCTTTCTCAGACTGGCAAGATGCATTTCTGCACCAGAAGCTTATTACTTGTACAACAGACGATATTTCTCCTCAGAAAACCTTGTCTAAAGCGGAAGAATATGCATTAAGGCAAAATGACACAAAAAAGGCTGATACTATTACAACTTTTATCCAATTCTGCATTTTAAAAGCTTTTTCTTTTTTCCAAAGAGTTTAACTGTAGCTTGTTGGAAAGGCCTTCACATCATGATTTCAGATCATATTTAAAAAGAAAAATCTGCAAAGTTGTATGAAAAGCTGCAATTGTATTTTCTAAGTATGTGTATAGTGGTGTGTAAATACTGCATTTGTACGTGTTTGTTGCTTTCTAAATCAATGCCAGTGTGGATGGAGTTTAAAAACTGCAAATCCGTCTCATTTTAATAAACGTACTGTATTTCAGCTCCGACTCAAACTTGTCGTAAATGTTGTCATTTCTGGTACTTGTGCCTGACGGTGCTTTTTTCTGATCTGGTATTTTTGTTTGCTGCGAATTCACAGTGGGTGTATTAAAAGTCTTCTGGAAAAAGACATGAAGCCCAAGAGCTCAACCAAAACAGACACAAAAACAAATAAGATGATGTGTGAACATATTTGGGTAGTATTTCTGGTGAGTTTAAACTGAATTTTCACGCTTGTTTTATATCGTGTCTCTTCACAGTCATGTCAAACTATGAATCTAACTGTAAAATAAGAAATATATACATGAAAACTATATATATCAGCATATTCAGTTATCCAACTATATCTAATTTGTCATACCTAAACTACTTTTTTGTTTTGAAAGCAAAATTTGACAAAATGCTCAACTATGGCACTTTTATGGATTGTTCTTTATTTGGGAATATATTTTGCAGAGTATGACACTAACTGTACAGGACCAACAGAAATATCAGTTATAAAAAATTCGAACACAAAAGCAGAAATAACTTTAATTTCAGTCGGTATCTCTGCAAACTCAATTACTTACCTTCATTTTGATGATTATTATCAGAAAATCTAAACGTTTGGTTCCAAAACGTCTTTTACAAGAGGCAAGAAACTATTGTAAAAGACTATGAATTTATTCGACTGCTTAAATTTTAGGGTTTTTCCCTTTATCTTAAATTGCCTTGTTTGTTTTGAATACGACTTTGGGTAAATACTCCCCCTGCCGACCGTTCACTATAACTGCAGCGCTCTTATCCGCACAGCAACACAAACGCCATCTTTAGCCGACAAAGTGCTGTACCGAGGCAGAGTTGTGACTCAACACTAGGTCGGGCGCCCGGAAATCCCGAAGAGTTTTGGAAATCTCCCGTCGGAAGCCTCCTGTGTTGGTGTTCAGTAACGACCGGCCACACCGTGCTGTCGTATGGTCCAATGTGTTTGATCGCTCGGCCAGCCCGTACGCAGTTTTATTTTGTCGGTCCCGGTTGACGTTGAGAGTGATCCCTTGTAAATAAACAGCAAACAGTGGAGCTGAAAGCCAGGTGAGATAAACCACCAAAGTTAAGCTTAGAACCTAAACTTGTTTAAATCGATTGGTTTTAATAACTAGTTATAACATGCTAATAATAGTTAGCTTAACCCCAGCGTGGTTAGATGTGGTTAAGCTAACTACAGATCGGCGTTTTTGTGTCGTCTTTAACGACAGTATCTCGACGTTTATGCACATTTGTGTCCATTTAAAACCGTTTTAGCCTTCATTTAGCCAGCAATTAGTCAGCAATTTATGACATGTTAGTTTGACACCTATGTTGGCTGTTGAACTAGAGGGAGGCGTGACCTATGAGTACAAATGTTTTCATTGTGAGCGAGAAAGGCTGGGTCCGCACCATTCACACTCCGGCGTACTTGGCGGCGCGATGAGGGGTGCCTTGATAGAAGTCAAAGGTGGTCCGTCACGGTCAATTGATTTGCAGCCTAATATAATAATGTCTTTCATAGCATCTGCGGGAATATAACCGAGTATGAACTGGTCTGTGGGTTGTAGGGTTGGTGATAAAATTATTTAAACTCCCTATTCTTCTTTCCCAGAATGAAACGAGGTATCCAAGAGAATGAGCAGGAGGAAGGAGGAGGCCCCAGTGGGGGGTGTCAGAAGACTATCAAATGGTCAGCTGAGCAGGGGGGAGAGAAAGAGCTGGAAGAGGAGGGAGCCAGCTGGGAGTGTTTGCCGCAGGAGATCCTGCTTCACATTTTCCAGTACCTCCCACTGCTGGACAGGGCTTATGCTTCTCAGGTATCCTAAAAGCAAGGATTGCATTTGCATTCTGCTCTTTGTAAAACTGTGTTATATAACAATGTGGGGCTTGTCGTTCAAATGATTATTATTACAGTGCCTTGCAAAAGTATTCATTCCCCATAAACCTTTTCACGTAAAGGCCTCAGAGGTTTGTTAGAGAACATTTGTGAACAAACAGCATCATGTAGTCCAAGGAACACAGCAGACAGGTCAGGTATAGGCCAGGGTAAGGTTAAATATACAAATATGTCCGGAAACACTGTTCAGTCCATCATCTGGTATGACTGCTAACCTATTAAGACATGGGTGTTGCGCCTAAGCTGACAAACTGAGAAAGGAGAGGAGCGATGTAGCCACATTGGCCACTGTAACTCTGGATGAGCTGCAGAAATCCCCAGCTCAGGTGGGAGAATCTGCCAGGATGAGGTGTGGCTTGGACATCATAAATGTTACTTCAGACTGGCAGAATACATTTATGCAGCCAAACAGTGTGGATAGTCTACATCAGAGGGATATTACTGCAACAGGACTACTATTAATGCACACTGAAAGAAACCACAAAAAGAACCATATAAAGTTTGCCACAAGCAATCAATGCGACACAGCAAGCATATGGAAGAAGGTGCTATTGCTATTCAAAATTAAACATTTTAACTTGTGCGCCGAAGGCTATGTGGCAACCACACTGTGCAGCATTCTGAACACACCATCCCCACCACATAACATGATGGTGGCAGCATCGTACTGTGCAAAGGCTTTTCTGCAGCGGGGACAGGGAAGTGATCAGGATTGATGGAAAGATGGAGCTAAAAACAAGGACACTCCTGGAAAAAATCTGTTGGAGGCTGCAAAAGACTTGAAGCTGGATTGGAGGTTCACCTTCCAGCAGGACCAGAACCCTCAACATCCTGAAAGTCCAAGAAAGGATTAGTTTAAATTCAAGCCTACACATTTGTTAAAATGGAACAGTCAAAGTTTGTAATTAAATCTGACTGGACATGTGGGAAGACTTAAATGTTGCTGTTCACAGATGCTGACCATTTAATCAATCTGAGCTGGAGGTATTTTGCAGTGAGCAATGGGCCAAATTTTCACTGAGTAGATGTGGGAAGCTAGTAGAGACACACCCTAAAAGACTCGCAACAGTAATTGGAGCAATGTGGGCGTTGACTCATGAGGGAGGAATACAAGTCCATGTCACAGTTTTCAGATGGTTTGTAAAAACAAAACTTGAAAACCATGCATCATTTTCCTTTCACTTTACAAGTATGCACTACTGTGTGTTGGTCCGTCACACAAAATCCCAGTAAAATAAACTGGAGTGTGTGATTGGAACTCAAAGGCGTTGTCATGTGATCGTACCTTTATTTACCGAAGATTTAGTTTTACAGTATACCAAATACAGATGTTTCATCATTTATGGTTTAGCAGACATACTTTCAGAGTTCCTTCTAGTGGCTTAGAAACATAATCTCAGTCTGCCCACATTTATAGCTGGTGTTTTCTTCCTCCAAACAAGTTTGACATTCGTTTGGTGTGGAGGTCAGAAAGGTTAACATGTTTCTTTTTCCCCTGGGTCACATTGAGTCACATTACAAAGTATTAAAAAAGTACTTTTTTGATAAATCCCATTTCTGTTCTAGTAAGTCTGTTTAATTTGTTCAGGTGTGCCGAGGCTGGAATCAAGCCTTCCACATGCCAGAGCTGTGGCGCTGCTTTGAGTTCGAGCTGAACCAGCCAGCCAGTTCCTACCTGAAGGCCACACACCCAGAGCTCATCAAACAGATAATCAAAAAGCACTCCAACCACCTTCAGTATGTCAGCTTTAAGGTAAGATATATTTTTTTTAAGACTAGTTTTCTGTTTAAATGCATGCATTGAAATCGATTTGCATCTTCTATTCAAAACGAGGGTTTAATTTTCTGTGTCTGATGTGCAGGTGGACAGCAGCAGAGAGTCTGCAGAGGCAGCGTGTGACATCCTCTCTCAGCTGGTGAATTGTTCGTTAAAAACGCTGGGACTCATATCCACGGCCAGGCCCAGCTTCATGGAGATGCCCAAGGTAAGCCTGAAGGGAAACGATAACTCAGCCCCCCCCCTCAAAGTTCAGGTTTTTATGAATGGAAGAAATAAGACCGACCGACTGATTGATGCCTTGTGCCCGTGGGAAGGTCTAGGCCAGGAAAACTCTCAAGTTAACAGATTAAAATGTCACTTTTTGTCTCTGTTTTCTTTAATAGTTCATCACAGCTTGGATTATTTTAGGCTTTACCAAACTTTCATACTTGACTGATTTTAAAAGAAGGCATACCAGTTCAGCAGCTTAGATTAGCTTTGCAAGTAGAGCTTTTTATATTCCATTTAAATAATGAATTTTGTTTTGTTTGTTGGCTGTCAGTTTTCAATCAATCAATCAATCAATCAATCAATCAATCAGTCAATCAATCGATCAAGCTTTATATGTAGAGCAATTCCCACACAAGTGCTGTGGTGTTTTACAGAGGTGTAAAACACCAAGAAAACACACAAGATTATGATTAAAGTAAGTAAACAAACAAGAACCCTAAGCAAATTCGCCCCTAGCCTCGCCCCTGTCGGCACACTTCCTTTCAAAGCCCCCTCACGCTGACTGTTATTTTATTTAATTGTTATGATTTTCTATACAAAGTTCAAATGTACGATTTCAATTTGTGTGCAGAAGCCATGTCGACCTTTATTATCATGTTGGACATAGCCTCAGGGCTGTGCCTCAAGCCAAGGTACAAACCCAGAAAAACAAATAAGATTTCGAAATTGGGATCTAAGGAGACACATTCATGTGGTTTAGTAGGGAAATAAATGTAGAAAATTAACTAAATTCAAAAAACTTAAAAAAATTCTTATTTAATACTGAAAAACAAAGTTTAAGAGTTTAGAAAAATAATAACTAAAATAGAAATTAATTAATAAAACATACATTTATAAAATAATACTTGCAAATTTTTAAAATAACTAAAAGAGAGACAAAATACAACAAAAATAATTACTGACTTTACATAAAAGCCAGAATGACCAATATAAGTGTTTACTTTGGTTTTAAAAGCATCCATTGTTCATTGTTATACATTGTTGAAATTATTTTGTTATACTGAAACGCTGCCAAAAGCAAAAAATGGTAGATTTGTACTCTTGTGCTGGGTTTGAGTGACGGCCCTAACTGGAGGAGTTTATAGGGATCTTTAGAGCTCTCAGCACTCAGACTGAAATGTTAAGAGAGCAGAATCGCAAGCTGGACGCGATCCTTGAACAGAATCGCAGGCTGGCTGAGTTTCCCGGACTCAAAGGTGATACGATTTAATCTGGGAGAACGTTGTTTGCTCAAGATCTACGGAAAGTACCAGAAATTTGGCTATTTGGATTTGAAATACAGAATCCCAGTAAGACTTTAAAGGCAGGTGGAAGATCACAGCCGGCCTGAACCAAAACATTTATTGTTTGTCTAATTCAGGCGACCCGATATGGCCTTCACAGGCTTCTCATCAAAACATTTCTCCTGGATGTTCTGTAAATACGACGCTCTGCCCCAGCAACCCCCCTCGATCGGGGAACTGAACTGTATGGTCGTTTGATAAAACTTCCATCTCTTTTTCAAGGACAATGGCACCTTCTTCAGTGTTGTCAGTCTAATTCTTTGCACACATGATCATACTTAAATATTGGCACCCTCACGAGTCCACCATGCCCCTGCAAAATCTTTGCTTATGTGTGTTGCTTTCCCATGCTCCTTATTTTTACTTAAATGTGGATTTCATTTCTTCTCCTTTACCAGTGAAAGTGAAATAATACTATTTTCTTAAAAATTTGAACAAAAGCTGTTTTTACACCAGTGACTCAGCTTCCTTAGTTAAAACTCAGTGATTGCTTAGTTAAATTTCAATGGATGCAAATGTTATTATTGGACTACAACTGCATTATATCAGCGAACCCAAGGATCATTCTCTCTTAGCACAAGATGCTTTCCCCTACATAGAGGACTTAATGATATAATTACCTCTTTAGAAAGATTGGTTTAGAACCAGCTCTTACCAGTAAAACCCAAAGGATTATTAATGTTATCTGGATCATTGTAATGTTGGCCAGAGATTTTTAGATTTCTCAGAAGGATTGTAGTATCATTTGATTTGTTTTTCTGTGTCTGTATCTGTGTTTATTTTCTTTGTGATTGTATTGTAATTGTATGTACATCGCTTTGAATGTCTCGTTACTGAAAAGCGCTACATAAAGAAACTTACCTTACCTTACCTTATAGCATCTCGGGGTTCTTGATTGTTGGGCAACGTCAGCAGTGATGGAGAACCTGTGCTGTTCTGTCATTCTGAAGTCAGAGTTCAACTTTTCCTCAGGGAGAAGCTGGAAATGCACCAATTAACTGACAGGAGATCAGAATCAATGTAGAATCCCTCGATCGGCTCTGATTGGTAATTTGCAGGTCAACATCTGGAACATTTGAATTTATTCTATTCATTAAATCCAGCAGAACTAAAAATTCCCGCTTTTTTAGCCCATACCCACATCAGCTACTAACAGTTACTTTGATTCATAAAGTTTGTAAATCCATCATTTGAATGCTACTTTTACCGTTCTGTGTGAAAATGCAAATAATATAAATGATTCATGACTTCAATGAATCACTATGGAAATGTGCTTGAGTCATCTCCACATGTTTCATAGAATGTGAAACACATAAAGGTCCTGTGATTATATAGTTGGATTTGCCATGCAGACTGTTATTTTTGCCCTGTTTTCAGTTTAGTTTGTTCTACTTTTTCTAATTTGACATGACATTTTTTGATGCTTTGGTGTTTTTTCAAACCAAACTGGCTGGGAGCAACCAGCATCCTTTGTTTCTCCTGTTTTTGAGTGATGTGCTTAAAGGAGTTTTAACTGTTGTTTCGAGTGGCAGCTCTTGTTTTGGGGGCATGTTTCTTATCTTACTTCCATGGACTATGGTCTTTGATCAGCAAATTTATTATAGTGGCTTATTGTTAGATTTGAAAAAAAATATGTTTATGTTTAAAACACCTGTTTTTGGCCGTTAAATAAAAAAGATTTTTATATTTCCGTGTATATTTCCATCATCACCATTGTGTTGGAACCAGTTTGGTTTCATGTCACCCTAGTTCTCAAATTTCGTGCCATTAAAAGCGTCTCTTTCTCTTTTCCTTCAACAGTCTCACTTCATCTCTGCACTGACGGTGGTTTTTGTCAACTCCAAGTCCCTGTCCTCCCTGAAAATCGACGACACGCCCGTAGATGACCCCTCCCTCAAAGTCCTGGTGGCCAACAACAGCGACACTCTCAAGCTGCTGAAAATGAGCAGCTGCCCTCATGTTTCACCTGCAGGTACGACCACAACACTTGATTTACAACATGGCTGTTAATTGTTAATAACTGACTCATTATTGGGAACCTCGTTGCTCACAAAGATAAATTCAGCTTAGTTAATTTGTTGTGCCAGTTCACAATAAGAGTCAACTCTGGGTGTTCATCATATTGAACAAATGGATCTGGATGAAATAAATCCAGATAGTTTAATTTCATATACTTTGGATGCAAAGACAGACTCCAACTTCTGCCATGTGTTTTATTTATTTATCTTTTTCGGTTATTTTCTAATTTCACAGCCATGAGGAATAATTTGCCTCAAAAATTGGCACAAAGATTTCTACTGGATTTCCTCAAGTGGACAATTCACAAAAATACCAAATTGTTGCTTAAAAGAAATAAATGCCTCATGCAGGATAAACCTAATTTAATACTAAAAGATAAAACGGTAATTTTTTTTTACATGTGGTGCCTTGCAAATGTTATGATATGCATTCAGATTTTTCACATTTTGTCATGTTGCAACCACGTACTTCAACGTGTTTTGTTTAGATTTTATGAGATAGACGAACACAAAATGTCTTAATTGTGAAGCGGAATCAGACAGGTTCAAGGTTTTCAACATTTTGTTACAAATTAAACTCTGAAAAGTCTGGAGCTCATTAGTTTTCAGCCTCCCCCAGTCAGTGCTTTGTGGCATAACCCTTAGCTGCAGGTCTCAGTTGGTTGTTTATCTAAGCTTTGACTGGGCCATTTTAACAGAAATATACTTCAATCTAAGCCTTTCCATCATAGTTCTGGCTGTATGTTTAGGCTTGTTCGCCTTTCTGAAGGTAAACGTCCGTTCCCGTTTCGAGTGCCTTGCAGCCTCTAACAGGTTGTCTTCTAGGAGTTCACTGTTTATCCATCTTTCATAAAAGCATCCTCACAGAATGATGCTGCCACCGCCATGTGTAACTATGGAGATTATGTGTTAGCTTTCTGCTACGCTTGCATTTCTGCTCCTATTTTCCTTACAGTTTACAACTGCTCACTACTTTGCATGTGTCTAACACATAAAATGCCTAAAAAATACATTGGAGGTTGTAGTTATAATGTGACAAAATGTGGAAAAGTTCAGGGTTTATGAATACGTTTGCAGGGCAGCATAGATTCCACCTCATTCTGTTCTCCTGTTTCCAGGCATCATGTGCGTGGCTGATCAGTGCCACGGCCTGAGAGAACTGGCTCTGAACTACCACTTGCTGAGTGACGAACTCCTCATCGCGCTCTCCTCAGAGAAGCACGTTCACCTCGAGCACCTTCGCATCGACGTGGTCAGCGAGAACCCAGGCCAGCAGTTCCACACCATCAAGAAGAGCAGCTGGGACGCCATGGTGCGCCACTCTCCCAAGTTCAACCTGGTCATGTACTTCTACCTGTACGAGGAGGAGTTCGACCCTTTCTTCCGCGACGAAATCCCCGTCACGCACCTCTACTTCGGGCGCTCCGTCAGCAAAGACGTGCTGGGCCGCGTAGGGCTCACCTGCCCCCGTCTGGTTGAGCTGGTGGTGTGCGCCAACGGGCTGCGGCCGCTCGATGAGGAGCTCATCCGCATCGCCCAGCGCTGCACGCAGCTGTCCGCCATAGGGCTGGGAGAGTGCGAGGTGTCCTGCAGCGCCTTTGTGGAGTTCGTTAAGATGTGCGGGGACAGACTGAAGCAGCTGTCCATCATGGAGGAAGTGCTGGTTCCGGATCACCGTTACGAGCTGGACGATATCCACTGGGAGGTGTCAAAGCATTTGGGTCGGGTCTGGTTCCCAGACATGATGCCTACATGGTAGAGAGCCAGAGAACGTGAAGGTTTGGTCAGAGTTTTTGTGTACAGATCCCCATTTTTACAGATACAACACAAGAAGAAATGACATCTCTCTAAGTTTTTGATCTCATTTGTTTTTAATTCGATGTAGCATTCATTAGAACACCAACTCGCAGATGCATGTATATAATTTAATCACTTCTCTCATTTAGCATTTTCTTTGCCTTGGCCCTTCAGACCTGTTGTTATTTACGCATCATCTTCCAGCGCAGACGAATTGGTGAATCTGGAATCTGAGGTGAATTAGAGGAATTATGCTCCACACAGAAGTTGGTCCACATCTGTGCTGGTGACATGTGGGCAGATATTTTGTGTATATATGAACATAGACTAAATATTTTTTTTGCCTTATAAGGGCATGAGTACAATCCTTTTAATAAAAGGAAGTAACTTCACAGAGATGAATTCTACTAAAACGAGGAAAATTGTTGTCATCACACTAAATGCACTACGTTTGTGAAGTCGATCGGTGTGGGAATTTCTCTAATCATCTTTGTCACCGATAAAAGGGGAAGACTCCATGCATTAGAGGGGGGCGATCAGCATTATAAGCTAGAATGTTTTTGGCTAATCGGTGTGTATTAATATGTGTTATTGTCTGTGCTAACTTGTCTTTGTAAAGAGGCCGTGTCTTTGTGTGATCCAGACTGGGTGGCGGCCATGAGGCAGCAGTCTGGTATGCAGCAGGAGAGGTGGATTCTGTCTGGGGGAAATCTGATGTTTTTGTTTCTTTTAGACTCTCCAGCTTTCCTTCATATAGCACTATTTCCTGTCAGCTAATGTCTTTCTATTTCACTATTATTTTTGTGTTCCTCTCTCTACGTGAAAAAGCCTAAGGATAGGCCTATCTCCTTTCTTAAACAATGACTGGCTGGCCATGATGATCTTGTAAATGTATATAAAGTTTTAACACATTTTGTTTCATCTATTATAAACTTTAATTTCTGTACTGTCTGACTAATTATCCTGTTGAAACTGTAAAGAAAGATGTGTTAATATTTAAAAACAAATCCAGACATATTATGCAGGACGGTACTTGAACGTTTAATGTATAACTTTAAAGCACTTTTTCTCTAATGAGGGTCCCACACTTGGCAAAACAAGCTTTTGCAGCCAAAGTGATATTTTTTTCAGGTGACAGAAACTTTCTTGGTAGATAACTTCATTATTATTATTTGGGTTTTTTTTAAGTCTTATTTTCATTTTTTTTAATTTTAAGTTCAATGAGTGGAACTGTTAATTTATTAAAATGGAATGAAATGCCTTTGGCAAGAAAACCTTGCCTTACAACAATCATATAATGCACTAGCATAATAAACCACAGATGTCTGCCTAAGAAGGAAGGACTATGTTTAGTTTTTTTTTTAAGTTTATGTAAGTTTAATACTGGTAAAGGACATAAAAAAGGGTGACTGTTATGAATCACTGATAAGATGTATGGAGGTTGTTAAACTCTATACAGAAATATATTTAACTACAAATTCTGGTGATGTAGTCATTTCAATTTGCATTTGCAGAAGAAAACCCATAGAAATGTTGTGGGTTCAAGAAACCGCAGTATATTTTGGTTTTATTTTTGTAAGAAGAGGAAGAAAATCTATTGAAACACTGAATTATGAAGATAAAACCATTGACTTACCTCCGATAAAGCTATTATCTGTGCAAATTAAAATATGCAAAAGTCAGAAACTGCATCTGACTTAGTGATGGGAAATATGGCGCCAACAAAAGAGATGCTGGTAAAAATTATACAAAGCACTAAAAAAACGTTAAAATCTTGATTTTTAAAAAAAATTCTATTTAAAAAAAATAACATTTCTTTGTTCTTCATTTTACAAGACGTAATTACGTGTACATTGCCCTTTTCTTTTGCGTGAAATGATGCCGTCCCATGCAGTGCTTTTAAAAAATATGTAAATATATCAAAATATATATATATAATTTATAAAATGTGTATATCCTGATCAGAATGTGCAATATTGTGCAATCATTTATCATTTAACTGGATGTGTGAATGTGTCTTTATTATGTTAAATGTTCTTGAATCTGTAAAAACTTTAAATATCCTGCTGCTCTGTCATAAATCCATCCTGTGTTCAGTTGTTTTCCCCCTCTCATGATTTGTTACATTTGCTAGAAGACCTAATCTTTTACTGACATAGCTTTAACCTATTTTAATTTGTGATTTCTAAATACATGCCATCTGCTGGTAAGTGTGGTGCATCTATCATTACCTATGCATGAGGATGATTATTGTAATCTCTAAGCGTGGGAAGGAGAGCCGCCCTTTCTTTTGAGAGTTCAGTTGTGTTTAAGTTATATTTTCTCTTAATAAAGCTGTATAAAACTGAGATTTATTTGAAAGTAACTTGTACTTTTTTTTCCAAAGCTGTACAATATTATAGTTTATAGTGTCAATAAAAATGCCTGGTAAAACATATCTTGTGTGGAAATATTTTACATTCGGTTTGTATATGTGGCTATTGGATTTGCATTTATTTCATTTACATTTAAAATCCTGCATATTTATATCTATAGTTTGCGTCACATTTAGTGAATACATTCACAATTATCATATGTAATGGAAACTAAACAGAAACTAGTATAATTGGACCATCTGTCTATTCATGGGCGGTTCTAGACAGGAATCAGCAGAGGCCAGTGCCCATATTGAACTGGTCCTGGCGCATGTGCTGAAGACATAAGAAATACTAAATCAATTTAATATGATAAAATGTGCTGGCACAGAAACCTTAACTGATTGGTCGCTTGGACTCACTTTATTTTTTTACCTATACAGTTTTACTTTAACAATTATTAAAAAATGAAGGTGTTGCACTTTTAGCTTCAATCGTATTGAGATAGGATCATGGTTTTCATCTGCTAGTGAAGGGGTCTGCAACCTGCAGCTCCAGAGCCGAGAGAAAATTGAACGCTTGATTTCTTAAACTTTCCTTAGTGGAGATACGCAGATTGTTGATACAGCAATCACTACGTTTTATCATTTTTCCAGCCATATTGGATTTCATCTCTGGGTTATTGAGTGACCCATTTTCCAAGTTAGAAATTTTATTTTCTGTTTTTTTTTTTTTTTTTACTCCACATGAAACTTGGAAATTCTGATGTGTGGTTAATTTGAATGCACCATTATAAACCAGGAAGGAGTAAAAAAATATATAAAATATATAAGAATAAAAATAAGCCAGCTTTATAACACATACAGGGGTTGGACAATGAAACTGAAACACCTGGTTTTAGACCACAATAATTTATTAGTATGGTGTAGGGCCTCCTTTTGCGGCCAATACAGCATCAATTCGTCTTGGGAATGACATATACAAGTCCTGCACAGTGGTCAGAGGGATTTTAAGCCATTCTTCTTGCAGGATAGTGGCCAGGTCACTACGTGATACTGGTGGAGGAAAACGTTTCCTGACTCGCTCCTCCAAAACCCCCAAAGTGGCTCAATAATTGTTTAGATCTGGTGACTGTGAAGGCCATGGGAGATGTTCAACTTCACTTTCATGTTCATCAAACCAATCTTTCACCAGTCTTGCTGTGTGTATTGGTGCATTGTCATCCTGATACATGGCACCCCAGCCTTCAGGATACAATGTTTGAACCATTGGATGCACATGGTCCTCAAGAATGGTTCAGTAGTCCTTGGCAGTGACGCCCCATCTAGCACAAGTATTGGGCCAAGGGAATGCCATGATATGGCAGCCCAAACCATCACTGATCCACCCCCATGCTTCACTCGGGGCATGCAACAGTCTGGGTGGTAACACTTCTTTGGGGCTTCTCCCAACCGTAACTCTCCCGGATGTGGGGAAAACAGTAAAGGTGGACTCATCAGAGAACAATACATTTTTTCACATTGTCCACAGCCCAAGATCTGCGCTCCTTGCACCATTGAAACCGACGTTTGGCATTGGCATGAGTGACCAAAAGGGTTTTGGCTATAGCAGCCCGGCCGTGTATATTGACCCTGTGGAGCTCCAAGGACAGTTCTGGTGGAAACAGGAGAGTTGAGGTGCACATTTAATTCTGCCGTGATTTGGGGCAGCCGTGGTTTCATGTTTTTTGGATATAATCCGGTTAGCACCCGAACATCCCTTTCAGACAGCTTCCTCTTGCGTCCACAGTTAATCCTGTTGGTGTGGTTGGTCCTTCTTGGTGGTATGCTGACATTACCCTGGATACCGTGGCTCTTGATACATCACAAAGACTTGCTGTCTTGGTCACAGATGCGCCAGCAAGACGTGCACCAACAATTTGTCCTCTTTTGAACTCTGGTATGTCACCCATAATGTTGTGTGCATTTCAATATTTTGAGCAAAACTGTGCTCTTACCCTGCTAATTGAACCTTCACACTCTGCTCTTACTGGTGCAATGTGCAATCAATGAAGACTGGCTACCAGGCTGGTCCAATTTAGCCATGAAACCTCCCACACTAAAATGACAGGTGTTTCAGTTTCATTGTCTAACCCCTGTACATACTTGACATTTTTAATAGATTATAATGACTTTTTGAAACAATTTCTGTCGAAAATGAGTTATCTGCCATATATATATATATTTGTTTTATTTCACTTCTGGAAAGCATCTCCGGGCCCCTCTTTTAGTGGTTCGCGGCGTACATAGGGTAGGCGACCCACACTTTGGGAACCTCTGATCTGTTTCAGACTTCCAGCTCGACGCGTTACGTCGGAAGGGCTCTCAAGTCGATAAACTTTGTAACTCTGTAAAAATAAACTCCCCTCAGACTGTGTTAAGGAAGGTGATGCTGGGGGTAGCGGGGATGACGGGCAGGTACGAACAATCTGTATTTGAAGTCGTTAAATCCTTAATGGAAACTCAGCTAGCTTTCCAAGATAAGAGCTAAAGCTAACGTCACGTTAGCTTGGCAACGTAACTAACACAGAGAAGAAAGTAGGCTAGCAGCTTGACTTACATGCGGAGTAACTTGTTGAGACGGTTTTGTGTTGGATTCGTTAAGGATTTGCTTTCACAGTCAAAAGGCGTCTCCAATCCGCATTGTGAGCGAAGTTGTAATGTTAGCACGGTAGTTACTTGGCTGAGAGGCTAGCCCAACTAGCCGGTTTTGTGTCACTAAATATGAGGGTTGTTTTAAGTCACTAAAAGAGAGCATGTAATGTACAGAACTATTAGTACTTTCTAGCCATCAGCTGGTGTTTTAGTCTTTTTTTTTAACTTTATCAGCTAGAAATCTTGGTCGCAACAGTTACTTTTTAAATTGAAAACGTATAGGTCAAGTGCATCACCACTTACCTAATACAGTTTAATTACCATTGTGTTAGTTGTTACATATTTAGCTCAGTTAAGGCTTTTTGAATTATGAGTTTTGGCCCATTCTTAGTTTTAATTAAGGACAGTTAGAAGGTTTTTGAACGTGAACAACCCCTGAACTTAAGATCAGACTTTAACTAGGCTTCTCTGAAACCTTCATTTTGGATTGCGTTTAGCTAGTCAGACTTGGACTGGTGTGTTTAGGGTCATTGTTCTGCTGCATGACCCTTAAGGTCACACACCGATGACTGGACATCACCCTTCAGGTTTTTATGGTAGGCAGCAGAGTTCATGTCTCTTTTAATCATGGCAGGGGTGCCCACACCCAGTCCCCCAGAGCTACTATCATGCAGCTCGTAGATCCTTTCTCCAACACATCTGAATCAAATGAATGGGTCGTTACCAGGCCTTTGCAGAGCTGATGTTCCTTTCCTGAAGTGCTTTGGTTTATGCTGACTGTAACGAGGCGCACGGTCTCCTTCTTATTGTTGAATCACTGACCTTGATTAGACAAGTGAAGCCTGCAGGGTTTTAGATGCTGTCCTGGGTTCGTCTGTGGGATGGATGGACTCTTGAAGTAATTTTAGTAGAATGACTGCTCCTTGGAGAGTTCAGCACTCTTGCATGTTTTTTCCATTTGTGGATAATGACTCTCATTGTGATTCATTGGAGTCATCTTTTAGTTTGAAACCCTTTACAAATTGAAACATTAAAATATCTTTGTTTTTCATTTGTTCTTGAATTTAGATTGGGGTGTGATGTGTTGCTTTAGAGTTAAGTTATTAATTCATGACTTAATGTGGGGGGGTGGGGCTACACAGAGGGCCATGTTGGTTTTAAACGTTTTGTTCTCATCATAAATAAAATCACAAATTTAAACCAGTTTTTTTTATTTGCTCAGCGTATATGTGTACTAAAAGTGGTTTGATTTGTCATAGTTAAGCGTTACAAAGACAGAAGAAAGCTGTAAGGAAGGGAAATACTTTCTCACATAGCTGTATGTGTGCAGGGTTAACCAGACACCGGAGCTTCTCCAGCCTTACCTAATTAGGTAATGTTTTTACAGTGAGTTTATTATTCCCGCTCCTCTCGCCACAGTTGCTGACACGCATCCAGCTTCAGATATGAGTTACGTGAGAAATGATAAACAGTGGTCTTAACCTGCACACTAAGGGAAGGGACAAGGGGAGAAACGTGCTTATGCGTTTTATTGTCTCATGTAACACAGCATTGCGAATGCCCTGGTCAGTGCAGTCTGTGAGAGGTGCAAAGGTGGCTTTGCTCCAACTGAGAAGATCGTCAACAGTAATGGAGAGCTGTACCACGAGCAGTGCTTTGTTTGTGCCCAGTGTTTTCAGCAGTTTCCAGAAGGACTCTTTTACGAGGTAGTGCACATGCATATTACGTAGTAGTACTTTTCCATATTTCACAAATCAACACAATAGCGAGCCAAATCTGGTGAATCATTTGTGAAGATGTTTGACACACGTTAACTTACAAATATTTTGAATGTTGCCGTTTTACAGTTTGAAGGCCGAAAATACTGTGAACATGACTTCCAGATGCTCTTTGCACCTTGCTGCCACCAGTGTGGTAAGTTTTGGCCTCGAATGATCATTTCATTAGTTCTGGGTTAAATGAAAACAACCAAGATTCACATCATCAGTACTGGAAGTGGGAGGCGGGAGTTCTGACCAGGTTTTGTGTGGATGAATAAAACTTAATTGTTTCTAGCTTTGTACACTATAAATGTATTACAAAATCCTGTAATGCAGCAAAAAAAAAAAAAAAAGCGTTTTACAACGGCTTGTAGAGCGTTTTCATATTTATTTCCAACTCCAGCTGATTTCTCTCCTATGGTTTGTGTCTCCCAGGAGAGTTTATCATTGGTCGTGTCATTAAGGCCATGAACAATAGTTGGCACCCTGACTGCTTCTGCTGCGACATCTGTCAGGCAGTGCTTGCAGATGTGGGATTTGTCAAAAATGCTGGCAGGTTAGTAATCTCTTCTTATTACAGTCAGCATGGCGGCCTTTTGAACCCGTCAGGCTTGTGACTCGCTTTTGCATTGTAGCAAATAATGGACTTTTAAGCAGCCGTTATGGAGTGTGTCAAAAAATCCATAGAAATGTTTTTGGCAGCCCTGTTTGTTTGTTTTGGATCCCTCAGGCACTTGTGTCGCCCGTGCCATAATCGGGAGAAGGCTCGGGGCCTAGGCAAGTATATCTGCCAGAAGTGCCATGCTATTATTGAAGAGCAGCCGCTGATCTTTAAGAACGATCCATATCACCCCGACCACTTCAACTGTAACAACTGCGGGTTAGTGCCAGCACGCTAATAGTCTGTATAGCTTCGGTGTATTCTTGAATTTTATTGACATCTTTTTTGTTTTCTTAGAAAAGAGTTGACTGCTGATGCAAGAGAACTGAAGGGGGAGCTCTTCTGTTTGCCCTGCCATGATAAGATGGGTGTGCCAATCTGTGGCGCCTGCAGGAGACCCATTGAGGGACGGGTGGTCAACGCTATGGGCAAGCAGTGGCATGTGGAGGTTTGTGACCACGGCTGGCCTGGATTTTCTATGCATTTCTTACCTAAGGAGGTTGAGAGAAATGGCTCACAGGGCTCTTTGGTCTAAAAACATAGCTAAACTTAGCTATGTTAAATGTAAATAATTATAATTTTGTGTCTGATTTGATTCTGACTGCAGACAATAATAATCAACTTTCAAGCACAATAATATATTTTGTTTTCCATATTTTTCATATCTTTAGAGATGGACATTATTTTGCCATTTTGTCCACATTGCAAAGACTGTTTTGCTCTTATTCAGATTCTGTAGTGCAGTCAAACTATGAAAGAATATAATAAGTTTAATAAATTATACATCTTGTTTGCAGTATGTTTGAACTTGAAAATGAAGGAAAAGGTATTTGGACCCAAAACACTCGTTTCTGATTGACTTAGAAAAGATGAACTCTCCTGAGGCCAAGCAAGGCAGATCAAACGTGTTCATCTCACTGCTGCGTTTTATACTCCTTCAAAGGCTTGCTACTACTAACAGCGTATAGAAGGCAGTTTAATGTTAAAGATGGTAATTGGCAGAAAGCAGCTAGCATCCAACCACTTCAGCAGGAACGTATCTGACACAGAAGGTAGTTATTGCTCATCAACTGCACCAGGATCCCATATATATTATGGTATGTTTGAGTACACAGAAGTTAGATCTTGTTAAAAAAAATCACCCCCACTGGTAGCAACACTTTAAGGTTTCCTTCTGTCTGGCTGCATTAGAGGCTAAATGTTTACAGTTTTACTAGTAAATAATGATTAATAAACAAAAGATGCGTCATGTTTGAATTGCAGCCAGTATCTAATCAGTTTCACAGTTATTTGGCTTTCATTAGAGGTGCCTTTTCTCCTTAGTAACAATCGTTTCTTTCCAGCATTTTGTGTGTGCCAAATGTGAGAAACCTTTCCTCGGTCACCGCCACTATGAGAGAAAAGGTTTGGCTTACTGTGAGACTCATTACAATCAGGTGAGAAGTCCAAATTTGGCTTTGAACGACATGACTAACATGACATTACTGGTAAAAGAAAATGAACAAATGAGTTTAGCTTTCTCTCCTTGTTCCTCTGCTGTCAAGCTCTTTGGGGATGTGTGCTATCACTGCAACCGTGTGATTGAAGGCGATGGTGAGCATCGGTGTGATAAAGCACATAATTAGGATCTTGCATGGTTCAGTAATTAACAAAGTGTTGCTTTAAGGTACAGCAGCTCAATCTTCTGTTTTTATTTAACTTTTTTTTTTCTGTCACCCCGTCAGTTGTGTCTGCTCTCAACAAAGCCTGGTGTGTCAGTTGTTTCTCCTGCTCCACCTGCAACACCAAACTCACTCTCAAGTAAGTGTTGACATGTCTTCATTGCTTCAGATCATAAAATCTAATCGCATACAACCCTTCCACCTTGTGTTTGTTGTGCTATTACGTCTTTCTAACAATTCACACTATTAATGCGTACGTGTTTGTTTTTGTTTGATTCTCCAACACTGCTTCTTTCTTACTTCGCTTTCTACCTGTGTCTTCTTTTACATGCCTCAATTGGTGCGTTTATGGCCACTCAGAGATAAGTTTGTTGAAATTGACCTGAAACCAGTGTGTAAGCATTGCTATGAGCACTTGCCTGAAGAGCTAAAACGCAGACTTGCCCGACGTGAACGTGATGCTAAAGACCGCAAGAAAAAGCCAGCTGTCGGCCTGTAGCTTCTGTTGTCAACAGATCGCCACTCCATCCATGGGTTGGTGCTATCGCCACCTTTCTCTGTTCCTGTGGTCGTCCTTGCTAACCTCTGTGCATCTGTAGCATGTCATTATTTCTTATTTCTAGAGTAAAGCCAGTGCAGTGCACTTGTTTGTGTTGGTGGCATGAATCTAAAACATGTTAATCATAAGCAGAGCTCGATTAAACTGCAGTTTAGATTGAAATACATTTTATTTAGCTCCGTTAGTTGATCAGAGAAAAAAGCTTGGGGCAAGGCGTTACTTTCAGATGTTTTATCCCTTTTTTCCTCTTTGCAGGAACAAGTTTGTAGAGTTTGACATGAAACCTGTTTGTAAAAAGTGTTACGAGAAGTTTCCTCTTGAGCTCAAGAAAAGGCTGAAGAAGCTGGCGGAGTCGTTGGGACGGAAGTGAGCCGCTGCCCGATGGTCACCTGGAACGACTCCTGCTGTAGTAAAACATCCAGGGAAACTGTGGCTCTAGATTAATACCTGTATGTATAATGTTGTAAGCAGAGGGTCCCCTTATGTTTGGTTAAAAACTAAACAAATCTATTTAGAAACTAACAAAAAACCCACTATCCAACAAGACGAGATTTATTGAAAAATATACATTTATGCAAATGTATGTAATTATATCCCATGTCCGTATTTTTAAATACAGTTATAATTACGTGTTTTGATCGTACATTCCTAAATCATGTTATTTTTGTCTCTGGAGTGTTTATTCTCCCTTTCACCATATTTGTTAGCAATTATATGTGCCTGCCAGATAATGCAACATAATTCTTAATTACACCCGTGCCTTAAAAAACGAGAACTGTTTAAAGGCGGTCAGATGCTGTAATGCAATTTGCTGCTTCACTCAGTCTAGCTATGCCTCATTGTTTGTCTTTAACTTATCTATATCTGTATGGTCTAATCAAACAGTTGTATTTTTCAGAAAAAAAGGTTTTTGAGTCTTCAAAGTATTGTGTAATATTATTATCATAAATGAATATATAGTATATATCAAATTATGAAATTCATGGATGTTAAAAACTCGTGCCTCTCATACGGGAGAAGATATGACGAAGGTGCTACTATATTCATATAACCACGAGTCTTGCCTTATATGTCACAATCTAATAATGTATGCTTTCTGAGTGTATGATGATGTACTCTTATTGTAACTGCAAATGCCTGGGGTTAGGTGTAATTAACATTTTAAGCTTTCAGAGGAAAACAGTCAAAAGAAGATGGATCTATTTTCTTGCTTTTAGTTTAACTGCTTGGATAATCTTCACATTGCTTCGGCTGTTTGGAAACACGTGTTTTGAAATGATGACCACACATAATAGGGTTTATTTGAATAAGCATTTCAGTGTTGAACACCTTGTGTTTACATTTCATTTGTGAGTTTGTATTTTATTAGCATGAAATGAAGAATTACAGCTTTGTGCATTTCATGTACAGTGTTGAGCTGACTTCAAGATCAATAAAGTATCCTGAACACAATTTTATATGATTTACCAAATATATTAATGATCAAGCTTTGTGTTTTTAAGGTGAACCCCAATGATTTCCACAAATGAACTTGTATTTTCCCTTTTTTAAATATTAAGAACCGTATTTTGTCTTAAGCAAAACATTAAAACATTTTTTTTAAGTCAACAGAAATTTTTGTTCACTCTACATATAGTTGTACATTAAAATAATGCAGAAGTTGCCATATACCCAAGTAAATTTTACCACAATGATAATTAACATAATCCCCGTAAAATGAAATCTAAGTAATGCTGTTAGAAGAGTTTATGTATAATTTCCCAATACTCGTACATAAATGTTGCTTTCCTAATAAATGTCTCCACATAAAACCTCTTTAGTTAATCTCAAAAGATGACGGTTTCAGTCATAAATAAACCACAATGATTACTCTTGAAGAGTGGAACAACTTTGGACCTCAGTATTATTTTAGTGCACTCAGTATATTTAGTTAAGGCGGAGGTATGTGACAAGTTGCAGCTCTTAACACAGACTGGGAGTGGATGAGTAATTATGGGGGACGTGATGGAGGAACTTTGACGGCTGGTTCTCGTACTGTGGCCGGTGAGGTGAGACGAAACTCAAGAAGTGCAATTTGAAAGTTGCCCATTCACCAAATGTCATTCCCAGGAGGGTTTTAAGATCTTCTACATCACCAAACACCAGAGCAGAGCCATTGAGATTATGTTGTTTCACAGTTTCAATGTACTTTCCCTCCAACTTCATCCTGTCCATCTGAAAAAGAGAAAATAAAACATGCGGAGGGTAAGTCAGGTCACTGAGTGAGCTTGAGACACAGAAGTGTCGTTAGAAAATCTTTCATTAGCACTGAGGGTACTCAAAAATGCATAAAAGAATGTAAACATCTGCTACCCCTGCAAAAACATCAAGTGATGCAAAATATGAAACAGGCTCTCCTTTTGACAAACTGTCGATGCGGTTTTAAATCCCAAAGTTTCGTTATATGTAAGCTTCAAAGAAAGCTCTGAAACAAAAATATGCAATGAAATGAAGGCGAAAAAGTAAAGTAAGAAAATAACCAACATACTCTATAATTCAGCATAAGTTGTACAGAGAACATCTTTAAGATGATAACTTCAAAGTAGATCTCACCTCTTTACATATATCATCTGTGGTCATTTTCATAAGAGTTGTGATTGGAAGAGGAGCTATGTTCCTCATCCAACCAGAATCTTCCAGACGGGATGTCCCTCTGATAAGAGCCAGCTCCCTCCTGATTGACTGATCCAGATTCACCATTGCCACTTCAAAGATCTCCAGGTACTTTAAGGTGAACTCAAACTCATCATCCTTGAGCAACGCTTCGAACACTTCAGGATCTCCGTCCTGCTCAAGGAGGTCCTTGATGTGTGCCCGCATAACATATAGCTCCTCCCTGGACTCGCTGAAGACCTCCCATAGGCTCTTTGAATTGTCGGCGCTCATGTTCCGTTGATCAATAGCTACCCTCTGCTTTTCATCCTCCACACACTGGAGGATCCAGCTGAATCGGCAGGGCCACTGGTTGGCTAGGACTACCCATGCTGCAGTGTGCTCTGGATCAGCAAACTCTGTCTTCAAGAACTTCATGATTATCAAAGTTACCCAGACAGAGTTGATCATCCTCTTCATTGAGATGGCGTCATCTAACATGTACTTGTTTAGCTTTTTTTCACCGTTGCTCAGGATTCTCTGAACCATTTTCTCCAATTCATCTTCCTTCACATCTAAGGTCTCTGTATTTATGCTGATCAGTGGATTTGACTCCTTCGATTGCTCGATCTCCACCACAGACAGATCTATTGAAGATGTCTTTCTCCTGTGTGTACTCCTCCTCAAGAGGGAATCTTCACAGAGTCCTAAACTGTTGGTAAGACTGTGAAATAAGCTCCGCTTTAGATTCTCGCACATTGGTGGGACGGTGAAGGCCAGAGTGACTATGCGGTTCAGCAGTGCGTGAGCTCTGTCCTCTTTACAGAAGCAGCTTTCGGCAAATTTCACTTTTTCTAACAGAACATTTGGATTTACAGCCAGGATGGAAATAACTGGGCTGTCCTCATCTGAAAGTAAAATATTCATAGCGTCCAGGACTGCGACAATTTTCTTGGGGGAGCAACGGTCTAGATTTGTGATTTTCAACATGATGCGAATCCTCCTCCTTTCAAACACCTCCATAAACTTGATGAATTGAGTCAGAAACCAAATTTCCTTCCTGACTTCATTCATGAATCCCAGTTGGCTGCTGATCCGATCGTTGTCCATTCCCCTCTTAATGTTCCAATCCTGACTGAAGATGAGGTTTTTGGCCATCTGAAAGGCAAACCTCAGTGCACTCACTGCTGGGACTCCTAATGAAGCAATGAAGAAGCCCTCCAAGACACCCACCTCACTATTCGCTTTAGTCTCTTGCTCCTCTGGTTTTACTTGAGCTTTAGGAAGACCCCAAACAATAAGGACAATTAGGAGGACCACTGGGACAACAAGGATGGTCAGGATGAAAAGCCACAGAGGGCAGCAGCAAACCTTCTTGGTAATCCAGTTATTGGGTCCATCTTTCACCACCTTAAGTTTAAAAAAGAAATCCAAGGAGAAAAAAAAGTTACAAACTACTTTTTGTGTTTTAGGGACATGTGTCCAGATAAGAAAATGTTGGTTTTCTATCAGTTTGTTGCTTACTTTTTGTCCCGAAAAACATTAAACAGCTAGAAGACAGTTTACTATTATACGTGTATTGTTTTTGCAAAAATGATATCATAATGGAGACCACATGGAGGTTTGAACCCCATTTTCACCCTCAATCTGGCCGGTCCCGTCCAGATAACAGGTTAACTTTGCTGCACCCATGTAGGACAGAACTTTTTGATGAGGAGAAGACTAATCATATAAAGGTCAAAATGTTTTAAAAAAACATATGGGGAGTATGTTAATGTAAGTGAATAAGTTAAAGACACCAACTGGCTTGCCAATAAAGTATTTAATGTGTGTTTGAGAATACTTCCTTTTACTGAAGACTTTTCTGCTTATCTTACACCTACAAAAAAAAAAACACGCAAAAAAAAGAATAACCACTAAAAGTACAGAAACACCAAAGAGAACTCACAAACCTTTTCCTTTATTTCGTCCTCTTCGTCATATTGAGCAATACGGTATAGAGCAAGGTGCAGTTTCCCAAAGTTCATCCGCATGGCATGAAACAGCCGTATGGCTATTCCAGCCCACAGCAGGTCACTGCCAGCAAAATGCCAAGCACTGAAATTCACATAAATGAACCTGACGTTATGGTGATTCTGGTTGTCCATTGTCCAGGCTGGTGTGTAGAAGAGCAGCCTCCCAATGAGAGCCAGGAGGCCTGTGAATGAAAGCTTGGTTGCACGAGGTTTTTGTCTTTTGTGGCATTTCTGCTCAATCCTTAAAGACTCCCGATTCGTGTACACTGAAAAACAATAATTTCAATATTTACACTGTGGACGTTGGTAGTTTAGATCCATATGACTGTATTATAAAATATGAATGAATAATATCGTCTTTATTTTATTAGCATTAGTCAATAAAGGCATTTGATTTATATATCGAGTAAGGTGAAGACTTATATGGGGCTGAATGTGTGTTTTAATTTAAGATTGCATATGGCAGAGAATGATCCACTCTTGGTAAAGCAGAATAAAGTGTACAGTTTTATATAAAAATATCAAAAAGATCTGTTTGAATACATACATACACAATCCCAACAAGTAACATAGTCAATTGAAATGATGCAATATTGTGCATCCATACTCTAAAATCAAGGCATCAATATAATTCTCTGTTTGGTATTTTAAATTTTATAGATTGTAATTATTTGGCTTCCAGCAACAAATGAAATACCCTTCAGCAAAGAACTAAATCCAATAGCTCCTCCAGGGGAAACAGTCACCCTGCAGAAACATTGCCTCGTGAGCAGGCAAAATAAAGAAATGGATGTAGGGTTCTAGAGTAGTCGTGTTTGTCATCTGTCTTGCAACATCTCAGCACCTCATTATTCTGTGAGTTTTATTATCTGAGCTTCAAGCTTTATCTGAAATGTGCAATAAATCTGTCAAGGTTGAAAAAAGAAAAGAATAATTCCTGTTGCAGCAGGACCTTCAAGGTACAGCAGCACTACTTTTCTTTTCCATGAAGGCCTGTCACCGCTCCTGAGCCTTCGCCTCTCAGCCTTGTTGACATCACTTGTCTTTGTGTTGTATTTTCACATTTTTTGTCATCACATATTTTTTGAACAGGGTGAATTCATTTCTGTAGCCTGATTTGTTGCCTTTGTGATGTACTTTGCACATTCTTAAATCTCTCCAGAAGTTTGTTCACCGTGCATTTTAAAAAAAGCCTCTGTAACGTAAGGATGACTAGCTGTATGAGTAAAAGGCAAGAAGGGAATTATTTCAATGCATAACCCTTTTTAAATGCAGCCAATCAGTTTTAAAGATGTTATTAAAGCCATTGGGTTTGACTAGATATGTTTTAACATAATATGTGGTAATATTGTGTCACCACTATATGATTGTGAACAGGTGCAGTTTGCACAGTCAGAGCATCACAGTTTCACACGTTCCCATCATGTTCACAGCTAACACTGTGACGGTGTTATAAACACTGCGAACATGCAAACCATCTGTGGTAGAAAGTAGTCATCAGTGTTGTGCATGGCCCACCCATAGACTGAAAGTTGTCACAGGTTTAAGTGGTTGTTTCAGAAACAATCTGCAAGTACTTTTCACACCATCTACCTTCCATTTGACGGAGAATCACATCTAGTCGGTCCTGGCAAGAAGAGTAGAGACCCACTGTCGTCGGTGACGAAACCTTTGTCAGTGTCTTGGATAAAGCGTATGCATAGATGTTATCTAAAAACAGATTTAGAAGAACAGATAACATTGCTAACTCTTTATAATGGAGATATAATGGAGGTATAATGGAGGCATTCATGCTAAAGATACTGTAGTTATTCAGACTTTGACTGTACGTCTAGAGTTATTTTTCTAAGCTCTGATAAATGGTTCTGATTCCATGGTAATGCAAATTTACATTGTTCTGTTTTGAAATAGGAAAATACAAATCATATCTTAGAGCTTTCTTTTATTAAATATTTTTCCTACTCTAATTGCTGGTGCTTTGGTCCAAAGACTCCTTATATCTGAAGTATCCTAGGAAGTCTGAACCGAAAGCACCAACAGAAACTTGGAATGAAATACAAACTGTTTCCTTTTTCAGAAGAAGTCTAATCATTATAAATGTTATAAATATATATAATATACATGCATTGTTTATAATATTAGCAATTTGACAATTTCATAAGAAAAATCCGCTTTAGCAAAAAACAACAAACAAAAAAACCCCACAAATCTGATGTAGAAAAGGAAAATTTTTGCAGCTAACTTTGGGATTTGCCCAATTCAGTTTTATTTATATAGCGCCAATTCACAACACATGTCGTCTCAAGGCACTTTACAAAGTCAATTAAATCGAATCATACAGATTTTAAGTCAGGTACATACATTCCAATTAATCCTAATCAAATAGTGACATCAAATTCAGTTTATTATTCAAATTGGTTAAAAGGTTTTTCTATGTAATGAAATCCAGCAGATTGCATCAAGTCAGTGACTTGCAGAATTCACTCCTGAATGAGCATGTAGTGGCATGTCGGCAGTTGCTTGTATTGACTCAGCAATCCCTCATACTGAGCATGCATGTAGCGTCAGTGGAAAGGAAAACTCCCCTTTAAAAGGAAGAAACCTCCAGCAGAACCAGAACAAGACTCAGCGTGAGCGCCCATCTGCCACGATTGACTGGGGGTTTGAGAGAACAGAGCAAAGGCACAAAGAGAACACAGAAGCACTGATCCAGGAATACTTTCTATGCGAAAGAAATAAAAATCTTAAAAGTACTAGCTCCTTTAGTTGCTTCATCTCAGGGGGAAATACAGCTAAGCTGATGAACTCTGAGCCAGTTTTCAAGTCTAGAGTATGAAATCAAGTCTTGTGGCCAAGAAATCTTCATTTCTTTTTGTTCAACAGTTTCCTTTAAAATGTTACCAAAAACTAAATATGTCACATTCTGTGCCATCACAATATTAGTAGAAGTAATCATATGTAGAGGATATCAGCAGTATATTTAACCAAAATTCCGTAAGAACACTGATAAATATCAGAAATTGCAAAAATTCAGTATTTTGAATGTATTCCCAAATTTCTCAGATTTTGAATTATTTATCTTCAGCAAACATACACAGCATTGATTATTTATCCTGTAGCACATAAATTTTTTTAAACACAAATATGTTAAAAAAAGCAAGTGGACTGTTGAATGTTGGATTTTATGAACGATATTAATTGGTAATTGCCTTTACTTCTGCTTCATTGGGTTTATATGTTCAATGTTTAAAAAGAGCTTGGTGGAAACAACTGCCGCAGCCTTGCACCATTTTTACACAATAGTGTCATGAATTGCAGGAGCTGCTGAAGCACTATGAGAGAGACAGAGTGTATTATTTCCTGTCCCATCTATCATTGGATTAACTCGGTTGTGATGCTCTTGAGTTAAAATTTTCAGAAAGACAAGACCTGTGCAGTACCAGCCCCTGACAAAGCACTCAAACTCCTTCTTGTGTTTTTTTCAGCTTCTTTTTTTACCAGACTCTCACACACCTTTTGGCTGCTGTTCATTAATTTAGCCCAGACTCTTCCCACCGAACAGGATAAAAATCAGAGGCTGAACTCACACAGAGCCACCACTGCGTCAGATAATAATGTTTGCGAAGTGTGTTAAGGAGAACTCATTTTCGCCTTAAAACAGAGTGAAAATAGAACCCTTCTGAGGGGAAGGAAAGTGCTCTTCTACGTATGCATGCAAGTCTTGTGGAACAACTCACCAGTTGTCATGATGACTGTGGGATGGGACATACATCTGTGAAAAACAAGAAACAGCAAGGCTCTTAGCTTGGGACATTTTGGAGGAGATATTTCTGCAGCTGTGTGTAATCTGTTTAGTGCCGGCTTTCTCCTCACTTCTCTCCTCTCAAATCTTTTCGTCTCATTAAAGCTTTGAAGGATCAATAGATATCATATAAACTATTGATCACTCATAAAAGTTTCATGCTGGACTGATTTTACGAAAGGTATTAATTGTTTATAAGGTATTTGCTGCTGCCTTATTGGGTTTATAAGTCCAATGTTTATAACCAGTTTTTTTTGTGCCTTTAATTCTGAGCAAAAACTGCTTTTTTTGTTTGCATGTCTGCTTCGTATATGCTCTCAACAATTTTTTCAAAGCTTTTCAACATTTATGGCCTTAGAACACAGGATCTATTAGCATGTACAGCAATTTTAATGGAACTGTTTGCATTAGTAAAGCAGTATTACATTTTAATGGGCTCCGTTTTCTGATGTAAGGTAACCAAATAAATGTTAATATATGCCTTTCAAATCTGTAAACCTTACCTGGCATTATTTCAAATTAAATTACTGATGTTCAGTTCTGAAAATGTACTACTACCATCTGTGTTCCTGATTCTATACAGGGCTAATAACACTGAGGGAGTCCACAATTTTTACTGATCACGCTCTGCAGTGACTTGCAGTGGAGACCTAAAAAGAAAGCAAAATACATAAATCCATGGAAATAACCACCATCCTGTATCTGCTGTTAGGACTTGCAAATACATAATGAGAATTGCTGCACCATTTCTTCCATCTTCGCCTGTATTTCTGATTCATCCTGGTAGAAGAGCTTCGATGAAGTCCTGTTAAAGGATCCTAACTGGGTCTGGCTGGGCCAAATCAGAAAGTGAATTATCTCCTGTTACTTTAATTAGGTGTTTACTTGTGATTTATCATCATCATCACCCATTCTGATATTCACTGACAGGTTGGTCTGACATGCTGTTGCTGTTGGGTGCTTTTGTTGATGCAGTTTTAGTTGTCTCGGTGTGCTGCGGAGCATCTATCCCCCAAATGCAGCGAAAGAGATAAATTATTCACAGTGGGATTCATTTTGGGTGTTCATATGCAGACATATTTAATTTCCGTTTAGGATTTTATTTTGGCTAACGATGTTATTTAAAAAAAATCTGAGTTTAATAAAACTTTACAACCTACTGACATAGCTCAATGTCTAGCTTGTTTAAAAAAATATTGTGTTTTTGACATTTTCCCTACAACCTTTCATTTAAGTTTTAGTAGTCAAGGCAATAAATGTTTCTGGAGAATGGCAGACGTTGCCAGTAGCCGGACGTTTTTATGTCGTTATGAGCTCCTCCACTCTAATACTCACACTCCCGTCCTCTCTTTGTAGTCTGACGTTTTTGGAAAAGTTTTTGGACTTGCACTGTGAATGAATACCCAGTGTGTTCAGCAAAACACACGAAAACCAACAGTTGTTTGTGTAGTCAGATAGTTTTACAGAAAAACAATCTTGGGTTTAGCTCAGACCAGATTTATAGAAAAAAAAAAAACAGTTTCACATTTGTAAAGTTTTCTAACTGAAACATGCAGCCCAGCACTGACAATGTTGAACAAGATTAATTTAATTTAGAATTAAAAATAATTTAATACAACTCAAAATGAATATTACAAGCATTTTTTTGGATCTCCTTAAAGAATGTATTTTCTTATTTGCTGTTTGTTATGGATCTTAAATGCAGTCTGGATCAAAATCTTAAAACAGGTGAAGAAATTAATATTATACATCAATATATGCATTTTGTGCTGGCTGATCACACCTAGTTGGTTTGTATAGCCCTTAAAAATGCAATGGGGGGAACCGGAGCAAGAGTTAAAACTAATACAGTAGGCAAATAATAAAAACTGCATTCAAACTCAAATGTTTTAGATACATAAGCATCTTTGTTAAAAAACAAAAAAAACAAAAAAAAAAACTTCCTAGCTTATCCTAGCTTGTTTGGGCACCTAATGAAGCTGTTGTAGAACTGGGGTAATGTGTTCTCTTGATGGAGTACAAGTTATGACCCAAGCTGTGGAGTTTATGGAGGGACTTATTGGGGAGACCAAAAAGAAGAGAGTTGTAATAGTCTATCCTGGAAGTGATAAGGCTATGGACAAGGATGTCAGCAGCATGGGGAGTAAGGAAGGGACGAAGTCTGCAATTGAAAAGTGTGCAGACCGGGTGATATAATTAATATGAGACTGAAATGAGAGAGTAGTATCAAGTATGTCACCCAGACTCTTCACCTGAGGGGAAGGATGAACGGGGGAAGCGATTTTCAACTATTTGTCTACTTTCCTTGCTTGTCTTCTGCTCCTGCTCCTGATTCTTTTTATTTCTTTGCATTTTAAAACACGATCATAACAAGGTTCTAAATTGTGAAAAGAAGATATTTTTTCGCAACTTTAGGAGTTTGATCAGGAGTGTATGTTGCATTTTTACACATTTAATCTTAAATACCTTTTTATCTAATGTATTCTATTTATTTTTGAGCCATTTTAGTCTCTAGTCTGCCTGCATCTGGGTCAAACAAAACACTAAACATGACATTATCGCTTTACCCCAAGTACAGATCTGATTGGTTGATAAGTTCCTTGTTATAACTTCTCTCCTGGAAGTATTGCTGTTGGTAGAGGAGCTGAGTCCAGTATTACTCTGTAAAAATGGACCTCTGTTTCTGGCTGAAACAACAGCTGGTCCTGCAGTTCTTTCTTTAGAAGTAGTTCTGGTGCTGAAAAGTGATGAATCCAGGCGATTCCAAGACTGTAAAATCATCCACCCTTTTTTCTCCCACTTAAAATAATTAAAGACTAGACTCAAAATAAAGTCGCAGGTTCCTTAGACTTTGGAGATGCTAACCTTTGATAAAATAACCCCATTTATGTAGAGTATAATTAGCATTAGTAGCTTTGTTCTTTGATTTGTTTTTTGTGTTTCTTTTTACTTATTTACAATTCATGAATCCTTGATTACCAGTTCCCGTTGAATTTCTTTAAAATCTTCAATTCAGTCTTTATTTTCATATTGATCCTAAACAAATCCCAATCCTGTGAAATGCACAGAAGTGTTCTCGCTCCTTTGTATAAGTGGAATATATCGCTTAGGGAAAGAATTAATCTTTCAGATTAATTTTTGATAGGTTATAGGGATGTTTAATTCATTTATTTTTTATTAGGCTGATTGGTTGATGAACCTCAATACATTTTAATATAGCTGAATTATGCTGCAACAGTTTCGCACTTTCACATAAGTTAAAGCTGTTTTTCTTGTATTTCCAGTTATGTCAACAGTCTGTTAATGATTACTATTTGCTTCACCTTCCTCTCTTAGGAACATATTTTCTAAACTTGTATTAACTTGCCTGAAACATTCAAGTAGAGTCCACACACTTACACGCAGACTTCAAATTTCTGCTAAAGTTTATGTTTAACTTTCATAGTTCAAGCTGCAGGCTTACCTAGATGATGGGGTTGATCTTTTCTGGAGGTCGTCTCATATCGACAGTTTTTACATACTCTGTGACAAAGAAAGCCAGCAGCAGCTGCAAGTTAAGGTAAAAGGTGTGGTGGTGTTCCTACAGACGTTACAGCACTGATAGGAAGGAAAAAAAAGTTGCCTGGTAACCATAGACTCTGTCTACAGGTCAACGCTTTTCAGGAAGTGAGGTCATAAACAAGATTGAATTACAGCATGTCTTACACACGTGGACAAAATTGTTGGTACCCCTCGGTTAATGAAAGAAAAACCCACAATGGTCACTGAAATAACTTGAATCTGACAAAGATAATAATGAATGAAAATTCTATGAAAATGAACAAATGAAAGTCAGACATTGCTTTTCAAACATGCTTCAACAGAATCATTAAAAAAAATAAACTCATGAAATAGGCCTGGACAAAAATGATGGTACTCCTGAACTTAATGTGACCAAAGGGACATGTTAAATCAAGGTGTGTCCATTAATTAGCATCACAGATGTCTACATGCTTGTAATCAGTCAGTGGGCCTATATATAGGGTTACAGGTAGTCACTGTGCTGTTTGGTGACATGCTGTGTACCACACTCAACATGGACCAGAGGAAGCGAAGGAAAGAGTTTTCTCATGAGATTAGAAAGAAAATTATAGAGAAGCATGTTAAAGGAAAAGGTTATAAGACCATCTCGAAGCAGCTTCATGTTCCTGTGACTACAGTTGCACATTTTATTCAGAAATTTAAGATCCATGGGACTGTAGCCAACCTCCCTGGATGTGGCCGCAGGAGGAAAATTGATGACACAACAAAGAGACAGATAATACGAACGGTAACAAAAGAGCCCAGAAAAACTTCTAAAGAGATTAAAGGTGAACTTCAAGCTCAAGGAACATCAGTGTCAGAGCGCACCATCTGATGTTGTTTGAGTCAAAGTGGACTTAATGGGAGATGACCAAGGAGAACACCATTGTTGAAAACAAATCATAAAAAAGCCAGACTGGAATTTGCCAAACTACATGTTGACAAGCCACAAAGCTTCTGGGAGAATTTCCTATGGACAGATGAGACAAAAATTGGACTTTTTGGCAAGGCACATCAGCTCTATGTTCACAGACGGAAAAATGAAGCATATGAAGAAAAGAACACTGTCCCTACTGTGAAACATGGAGGAGGCTCTGTTATGTTCTGGGGCTGCTTTGCTGCATCTGACACAGGATGTCTTGAATCTGTGAGGGTATAATGAAATCTCAAGACTATCAAGGGATTCTAGAGAGAAATGTGCTGCCCAGTGTCAGAAAGCTTGGTCTCAGTCGCAGGTCATGGGTCTTGCAACAGGATAATGACCCAAAACACACAGCTAAAAACACCCAAGAATGGCTAAGAGGAAAACATTGGACTAATCTGAAGTGGCCTTCTATGAGTCCTGACCTAAATCCTATTGAGCATCTTTGGAAGGAGCTGAAACATGCCGTCTGGAAAAGGCACCCTTCAAACCTGAGACAACTGGAGCAGTTTGCTCATTAGGAGTGGGCCAAAATACCTGCTAAGAGGTGCAGAAGTCTCATTGACAGTTATAGGAATCGTTTGATTGCAGTGATTTCCTCAAAAGGTTTTGTAACTAAATATTAAGTTAAGGGTACCATCATTTTTGTCCAGGCCTGTTTCATGAGTTTATTTTTTTAAATAATTCTGTTGAAGCATGTTTGAAAAGCAATGTCTGACTTTCATTTGTTCATTTTATTCATTATTACCTTTGTCAGATTCAAGTTATTTCTGTGACCATTGTGGGTTTTTCTTTCATTAACCGAGGGGTACCAACAATTTTGTCCACGTGTGTAGAACTGAAGCTGCACATTCCCTCATTTTTCCCCCAGCCCGTATTTCTGCTCCCAATCTCCTTTTCCACTCACAGGATATGGGTCTGGGAGGGTGGGGACATGCCTGAAACCATCACAAACTCCTATTCTTCAAACAGCTTGTGGCAACAACTGTCCAGCATTTTCTGTCCGTGGATAAATGGGTCTGCATGATTCATAAACTGCATTTTCTTACTTTGGGAGTCCCTCAGGTGGAGATTGACTAGATCGTTTTGCTTGGTGTAATTTGACATGTGAAACAGTTAACATGCCAAAACAGCAGCACCAAAGCTTTTTATTTTTATTTTTTTGCCTAAAGTAGAATTTGTTTTGACACAACTGGTTAGTCAAGCTTTAAAAAACAAGCCAAAGGCCTAATTTCCCTTGACATATTTATTTTCTTTTGCATTTATTTATTTATTTTCATGAGTTTACTCATGCTGGGTTGTCACAGCACGGTCTGTCGCAGAAATGTTTCACAGACTATGGAAATCATTTCAGACTGGCTGCTTCGACTTTACAAAAAAGCAGCGACCTAAATGAAATGCAGGTCAAAAACGAGACAACAGTGAATATTATGCTGCACAATTTCATTTCTTTGCAAAAAGCATGAGCAGTTTAATGTTTTCTTGTTAATTTCATGTCCTAATATTCATGCTCAGAACACATTTAACAAAAAATGTTGAAAGAGGGCAAAAGTGCAGTCTCAAATCCCACCAGAGACAAAAGTGACTATGTATGTTTAACATGCAAAAAACAAATGATGGACATCATACCTAGAATTATTTAAAATGCAATGAAACCATTGGGTATAATTTCTGTTGATAACTTCACTTCCAAACCTCAAAGAGTGATAGACTTCATCTTTAGGCAAATTGGAAAAAAAGTTATTGTTTGATGTATTTGATAAATACTAACAATGCTTGGCCCGAGTGTGACTGATTACTTCTACTTACTGCAGGAACTTGATTGATCAACTACTTTAATTAACTCTATTGTCCTAGAAAGAGTAAGACTGTGTGTGATAAGCACTTCTCGCTCATTGCTTGGCCAGAAGCCTTTTGCATAACGATACAGAATAAACGGGATATCAAAGCCCAGTCAGCATGCCCTCACCACACCTTGCCCTCTCACCAAATAAACTTTGCAATTAAGGTTAATGAATTCCCTTGGATGACTAATCCGAGATAAACATCGAACAGAGATAAAGTGTAGCTAACCACTGGGGCAAATTCAAGAGAATTACTCCTAAAGAAAGGGGAAATTAAACTAATGTATTAATATGTCAGGTTCACAGAACAGGCAGCTGTTTTTCTGGGATGTGGGGGCTTGCTGGGGACCATTTGCATGAGCTGGGATGTGTAAACAAGAGCATGTGTGAAACTTTTGTTTTAAGTTTCCAACAGAGGGTGCTAAAGCATTGTACATGAATGCAGGATGGTGTAGCAGCCCTTCATGTTGCTGCTCTGTTCAGTATGTTGGAGCAGGCCTGACACTAAAGGAGGAAATGGGGTGCGGTTGAAGGATAAGGATGTGCAGGACTTCTACAAGGAAAGGGGTGATTTTCATTTAATGTACAGATTGAGCAAAAGTTTTAAACAACCTTATGTTTCTTTATATGTTTCTTTCAAACAGGCAGATTTTCATGTCATTTTTCAAGTGGTCTGGATGAAAGGTTTGTCTGGTTATTTTAAAGTTTTTCTAAGTTTTTCTTTTGTCTTTGGATTTTTTTTCTACAAGTGATGGAGGTGGTTACATGGAAGACATAAAAGAAGTCTCAGGCCTGAAGAAACTGCCCTGAGCAGATGATCTGTATCTTAAAGTTATGCTATAAAGGAAGACCAAAGAGATGCATCATCCTTCAGCTAATCATCCGCTGTGAGCCAAAGTTTAATAAAGTAGCTATGTGGGAATCACCTTGTTGGCATAAAAATTTAATTATGGCTGTCAAGTGGTGTTATCTTTGGTATTTTGCTTTTGATAAGTTAAAGAAATTGGAACGAATTGTGTTGCTGTGATGGACTGCTGCTAATAAAGTGCCTAAATATCAAATTTAATACACGGTCTTTGTTAAGTTGACTTGAGGGACCTCTCATGTCTGAATGAGGATATATAAGTTAGGTGGCTTAACAAACAACAATAATACAAAAAATAAAGAAATAACGTTTCCTTTAAAAATGGTCAGGTTGTGAACCAATAGGGACTTAAAACAGCTAAATAGCCTGCAAATGAAAAAAAACACCCTTTGAAAGTAAAAAAAAAAATGGATCCAGACCACTTTAGATTGTGAGAAGGGCTGGGTGCTAGGATGTAAAATATCCATTCATCTATGACGAAGGGAAACCCAACTATGCTCTCCTCTGCAACACTCTTTAGCTCCTAAGGCGCTCCCAAACAACAAAGGATCTACAGACCCTTCAACAAGTCTGGGTTAAGGATCTTATCCCTGGGACGTGCCTAGAAAAAGATCTCCAAAGGTAGATGCCCATTAATCATTCTAATCAGATGCATAGAAGACCTTAGTTGATTCTTTCTATGTGGACTAGCAGAGGCTTTGCTCTGAGATGATGGAACCCCTCAAACTGTCTGGAATGCTATGGCCAATCACCGTGCAGAGGAAGCTCATGTCTTGCATACCAGAATCTTGCTTTTTTGGTCATGATCAACACCTCACCACAGGTGAGAGTTGGAAGGTAGACTGATAAGAGAAGCTTAAGAGCTTCTCTTATTGGCTTCAATTTCTCTTTTCAATGACAGACCGGAGCAGTGGTAACCCCTAACAAGCTAGTGCAGATGTCGTTTAAAGGACAGGCTAACCTTAAGTCGAACACAATGCAACCATCTCTGACTCTAGCCTTAACCTCATCACAGTTAGCCTTTGACTACAAGGACAGCCAAAACGACATATTGTCTCGTTAGTTAAAGGACTCAATCTTTTATAGGGTCCAACTTGGTCCAGAAGAGGGAACAAAACTGTTGTCTTGTATTACCTCTCTTCTTTTACTCTTCCATGCTTCTTAAGGGTCGACAAGCTTGAGTATTGACACACAGTCTCACATTAGTTGGCTCTGGGCCTGCTTGCCCGGCCTAATTGGCCTCAGGACCTCTTGTTGGTGTGAGCTATTGATCAGTCTCAGTGCAGATGCTGCTAAGTCACAGGCAGAGGACAGAGAAATACCCAAAGTAAAAGTGAAAGTAAGCTCTGCAAAATCTGGCTATGATGTCTTAAGCCTTGCCGTTGCCTGTGCAGAGCTGCATGGCAAGCAAAGATGATAGGGTCCTCACCCCGAAGCACAAGGGTCCACATTCTTGCCAGAAGTTGATTCAGACTCACTGATTGTCCTTTATTGTTACCACAGGGATGATGGCGCCAACAAATGGAGGTTTCTGAATCATGTGACCTCCACAGATCTATTGACAGCATCTGCTTTAGCAATCCCACCTGAGACAAAGAGATGAAACCCCCTGAACACTCGCAAAATCCACTTTCTTCCAAAACCCGTGCAGCAAATATTAGGAGAAAGAAAAAAAAGGCAGCGATGAGATTGCCACCAAAGAGCCCTTGTGGGGCAGGGGTGAGAGGACTGGTGATGCATGCTGATCTTGTATCTATCAGTACAAACATCCTATTCACCATTATTTTCTTGCCTGCACCTTCAACCTTCATTTCGTTCTTATATTTTTCCATGTTGACTTCTTCTACCTCGTTGTCTCTCCTCAAAGTCATTTCAATGTAAATAGTGCCTGTGCTTATCTGCCTCTTAAGCCTCCTTCATCATTCCGTAAGACTTTTTCAATTCTCAGAAAAACTCATAAAAGAAACATGCATATGTTTATGAGGCCTGCCAAGTAATATGTTCTCCACAACCTCATAAAGCATATTCTTCTTTATGTGGAGCCCAAATTTCTATTCTCTGCTGCATGTGAGAGCTACATTCCCATATCACAATGCTTTTATGATGCATGACAATGCTCACAATTCTCAATCTCCTCTGCAGCACAACACGAGTAACCAGAACTGTCCAAAAGCCATAGCCGTGACAACGCGGATCATTATAAATTTTTCTTTCTGTGCTCTCGCCTCTCTGTATTCCTCTCCACGCCTCCCTGCAATTCGCTTTCATCCCGTCGGTGTGGGAGCGCAGCCACCAGGTGCACACTGAGCTCTTCGCTGGGTGGTGGTGTTGGAGTGAGTGTCCACTCCTGGACCTTTTCAACAGCACTGAAAACCTACACGCATGTGTGAACACATTCACGGCAACCTGCTGATCCCGCCGCCTGTTTTATTGTCAATATCAGTCGGCTCAGGGGCTGTAGAGGTTGACGGCTCTTGACAGGGGCCGGATTGTGGCGGTAAAGACGATGGCAGCTCTCACAGAGATAGAATGGCTGTATCTTGAGACCTCTTGGAGAGTGTTATTAGGCTGTTATGAAATCTGTCCCCTATCAGAAGCAAGAGAGAGGATATAGCCAAGATGCACTACAGAATACAAGCATCGACTCTCTGCTTTCCTTCTATGGCTTCGTCTTATCGCCACCTCCATTTCATTCTCTTGCGCACACACATTTCTCCTGAGAGTCTTAACACCTATACTCGAGCTTTTCAATCAGCATAGCCTGCAGCCTCCCCTGCACACTTGTGAGTAGGCAAGGGGCGGTTAACGATTTCAAGGTATTACCAAGGTTGTAAAAGTTGTGGTTTCAAAGCCACACACAAAAAAAACCAAAGCATGTTACCCTCTTAATGGTGTAAAGTCCTTTCAATGAAATGTCAGAGAAGGTGCTGGAGTGACTGGGCTGTATGAAGAGCAGAGATCTTTACCCTTTTTCCTGCTAACAAGAAACAGAAAATACTGTCGGAAAATATCTTTGATTGCAATAATTCCAGAGAGTAAAGCTTTGAGCTGCATATCTGTTAAGCAGCTGAATGCAGATTCTACCCAAGCAGAAAGTCTTACTGATTGATGAGATAATATCAACATTTCATAGTTCTGCTACTCTATAAAGATTAGAGTTACAAAAAGCTATAATATTCCACACAATAAGCCCTTGAAAACTATTAATAATTTTTGCATGCAAAGCAATAGCTATATTATTTGTACACAGCTTGGTGCTTAGAAGGTGTCACACATGGTCTTAGGAGAAGGAGAAAGTGGGTTAGGGATGAAATATAGGTTACCTACTTAGTCCTATGTCAATCACACCGCTGACTTTTAAAAATAAAATAATTTTCATGTTCTTGTAAACTGACATATAGGTTTAAGGTTCTTCTTTGTTTTTAATATAATAAAGAACAATTAATGATGAACCTGTGTATAGTTTAGATGCATCTGATTGCAGTATCATAACCTTTACATCAAAAATAATATGAAAAAAATTGTATTTATTGGACAACATGTATTACATGAGGGAAAGCTTTCTGTGTTAAGAAAATACCAGTGTGACTCAATTATTTTGTATTCCTGCTACTAATACTTTTTACAACCCTCAGTTGCCAGTAGAAAAGCACCAAGTCTTCCATACCATTTCACAAGGTTGAAGCATTAACAGAGAGATATGTGACCATTTCTTTTCGCACAATCTTTCTTGACCATTTCAAGTCCTGGGTCCTCTCTTATGCTCACCTCTCTTCAGGTCTTCAGCTCTTTAGGTCGGAGACTTGGCGTGTCGTGAATCCTTTGTGCGTGTTTGTCCACATATTTTTAAATATTATGATGCTTAAAGACCACAGTTCTTTATTTAAAATGTCCTGTCAATTTAAATAGTCCATGAAGTCATGTATTCTAACAGGATTCCCCAGGCCGTTATGAAAAAAGAAATCCACAGCATTACACCTCATTAACCATACTTAAAAGTGGACGTGAAGTACTTGTTCACATATCCATCCATCACACCGGACTCACCTGAAGTTTTTGTTGCTTAAAACTCTTACCACATGGTCCCACTTGTCCCGATTGTCGTGTACATGGTATCTAATGGTTACCATGAATACTTAATGACCCCTAAGATACTGCTCCTTGCTGCAGTTCTTTATCATAGGGCAGACAACAATGCACACATGCATTCCTAACTAAGAGCAATATGGAGAGACCAGTCATGGTTTTGGACTGTGGGAGGAAGCCAGAGTACCAAGTTAAAACCTGTGTTCATGTGTTCAGTTGGAGAACAGGCAAGTATTCGAACCCCATAAAATGGATTTTATAAAAAATATACATTTCCTAAATTGTGATTCTCCCCCTTTGGATAAATCTCCTTAAGACAAGGATTCGATTTTTGTTTTAATTTTTGTATTAGATTCTGCTTTTGCAAAAAAAGATTAATCTAATAATTATTTTAAATCTCTACCTGTGGTTCCAACCCCAAAATTCAGTGTCTCAGAAATCTACAATATCATGACAAAGTTCAACATTGGAAAGGCATTATGTCACACTCCAATCAGCTCATTAACTCAAAACACCTCCAAAGGTTTCCTGAATCTCTGAATGGTCTATGTCTTGAAGACAGTCATTGACACTCTCCACCAGGAAGGTAAGCCACAAGTCGTTGCTAAAGAAGCAGTGTAGAAAAAGTGTAGTAGGAAAAGGTGCAGCAGCAACAGGGATAACTGCAGCCTTGAGTCAGTGCATCAAGTGCCACTATGCACAGATGAATCCTATCCCGAACCAGAGACAACGTCAGCCGAGCTAAGGGAAAAAAAAGAACTGGTCTGTTGCTCAGTGGTCCAAAGTAATCTTGAAAGTAAAGTTTGCATTTCATTTGGAAACCAAGGTCCCAGACTCTGAAGGAAAAGTGGAGAGGCACCGAATCCTAACTGCTTGAAGTCCAGTGTGAAGTTTCCACAGTCAGTGATGATTTTGGGTGCCATGTCATCTGCTGGTGTTGGTCCACTATGGTTTCTGAAGTCCAAAGTCAACACAGCCATATGTCTGAAAATTTCAAAACACTTCCTGCTTCCTTCCCTTTGGCGGCTGGTGAAAAATATTCTTGGTGGGGCTGAAGTTACAATACATTTCTCTACCTACTCCAATATATGAAATGGAATCAACAGTGAGATGATGAATACAATTGAACAGCATCCCTTTCATCATGCCCGCGTAATGCCAGTTCAAAAGGACCACAAAACTTAATACATTCATTGAGTTTAGATAAAATGTGACGATTCTTATCAACCTCTTCATTGTGCCTTCTTACCGCAAGGCGGTGTCCGTCATCCAGCTGCGCCGCTATGCTAATCTTTCCGAGCACAGCTAGCTTGACACAGTTTTCCTTATGAACTCTTGATTATTCATGCTTTTTAATGTGTTTGGAGAGATGCTTCAAGTTGGTTTGTCCTGACTGTGTCCACGTTAAATCACATTTGACACTTTTAAAAAGAATGCAGGGAAAACAGAAAAGTGCATTGGCTATTCCACAGCCGGTCAGCCACGACTTGGGCTCGAACCAAACTCTGGTTGTAGGCTTTATTTTTCTCACTTGGTCTACTGTTTGAGGATAATGTCAGGGCTGTCGCGTCCTAGCTCCTTAACCCGGATTTTCTCACTGTCAAGAGTTTTTTTTTTACTGCAAGGGGCGATATTTACAGTGCCCCAAAGCCATGAAATATATTAATTAATTTGCTCTAGCAACTGCACACGATTGGCTATTCGGCTGCACCGCTAGGGCACTCTGATCACTGCCCCATCATAGAAACATAGAGTCTGTCTGTGGGAATTCACTGGTGAATGAATATCAGAAGGTGGGAAATGTAGTTTACATATATACACTACCGGTCAAAAGTTTTGGATACACTTTCTCACTTAATGGGGCTTTTTATTCTCATGACTATTTAAATTGTTGATTCTCACCAAAAGCAACAAAGCTATGAATGAACACACATAGAATTATGTAGTAAACAAAAACTGAAATAACTCTAAACATTTATATATTTTAGATTCTTCAAAATAGTCACCCTTTGCTTTGCTCTCTTAGCGTTCTCTCCATGAGCTTCACGAGGTCGTCACCTGAAATTCAATTCAATTCAATTCAGTTTATTTATATAGTGCCACATGTCGTCTCAAGGCACTTCACAAAAGTCAAGTACATACATTCCAATTAGTACTAACCATTGAACAGTGCAGTCAGAGTTAGTTATTTATTCAAATTGGATAAAAACTTTTTCTATCTAAGGAAACCCAGCAAATTGCATCCAATCAGTGACTTGCAGCATTCACTCCTCCTGGATGAGCATGTAGAGACAGTGGACAGTCACTGGTGTTGACTTTGCAGCAATCCCTCATACTGAGCATGCATGTAGCGACAGTGGAGAGGAAAAACTCCCTTTTAACATGAAGAAACCTCCAGCAGAACCGGGCTAAGTGTGAGCGGCCATCTGCCACAACCGACTGGGAGTTAGAGAGAACAGAGCAGAGACACAAAGAGAACAAAGAAGCACTGATTCAGCAGTACTTTCTATGGGAAGGAAAAGTAAATGTTAATGGATGTAGCTCCTTCAGTTGTTTTGCCTAGAAAGAAAGAACTGATAAAATCTGAGCCAGTTTTCAAGGTTAGAATCTGAAAGAGAGCACATATAATTAGTTACAGTAAAAGCTCAGTCAATCGCCATGTCTAGGAGAGAGAAAGGGTTAAACACTAAAAGACAGGGCCATGTGGATCATCGGTAGAGGGTGAGCATTAAGTTGTTGGTTTTCCAAAGAGTCTTGAAAGAACTTCCTAGAAGTGCATTGAGAGACGACCAAAGGTTAATATTTCAGCCATCACAGCAAAGGCAGCTACTTTAAGGAAGCTAAAATATAAAACATTTAAAGTTCTTTTACAATTTTTAGTTTGCTACATAATTCCATGTGTCCAATCACTGTTTTGATGCCTTCAGTGCGAATCTACAAACAATGTAAATGGTCATAAACATAAAGAAAATCATTAAATGAGAAAGGTGTTCTAAAACGTTTGACCGTAGTGTATTTCATATTACATAGAGGCACACTTTAGTAAGTAAAACTGAGATCTATATATATCTATATACAGGGGTTGGACAATGAAACTGAAACACCTGGTTTTAGACCACAATAATTTATGAGTATGGTGTAGGGCCTGCTTTTGCGGCCAATACAGCATCAATTCGTCTTGGGAATGACATATACAAGTCCTGCACAGTGGTCAGAGGGATTTTAAACCATTCTTCTTGCAGGATAGTGGCCAGGTCACTACGTGATACTGGTGGAGGAAAATATTTCCTGACTCGCTCTTCCAAAACGCCCCAAAGTGGCTCAAACTGGCGGAAGAGCTCAACCACTTCTTCGCCCGCTTCGAGGTTAAACCACCAGCGGGGTCCACACTGCAGGCTACACCCCTCGACAACCAGACCTTCGCTGTGGAGACACAGGAGGTGAGGAGAGTCCTGAGAGCAGTGAACCCACGCAAAGCTGCTGGACCCGACGGGGTGACTGGGAGGGTGTTGAGGGACTGCGCAGACCAGCTGGCGGGGATTTTCACTGCCATCTTTAACCAGTCCCTCTCCCAGTGCTCCCAGAGGGTGAGAGTAGGACACCACCTGTCCTCTCCATTGAGGACCAACATGGGTTCCCCAAAGGGCTGTGTGCTGAGCCCCCTGCTCTACACCCTCTACACCCACGACTGCACCCCCACCTACCCCAGCAACAGCATCATCAAGTTCGCGGATGACACCGCGGTGGTGGGGCTCATCTCAGGAGGGGATGAGACGGCTTACAGGGCGGACGTGAAGCATCTGTCAGCATGGTGCATGGACAATAATCTGACTCTGAACACCTCCAAGTCAAAGGAGCTCATCGTTGACCTTCGGAGGTGTAAACAGGACACACAGCCCATCATCATCAACGGGGACAGGGTGGAGATGGTGCCAGTCTTCAGGTTCTTGGGCACCCATATCAGCGAGGACCTGACGTGGACTTCTAACTTCACGGCGATCCTGAAGAAGGCACAGAAGACTGTACTTCCTGAGGACTCTCAGGGGAAGAACAACCTACGACCTGAGCTGTGCTGCAGCTGCAGGGTGGAGTCGGTGCTGAGCTGCCCGGCATCTCGCTGTTGGTTCTCCAGCTGCACTGCAGAAGAAGAAGCAGCTCCAACGGGTCATCAACCCCGCTCAAAGACTGACTGGCTGCCCTCTCCCCTCCCTGGAGGGAGATTTACCCCCCCGCTGCCTCAGGAGAGCCCCCAGCATCATCAGGGGGGACCCCTCACACCCCCCGGTCACCATCTTTTTGAACTGCTCCCCTCTGGGGGGCGTTTTCAGGGAATAAGGACAAAAAAAAACAGACTGAAAAAAGCCCTTTTTCCTAGAGCTGTTGTTTTGCCCTGAACGCCTCATGTACTCATGTACACGTTAAAAAACATAAAAACTAAATACTTTTCCATGCAATTTTTTCCTTTGCATTATGCTACTCACGTGCAATAACCTTAAAATTTCTGTAATATATTATATATATATATATATATATAATATTATATATTTTATATATATATATTTCCCAAACAGAATCAGAATCAGCTTTATTGCCAAGTTTGTACATACAAACAAGAATTTTGACTCCGGGAAACCTTTGCTCTTTGGGTTTTTTTTTTTGCATTACAGAATATACATTTTTTACAATGTACAATATACAATATAAAATAAAAGGTGCATTTGCAACATCTGTATGCTGTTTTTTTTGTATTTTATTGAATGTTAAAACAGAGAAACAGCCTGGGGGAAAAACTGTCTCTGTGGCGGTTTGGTTTTTGTTGAACAGCGCTCTGTAGCGTGGGGCCTGAAGGCAGAACTCTAAAAAAGTTTATGTGCAGGGTGGTGTGGGGTCGGAAGATTTTAGCAGCTCTCTTCCTGACCCTAGACCTGTATAAGTCCTGGATGGAGGAAGGTCAGCCCTGATGATTCTCTCTGCAGTCCTGATTATTTCGTTGCAGTCTGGACCTGTCCTGTTTTGTGGATGAACCGAACCACACGGAGATGGATGAAGACAGGACAGACTGAATGATGGCAGTGTAGAAGATGACCAGCAGCTCGTTTGGCATTGGCATGAGTGACCAAAGGTTTGGCTATGGCTGTGTATATTGACCGTGTGGAGCTCCCGACGGACGTTTTGGTGGAAACAGGAGAGTTGAGGTGCACATTTAATTCTGCCGTGATTTGGGGCAGCCAAAAATAATATATATATATATTTAATAGGCTAAATTGGACCAGCCCGGAGCCAGTCTTTTATGATTGCACATTGCACCAGTAAGAGCAGAGTGTGAAGGTCAATTAGCAGGTAAGAGCACAGTTTTGCTCAAAATATTGAAAAGCACAAAAGATTATGGCTGACTACCAGATTTCAAAAGAGGACAAATTGTTGGTGCACGTCTTGCTGGCGCATCTGTGACCAAGACAGCAAGTCTTTGTGATGTATCAAGAGCCACGGTATCCAGGGTAATGTCAGCATACCACCAAGAAGGAGAAACCCAATCCAACAGGATTAACTGTGGACGCAAGAGGAAGCTGTCTGAAAGGGATGTTCGGGTGCAAACCCGGATTGTACCAAAAAACAAAAAAACCAGGGCTGCCCAAACACGGCAGAATAAAATGTGTACCTCAACTCTCCTGTTTCCCCAAGAACTGTCCATCGGGAGCCCCAAGGTCAATATACACGGAGGGCTGCTATAGCCAAACCTTTGGTCACTCATGCCAAACCAAATGTCGGTTTTTAATGGTGCAAGGAGCGCAAATCTGGGCTGTGGACAATGTGAAACATGTTTTTCTCTGATGAGTCCACCCTTTACTGTTTTTCCCCCACATCCGGGAGAGTTACGGTATGGAGAAGCCCCAAAGAAGTGTACCACCCCGACTGTTGCATGCCAGAGTGAAGCAGGGGTGGATCAGTGATGGTTTGGGCTGCCATATCATGGCATTCCTTGGCCCAATACTTGTGCTAGAGGGGGCCTCACTCCCGGACTACCGAACCATTTTGAGGACCATGTGCATCCAATGGTTCAAACATTGTATCCTGAAGGCGGTGCCGTGTATCAGGATGACAATGCACCAATACACACAGCAAGAATGGTGAAAGATTGGTTTGATGAACATGAAAGTGAAGTTAAACATCTCCCATGGCCTGCACAGTCACCAGATCTAAATATTATTGAGCCACTTTGGGGTGTTTTGGAGGAGCGAGTCAGGAAACGTTTTCCTCCACCAGTATCACATAGTGACCTGGCCACTATCCTGCAAGAAGAATGGCTTAAAATCCCTCTGACCACTGTGCAGGACTTGTATATGTCATTCCCAAGACAAATTGACGCTGTATTGGACAAAAACCATACTAATAAATTATTGTGGTCTAAAGTCAGGTGTTTCAGTTTCATTGTCTAACCCCTGTATATATATATATATATATTGCAACAGGTGTAATGTACAGTACAACTGATGCAATAATGTCTATATTACTAAGTTGTTAAAGTCAAAGTTAGCAGAAAAAATCAGTGCAGGTATTAATTTGGACTGTGCAAAAATTGTAATATTAACCGATCGATTCAGCTGAATTTGTCAAGTGCCATTCATTGTGTATTGTGTGATGACACAGCCTCAGGTGTTAGCTACTTTTATATGCATTTGTATGTATGCATCTTATTTTTAAGGAGTGTTGAAAGCAAGTTCAACAGAAGCCAAATCACTCAGTTTAGTTAATAGACAAAAAGTTGATACACAAATGTGGCCACTATATGGCACCTAGTTATTCCAGCCAACTCTTTTCTATTCAATTCAATTCAATTCAAAATGCTTGATTAATCCCAAAGGGAGATTAACTGTTGTTATAGCTCATATTATGCAGTATTATTCACATTTGTATACCTCACAATGCCTTGAAAATCAAGGGAGACCCTGACATAAATCTGAGTGAACCACAGCAATGCAGTTATTGCTGCAAAAGTTAACATGCAAACACACCTCAGCTAACACAGCAAACACCAGGATCCCAAATAACTTTACATATGAATTACAGCAACAGAGTCAGGTCTCCTAGACATAAGGGCTTGTGGCTATAAATTGTGGCTGGTGTCAAATAAGGAGGTGACCATAAAAGACAAAATAAAATAGAAAAGTAGGTAGCCAGACCTTACAAGACACACTCCCAGGACTTTGGTCTACAGGCAATGTAAGGCTGGGCAGACTAATAAAAACTATTTATTCAATTCAAAAAGGACAGCAGGATACAGCTGATCTAAAACTATAAAAACATGAAAGTGAAATTAATAACTAGACACTTCAAGATACAATTCATTTGATAACCATTAACACATAATTTATGAAAAGCCAACAAACTCTACCTGAGAAGTCATCATGCCCACTTGCGACTGAATATAATACAAGCACCTTTTTAAAATCATGTGTGGCCACGCTGCAACAGCCATTAATACAAAACATCAAAAGGAGGTACCTGCATTCAGTTTGAAAAACCACACAACCATGAGAAAACACGTAATTTCTTACCACACACTCCAACAACAGAGGCACATTCATCACACAGCTCTGACAAACATTTCCGATCACTCCTTTATCTGCTCCTCTTTCAATTAAAGGGGTGGAGCACCAACAGGTGCCCCCGGTTACAGGAGAAAAATGTGTTAAATGTGAATCCACGTAAATGTGCATATTTTTGATTCTGCTGCAACACAGACAAGATGGAACAATGTCTTTTGTTATTCTTTTAAGTCGTTTCGAATGTCCAGGCTGTGACAAATGCAAAATACGAACAAATGGATATTTTATTCACCGTGAACGCGAATCAAGGATTTGAGACAAGAATCTTTTTGAAAGAGTCTTCCCAACCGGCTCTGTCAGCTGTGAGAGAGCCCGCTTTAATCCTTTGTTACTGGTTGGATAAATTTGCATAATTCCACTGTTGTTGCAACTCAAATCTTCCTCCATCGCTCTCTTTAACAAACCAAAGAAAGGGAAAAAAAAAAGCCAACAATCTCAAACCTTTGCTACTTGTTGCTTTGGCAACACGGCCCCGGAAAAGTGAAAAGAAGTACAGTGAGGCAGGAACAAGAGAGCTTGGCAGAAGAGAAAGGACTCAGTGGTGCAGGGGTGTGGAAATGAAGAGGGTGTGAGGATCGAGATATGATGAAAAGCGAGCAAAAATAGGAGGGGAAAAGATGTGGCAAAGAAAGAGGGAAGACGAAGCGAGAGAAGAGGGGAAACTAGTGTTCAGTGAATTGAACATAGAGCAATTTTCTGTTGCTTAAAAAGTCATTTATCTGTGTCGACAGTCTATTAGTCATGTATTCGAGTGTAACCCCCTCTCCTCCCTCCTGGTCTACCCTCGTTCACACCCTCAGAGTGTGTTTGCGCACAAATGTGTAACATTTTATTTGTTGTGTGTTTGCGCAGTATGTATGATGAGACTGTAGTCTCACACTCCAGGGATCGGAGCTGGAGGCAAGAGAGGTAGTTTTTAAATTGCACAGATAAGATCAATATGCAGTTAAAGGTGGAGCTGTGCCTTTTGGAGTTAACGTTGTGCTGTCTTGAATGAGCCCTACACAGGGTGAAGTAAATTATTCTTTGGGAGGTGATGTAGAAAACTCACATGTCAAAGTAAAAAGTGTTTTGCACAATCACGTTCCTGTTCAGTGATTTGTTTCTTAAATAAAATTACTCAGCTCTACATAGCCTATATATTTAAGCAGCTTTGCAATATTCTCTTAGTCTCCTTTAGATTTGCTTTTGTTTCAATACCTCAGATGTAAATTTTCAACTTCACTCAACTAATTTTATGAGAGGAAAAAGAATCACGTCAAGTGCGCCTCTGAGTCATTTTCTCTGAATACTGCCAAGCTCCCATACAAGAGATGATGAAACGTTAGTTTGCTTTAACAACGGCCATCATTGTTCATTATTCTTAACCGAGTAGTTATTGTAAGAATTGGCCGGGTGATTGAGGTAGCACATGGGAAGGCATGCGTGGACGAGTAATATTTACCCCCCTATATATGGAAATTCACAAGTCCTGCTTGGAAGAACTGTATGAGATGGCTTTAAAGAGGATCTGGAAGCAAAAGTGAAAAAGAACAATACAAAAAGAATAAGAACTAAAAGCTATAAATGTGTTAAAATGTATCAAACACAAAATGTTTGTGGCACATCAGTAAATTGTAAAACTGGTTACATAACACACTCGTGTCTAGACAGTTATATAACAGCAATATAAAATTTCTATCCATTTATCTATCTGTAGTCACTGGTCAGTTTCTTTGTTAGACATGTTCAGTTGCTTGTTCACATAGCAGGAACTCATTGCATTTAAACATCTTGACTTGGTTAAATTGGTTGGTGGTGAGAACAGCCTACTATCGGCGATGATAGAATTTATAGTGAAAAGGAATTACAACACCGAGAAACTGACCTGAGAGAATAGCAAAATGACCAAATGGGAAAAGGCAAAGTAGTTTGAGCACAGTGAAACTGGAATCTAGTGTACCTGACACTGGAGAACAGGGTAATCCAGTACGGAGATGAGGGGAAACAAACAGGCTTTTAACTACTGGTAGGGTTGATGAGTGGCATAAGAACCAGGTGTGATTAATCCGGAGAATGTAGAGCAGTTGGGGAAGAACCTCATCAGGGAAACTGATGCCTTGTTCATCCAGAGACAGGGAGAAAACTGACAAAAAAATAAATAAAAAAGTGGTGATTACACAAATTAGAACTTTATATAATATCCAGCCATATACTTTTATTATGATATATTAATTACAATCTGTTTTACATTTTGTCCTTAATAATTTTATTATCTCTGTGCATAAATTCCACCAGTTTTAAATCCGCTTTGGACCGAATTGCGTCGTTTTTTGCTACCTATGTACAGCACTTCGTTTATTATGGAACTGCTTTTGAATGTGCTTTATAAATAAACTTCAACTTGAACTTAACTGGTCTATAAAGATATAAAAAAAGTTCAGTCTAACAGTTGGGGGATAATATAGATAGATGACCACTTTATAAAGCATTGTGGTTAATTTGGGATGTTCAATAGTCTTATACTACAAGTGATATGAGAATAAAGGTACATGTCCAGACAGAATATTTTGCATTTTGGGGAGTATGACGCAATCTGTGCTCGTGACAAACAATGATGACATATTTTAATAATCTAAGTGTGACTTGGTGAGGATGAAAAAAAAGAGTTGGGAGGGAGCACTGCCATCCTTTTTTTTTTCTTCATGTTCTCAGAGTTTGATTGCATGCGATTGCATTTTGTTTGTCTTGTCTCTCTAAGCTGGAACCCTAACCTCCTCTGTAGCATCATATGTTAACATGATGGCACACCCAGGTATAAGGGAGCAAGCTTTGTGAAACTGAAAATCTCAAATTGGACCAGAAGACTTTCAGCTGCATGTGTCAGATGGTGGGGTCAGAATTCCGTGTAAACAACACAAAAGCATTTATTCATCCTCCCTTGTATGAATGTTTCAGGCTGCTGGTGGCGTAATGGTTTAGGGTATGATTTCTGAGCACACCAGTTGGTCAGCATTAACTTCTTTAGCATCAGTTGAGCATTTTCAACGCCACGGCCTACCTGAGTATTGTTGCTGACAATGTGCACTCCTTTATTTTCTGATGGCTGCTTCCTGCTTGTCAAAAATCTCAAATCATCCCTATCTAGTTTCCTGAAGATGACAAGGAGTTCACTGTATTCTAATGGCCTCCATAGTGGTTAGATCTCAATCCAATTGGAACCGAAAAGTCGCATCGCGACAAACCTGCAGCAACTGTGAAATACTACTATGTCAATAGGGGCCGAAGTCTCAGAGGAATGTTTCCAATACCTTGTTCAATCTTTGCCATGAAGAATTAATGCAGTTCTGAAGGCAACAGGGGTTCCTACCAGGTACTGGCAAGATGTAGCTAATACAAATAAATGTTTGTAAGAGGCTATAAAAAACACAGTGGCTGACTAATGAGATGTAATGAGTTACTGACATGATAATTAATTCCATTTTCACAGCTGTATTCAATAATACGTTGAAACGATAGTGGACTCAGGGGTGTTTAGAACATTTTTCTATTTTTTTTCTTCCTCCACAAAGAGCCGTGCTGTTGCACAAATACAATAATTATCTTAACTCTGGAAACAGGATTGACACACCAGATGCCTGGCTTACAAGAACAAGCCCTCAATGTTTCATAATCAGTTACAATAGGACCCTATGGCATCTCAAAAAGACATGCGAGGTTAATGTTGGGGCTTCAGCTGCTGGAGTATGAAAGGACAAAATAAATGCCTGACATTCTGGTATGTTAAATATGAACAGATCACAGCCTGGTAAACACAGGATCCATCCATCCATCCGTCCGTCCGTCCACTTACCATATACCTTTTCACTGCTTCCTTGTAATGTGGAAGAGCAATTAATCTATTCTAAACTCTTTGGATGAAATTTGGTTTGGTGATTTGAACCCAAAGAATCAGATTGAATCCACAAAAGTATTCCTCAATCCTTAAAGCTTTCACATTGCAACAACTGCTTCTATATTTGTTATTCTGGGTTTATTTGATGGACTCAGAAAGACGTTTAAGCATCTATGGACTCTCACAAGATCATTTAGCATGATTGCTGGATTACTTGAACAGCGGATCAGCCTTAACTTTTGTTGTCCTCGATTAATAGATACACTAACATCAGATCATAGTCAACTCTGGATCCAAGTTTGAAGAATTAGTCCATCTTGCCAGCAAGTCAGACATTCAGTTTGTTGCACGTTGCCTCTCCTTTAGCTGCTAGGCAGCAGGATAGAGAACGAGATTCAATTACATCTTGGGGGTTACAGCTGTGACTCCTTCTTCTTGTGCTGGACTAAAAGTAGATTATTGCATGTCTTTAAAGGTGCAGAGTTTCATATCAGCATCTTTGTTTGTGTACAATTCAGAGTCCATATTTTTATCCATGGATTGGGCACAGCAGTGGCAGTGTAAACACATGCAAACACATGGAAGACAGTCCCCTAGTCAAATGAGTTTTTTTCTGTGATTGGTCTGCACAAAATAGTCTAAGTTGGTGAAGTGAAAAAAGAAAAATATGTCTAAAATAAGAATAAAACAAAAAGAAAAAACTGTAAATTGGCATGTGCATAAGTATCCACCCCCTTTGCTATGAAGCCCCTAAAAAGTTCTGGTGCAACCAATAACCTTCAAAATTCACATAATTAGTAAAACGAAGTTCACCTGTGTGAAATCTGTCACATAATCTGTCAGTATAGAAACATCTTTTCTGAAAGTAAGAAGGCATGTGGGGGTGTCCCCAAGTGTATGGAGGAACAGGCTCTGGTCAGATGAGACTAAAATCAAACCTTTCTACAACCAAGGAAAATGCTATGCCTGGCACGTACCTAACACATCCCATCACTCCAAGAACAACATCCCCACAGTGAAACATGGTGGTGGCAGCATCATGCTGTGGGGATGTTTTTCAGCAGCAGGAACTGGAAAACTGGTCTGAGTCAGGAGAATGATTGATGGTGCAAAATACAGGGATATCAGTCTGCCTGTGATTTGAGACTCGGACGGAGGCTCACCTTCCAGCAGGACAATGACCCGACGCTTTCTGCTACAGCAACACTCGAGTGGTTTGAAGGAAAACATTTAAATGTGTCGGAATAGTCTCGTCAAAGTCCAGACCTCAGTGCAATTAATAATCTGTGATTGACTTGAAGATCGCTGTTCACTAGCGAAAATCCATCCAACATGAAGGAGCCGGGGCAGTTTTTACTTGAGGAATGGGCAAAAACCCCAGTGGCAAGATGTGAAAAGATCAAACAGACTTATCCAAATCGACTTGTAGTGGCTCTGCAAAGTACCGACTTTGGGGAGGCAGGGGGGATGAACAGTTATGCATGCTGAAGTTTTCTGTTATTTTGTTTTATTTGTTGCTTGCTCCTCAAAAAACAAATACACCTCCAGAACTGTAGGCGTGTTCTGTAAATGTTGGTGCAAACCCCTTAAACAATCTATTTTACTTCCTGTCAGGAATCCAGGGATTTGTGTTTTGTGTGTGTGACATTTTGGGAGTCCTTAGGTTCTCCACCAGAGGTCGCACTTCCGCCTGTGCATGGAGCGTTTTAGGCCTGGGTGCTGCAGGTGTGCTTCTGCATACCTGTTTGTGATCAAGCTCTTTTGGATGTGTATATGAGGAGCTGGCAGCCAGTCCTTTGTTGCTTGATTGTTAACCTACTGTGTTAAACCAAACCTCCTGAGTTTTCTTGTGTTTCCCTGTGTATCAGCTTTGTCTGACACTCTCCTCTCATTTATTCCTTGTTAAAGGTTTTCCCTGTGTTGACTTCATTCCTACACTGGAGTATTCCTGGATCTCAGTCTCGAGTCATCTACTAGAACCTCTGGACGATTCTCTCCACGACTGACAACCTCAAGGCTCCTCATTTCCCTCTTCTCTGTGCAACCTGTTCGCCCTCCTACGCTAAAGTCAAGGTCCTCGAACCTCCTCAGCTACGCCTCACTCCATCAACCTCTCGCACACACACCTAGACCAAAACCCCGGATCCTGCTCCCTCTTCTGGTGGCAAATTCTACAACCACCAATAAGCCTGCGTTTAACTCCTTCCAAAGATCTCTAATTGTTTGCTCTGCTCACATCTCCTCTCTTTCCCTAGTGACGCTGCTTACCTTCCTCCCCTGTGAGGAACCTGGTCAGGATCTCACTACCAGATATTCATTATTATCAATAAACCTTTTAACACCTTTCCTGTCTCCTAAGATTGTTGTGCATGTGGGTCAGGCAACTTCACAAGACCATGACAATTCCAGATGAAAATAACTGTGTGGGGAGGAGAACTACAATTGCACATCAACCAGAACACACTATCTCCACATTTAAACAAAGTGGTGGCAGCATTGTCCTTTGGGGATGTTTGATTTGAGAAGAACTTCTACTCATTGACGTTAAATCTGTGACCAAGAGAAGCCCTGACAAAGTCCAACACATACCAGAAGCAAGTTAGACTTATTCAAATATATTTACTTGTTTGAGTTGTACTAGGTGTATGGTCAGAGAGCTTAATATTTTATTATTAATTTGTAGCTTATGGTTGTATTTTATGATGTCAATGTGCATCCTGAAATAAGAGATGGGAATAAAATTGCTTGGTACCTTTTTCAGCGAGCCATTGGTAATGGGTCAATTCAACAGAAACACCTTAGCATCTGAAAAAGCTCCTACAAGTGTCAATGTGATTTAAAGTCAGAAAGATAACCAGAAATAATAGAGGCCATAAACGTTAACTCCAGCATGGGGTGAAAACCCCACCGAGCCATGTCCTCTGACTCCCCTGTTGCCTCTCTTTCTTTGAGCTTTCTAACTTTCTTAATAAGCATGTCCTGCTATAATCACCATGATATATTAAGCATAATCAGGTGTGCTAATGAGGTCGTAATTACAATAATTCACGCATTAATTAGCTAATATTTCTCTGTCAGAGCATAACGCTAACCAGCCAACACGATTTGTAATGTTGGAACCAAAATCACACACATCTGTGCCAGAGAAAAATAGAAGAAGCCCTGCCTTTGTGAAGCTTCAGTGAGGAAAAACAACCATCATTTTAGAATTTAGGAGCCATAATTTACTAGTTACTGAATTCAAAGAAACTTCGCTTTGATACATTTTTTTGCAATATAAAACATGTTTCATATGCTTCACTGAAGTGTTTGGATAAATGTAATGTCAGTGTTGTAATTGTATGCTTCCACTGTTCCCTTATGGTGGATAAACACTTAATTGCAGGCTTTAACCATGTGACAGACTCTATAGTTATATGATTAGCGTCCTTTATAAAGGGGTAGGGTTTTTGGTTGAGTGTTTATCCCATGCAGCATAAGCATCAGTGATTGCTTGGTCCTTTCTTACCTTTATGGCTTGATTGGTCTAACCACTGCATCAAAATTTATAACGCAGCATTAATGTGACATTACTTTCTTACAGTTCATAGCTTTATATTTTAGAGAAATGCAAGATGAATAGTCAAATATTTGGGTTTAAAACTCAGAAAAAACATCTGCAAAGGCCTGACAAAGCACCTGTGAGGTGTGTTGTCTTTAAGTCAGTCCATATAAACCATAACAACTTTATGCCAAAGTTTTTGATAATAGCTCTTAGGGAACCACCCTGTTGGTGCTAAAACGCATTTTATGTTTCTGGAACTGTGTTATCTTTGGTACTGGTTCAAGCAAGACATCAAGACCACTGAAGTTGTTTTGTGGTACCTGTCACCAAGATGTTAGCAACAGGTCCTCCAGATTCTGTAAGTTGTGAGGTTGGGCCTCAGTGGAGCTGTCTTCTGTGTCCAGCACATCCCACAGATAAGTCATTACCCATTAGGGAAAATTGTTTCAATGCAATTAGTTTACATGATCTGCAGCAATGGAAGTACATGTCAAAGTAACATCAGAACATTGCCTAAAGAATCACACTGTCTGTGCCATCATTCCTTCTTCTCATAGTGCCTCCCGGTGCTACTTGCTCCCCAGATAAGCGATGCACCAAACCTGGCCATACGTGTGATGTCAAAGAAAATGTTCTTCAGCCACCCTTTTCCCTTTCTCCTAGGTCCAGTTTTGATGCTCATGTGTTGACACTTTTAGGAGTGTACAGGGACAGCATGGGCGCCTTGGCTGCTACAGAGCCCCATACACAACAAATTGTGACTGTGTATTCCTCATACCAGCATTAACTTCTTTAGCCATTTGAGCAACAGCAGCTCATCAGCTGGATCACACCACACCTTCGCTTCAAATTCCTGCCCCTGACACTTGATACCAAAGTCTCAGAACTCCCCACAAAAGCTTTAGTCACCATCCTCATTCAAATTCTCATGCTTTCCCATTTCTTCCCGCTTCAAACACCTAAACTTTGAGAACCCACAACCAGTTAGTGGCCATAATTGTATACTAGATAGGTGATTTTTAAAATTTTACCTTTATTTCCCAGGTGAGTTGAAAATGGTGAGAACTGATTTCCAGTTACAAAGAGGACTTGGCCCTTACCAAGTTGTGTGTTACTGTATGTATGTGATGACAAAATACTCATTTCTGCAGCCAGAGGTGTTCATCTGCAAATGGTCACTGGCCATTCAAGACTGGGCAGAAAATGACTGGACAGAATAATGGATGAAAAAGTATACAACATCTAAAGAAAGCCTGGAGAACTATTGATCAATCACTTTAAAAGTGCACAAGAAAGTCTGCAAGTCCCTGGAAGCAATTTAATATGAATGAATGTAGATCAAATATAACTCAAGTGAAATCCATGCTTAATCTAAATGGAACTGTGTCTTCCACATAAACGCTATCATTTCTAATTAAAATACAGAAGATTTGCCATTCAGTAAATAAACTTGTTTTCAGGAGAGCACACTGAGTACCAAGGAAGCAAGAATCATGTGTGACATCTGATATGCTCATTTTTCAGCAGTGTTTCATGTTCAGACACTAATCCTTGCAAGCTGTCCAGCACAATGACAGCCCTAAAGTGTCGGCCAACACACGAACATGATTTGGTTTTTGTGTGGGCCTCGCCTTTGGAAGAAGCTCAACTGGAAAATCAATTTCTCATAATTACGCGAGAGAATTAATGTCCATAATTCACTGAGCAGAGCTATAAGACACAGACTGTGAAAGGCCTGATAAACCTTTGCAGTGCTGTCGATTGAAACTATTGATTAGGTGTTTACATATATTTCATAACTCCTCTGTTTTGTATAGTATGGATACCAGGGGGCTGACAATGAACTCAAGGCCCTAAGAAAGGGAGAAAGGTGTAGCTGCTTGTGGTTTTCTCAATTTGTTTTCACCTGGGACAGAAAATCCATGGTTCAAAAATGTAAATCTCAAAACATCAATATTGAACAATGACTCAATCTCCTTGGAGCAGTAACTATAATCAGATTAAATTTTTCCAGTTACATTTTTTAATCTCATCTCATTACAGAATCAAAGGTTTGCATTCATAATGTCTACAGCAAACACCAGTTCCATGTTTATTCATGTGAGCCCTGAGCCAAACAGAATGGTGCATCGATCAACACTCTTCAGACAGCGGTGTCTGTCTTCACTGTCCTCTTTTTCACGTTGCTCAACACCTCCACCAGAGAGCAGAGTGTGTTTACTGATGCGTGAAGCCACAAAGGGGCCTCACCAAAAACAAACCCACCCCGGCTCTCGTTGTTGCTGTCAGGGATCATCAAGAGAAACCCATTGTTATTACTTCCCCTGTTACAGTCAATAATGGAACAGACAGGGGTGCTAGTTTTGATTGGTAGTTAAGACACATTGTGCCAAGAACACCTGCTGGTTGATAATTGTTCAAACTTTGCGAGATGGATACAATCATGCTTTGTGCTGTGCTGCTCGCTCACTGAGACACGTGCAGTCAGTCACGATTAGAAAGACGGACAATCACGCACTAGCATGCAGTAATGGGCCAGTGTGTTGTTTAAATTCCCTTTGATGCTGTGGATACCCCCTGCAGTTCACCATATTACTGTGCACAGATCAAACAGGTTGTTCTTGGAAGAAAAAGGGACATGATGACAAGACCATGGCTTGCTATTGAGCTCTTCCTAATGCTGGGCTTTTTATCCAAATAAAAATTGCTTCCTCTCCTTTTTTCCCTCTCCTGTTTAGTTTGTTTTTCTGGCTTCTAAAAATCGAACCCTCAGTTTTTCTTTTTCTTCCTGCCTTTCTTCTCTTAGATGGCTTGCATATGTTTTCCTCCCTGCCCCGCTCTTTTGTCCGATTTCCCTCCAAATCTTCCTGTTTGTGCTCTGTACACGTCTGTGTTTTTCTTGCCATTTATTTTGTTCTCACCAACTGACATCCCCTGCCAGTCTCTTTTTGAGACACCTAAAGCCTGTCGCAGCATGCCCTTCCATCATCACTGGCCATCCAGACGATGTCAGCGTGAGTCGCAGTTCACAGATGATAATGACCCGGGTGAGCTGATTCGTAAACGGGGGTCCACTGGGCTCCCTCTCACCTACGATCCAGTGCATGTGTGCCTGTGCATGTCTATCTCAGCATATTTCTAAATCTGCTTTTTACAAATTCTTCATGTGCAGGGAAGAAAGAGGGTAAAAAAAACAACATATTCTACCCTGCTGTCGATTTCTGTGACTGAAGTGGAGATTTGCATGATGATGTCTGTGCATGAACCTATTGGTATGGGCAGCGTGACACAATCTTGACTGTGATCTGTGTTCAGCACCTCCCAATCACCCCCTCCCATCCCATAGTTCCTCAGCTGCCTCCAAAGCCCCTGTAACCTTTCTCCTGCACATCCATCTGTCAATCATGCTCATTGCAGCATAGCAACATGGGGACACTGAGTTTAGCATCTACTGAACTCTCTAAGTTTAAACAAGAACAAATCAGCATCCCTTTCTTGTTATTTCTGAGTTAAACCTTTACAGAGATATTAATAATCACAGCAAACAGATCAGATAAGACCTAGTGGCTGCAAAAATATTTGGAAAAACAAGACGCAGACAACTCATGTTGCTCTACTTGCAAATTATGTTTCATACATTGCTTGCATGCCAAATGTTCTTTACTTTATATTTTGCTTTCAAGAATCCAGGCTTTGTTGTAACCTTTTAAATTGGCCTCTATGTCTTTTAAATGTTCTCCTTGAACTTTTGCTCATTTTTTCACTCCTTTTCTGTCCTGCCCTTGTTCTTTTCTTTATTAAAAAGAATAGAAAAAATAGGAAGTAGACAAATTTAGAAATCTAAGTCTGAAAACTATGTGCAGCAAGCAAATGAATGAACAGTTATGACAGTATGACTTTCACCTGGACCTGACACCTGACCTAAGCTATGCATCATCTTTTGTTAATCATCAACAGTCTTGTGAAAAACTTAGGACCCCTACCATGTGATTTTCATATTTTCATATATGCCCACATTTGGAAAAAATATATATTTACTATCAATTTTAACAATAATAAAAAATTCAAGTACTTTAAATAAATTGCCACAAATAAACAATAAAACTGAGGAAAGGATGCTCTGTAACACATAATAAATAAGCTACTTTTGGTGATAAATAAATTGGTAAACTCTAAATTTATTCCCACTGGAAATGGCTACAATTATAGAAACGCAGATTACATCAAGTACAAATGATAAGAGCATAGTTTCTCAACTTCTTGAAGGAGACTGGCCCTATGTAAACCTCAGATATTCAGTTTGTTGTGGTCCTGGTTGTTGAAATGGGAGGGAACACCGTGCTGGGATCGAAAGTTCTGTCTGAGGCCTTGAGAAAGAAGGTTTTAGTAGCATATGAGGCCAATAAAAGATTTGAACAGGGCCAATCAAATCAATTTGAAATCAGTCTTTCCACAGTATGAAAAATAGTCTATAAGTGGAGAACATTCATAACAGCTTCCAACATCCCCAGGTTTAGCTGTCCAAGCAAGTTCACTCTGAAAGCAGACCACAAAATGCTAAAAGACCTACGCCAGACTCTTGCTACCTGTTGATATGAAACTGCATGCCTGTACAATTAGAAACATACGACACAAGTATTACGTTCATGAGAGATGTTCAAGTACAAACCCTTTGATCTATAAGTAAAGTATGAAGGCCGGACTAAGGTTTGCTAGAGATAATGTAGTCAAAGACCAGGACCTCTGAAATAGTTTTCTTTGTTTGGTGTAAATCAAATGCAGTATTCAAGGAACAAAACCTCACACCAACTGTGAAGAATAGGGCTAGAAGTGTAATGCTTTGGGAATACATTGCTATAGCAAGGACCTGGTCAGCTTACCCCTAAAAAACTGACCACCAATTTTACTGTGTGCTTGAGGAAAATGTGAGACCATCTGTAGAAAAATTTAAGTTGAGCAGAACTGAGCCTTTTAATAGGAAAATGACCTGAAACATATCAAACTTTCTTTAGACCGATGTAAGAGACTGGTGGAAGCATTTCACTTAGGGTATTTCAACCAAAGGAGGTAAAACTAGCTATTAAGAGGTTGGGTGTCCAATGTCTTCTTCTGTTAGAATACATATTTTTGTTTATTTATTTTGTTTAATAAATAGAGCAATTTTATTCTTTGGTATTTAATTGTAATTAAATCATTTTCTTTTTCTGAGATATAAAAACGTTCAGAAATCAAAATGTCAACATTTTTTTTTTAAAGAACCAAATATTTACTGTGTCCTAACTGTTTTACATGACTCTATCATACGTTGTATTTTCAGCTAACAACTCTTCATAAATTACCTTGTTGCTAAATACCATTTAGGTTTGGTAAACTGTGACATTGTAATTATTTCTTACAATAAATTAATTTAGTCTTTCTGAAAGGCTGCGGTTAACAAAGTGGCTCAAGGTCTGATTAAAACAAACAACTTTACAAGAAAGTCTGGCTCACTGGAAATAAAACATAAAGACATGATGGATGACTAAAGACTTTTGCATTTATTTGAATAGGCCTGATTTGAAAGACTGTTCAGAAACAGATTTTCCCATAGTTAAAGGTCACATCTGTTTGAAGTGTACAGGGGATCAAGATGAAACATTATGGCTTAACTTTTTAAAATCCTGTATATTTGTAGGCAAGAGCCACTTTATTAGGTACACTTGTTCTTTGCTTGTTTTTTTATTAAGACGTATAAAAAGGATGAAGATGGTTTGCCAGAGTTTAAAACGAGCATCAGAGTGAGGAATGATTGGATTGTAGTAACTTTGAATGTTGGATGTAGGTAGTAGCTGGAGTAGTTAAGTATTACAGAAACTGATGATCAAAAGGAAACAGTAGCCCAAATAATGATTTAAACTAAGTGCAAAGCACCAGAATACAACACTGGTCAGCACTCCTGTCAGCAACAAACAAGAAACTGGGAGAGTTTACATAGTTATCAAAACTGGACAATAACATATTGGACAAACATTTCCTGGTTGGATGAGTCTTGATTTCTACTGTGACATTCAGATGATGTCATCTCCTGAGAGCTACTTCCAGTATGATAATGCACCATGTCACAAAGCTCATACAATGTAAACTGGGGTCTTGACCATGAAAGCGAGGTGACTGTACTCCAATGGCCTCCACAATCACAAGATCTCAATCCAACAGATTTCCTCTGGGGTGTGGTGGAATGCAGATTGGTATCATGGATGTACATCTGACAAATCTGCCTCAATTTCATAAATGTATCATATCTATATGGACTAAAATCTCTGAAGAGTATTTCTGGCTTCTTGGAGCTATGCTAAAAGTATTACAGCAGTTTTAAAAGCTAATAAACTGGCTGGTGAGGTTATATGATGTATAAAACTAGGTACACCCCAAAAAACCTAGATATAAAAAAATACTCGCAACCTTTGAAATTAAAGAGGGTTGTTCTTTACTGTCACTGTAGATGGCCAGTAAGCATTTGAGTTCACCATCAGATACAAACGAAAACTTGTTTTGCCTAAAATTCCAGGATATTTCAGGAATCCTTCTGAGGGTGTTTCTGTTAAAAGCTTGTTCCCCTACTCCTTTTTAGCGTGTACTTCTTCATTTAATGGTATCTCTAAGCTTCAGAGGTGGTACTAGCTGGTGCATCTAACACCTGGGAGATGTTTGACAACTTCGGTAAATATTTGATGTCGGAAATTTGAAAAGCATTGACATTGTTTGCAGAGGTGAGGAAATCCCTTGTGTGTTTGATTCTCGTCATCAGAAGCCCTCTTAGTATTCACCTTCAACCTTTCACTTCAGGGATGTTCCACTGAGAACAACACCATGAGTTTCCTTTTTAGAAGAGACCCCTAGGAAATCTGTGTCCACATTCCAACAAGCCATTGTATAATGACATACAAGAGATGAGGGAGCAGAAGGATGCAGAATTCAGAAAAGAAATTAAATGTTAAATGTGTGGAAAAACCTGTAGGACTAGTTAATTTAAAGCAGACTGAAATCTTTTATGAAACGAAGATTTCATGTAGAGCCATTGACTAACCCAATTTAAAAGCTAATGGACTTTCGACGCCATTTCATAAATGTATAATATATCACTACATTCAGTTGAACTTAAATCATTTTTGATTGAATGCATTTGATTTTAAGCAGTCTACAATTCCTTTGTAGCATAAACTTATAAAATGACTCTGACATCTTTACTGCAGCTCCCATCAAATTTGTAGACTCTTAAAATGTATAGTTTCAAACTGTGCATTTTCAATTTGAGCCTTTCAATTATGGATTATGTTTTCTCTGTCAAACTGCAACGGTTCAGAGGGAGTCCAACTGGTTTCACAAGTAATTGTCTTGATTTATTCTAACGTCTTAAAGCAATGCATAACTCAGGTTTTTAGGATAATGAATAGTCTTTATTAGTTTAAAACAGAACGTTGCACCATCTTGCATCATGCATGGTACTACATGGGGCATAAATTCCATGCAGTACACTGAAATAATAAACGATGTTCTGAGACAGGAGTGTGTGTTGTTGGCATACCTCCCATGCCCATGCAGCAATTGATGACTTAGTCTTTAATTAATGGGTTTACAGGGTTCCCTGTTCTGTCACTGTCTTGAATCAATTCACTGTAGAAAGGGTAGGCTCCTTTCTCATGAGCCACCATTTCCATTTTGCAAGAGAGGCTTGTACAGGCATCACACTGCAATCAATTAACTCTCTGTGTCATTACAGGATTAGTTCCATCCACAGCATGGTCACAAACATTTGGAAGAGCCTAATAATGGACAGGTAATAGAGGCTGGATACCCTCGAGGAGGATTAGTGCTCCATATCCCATATTAAGTTAAAGACTGGAGAATACCAACATGAATGTCAACAGAGTGTACCGTAAGAGGAATCTTAACACACATGCACTTTCAGACATTTACATAAACACACCATGTGCACACATGCGGTTTGATTTATATCTACCAGTACCTCTTGACTTCATGCGTGAACAGAGCTGGTAGTTTATTAGAAGCAAAGACATTATTTGACAGCGTTCACTGGATTACCCAACCTGCATAAAAACAATTGTTCCAGCTTTAATTCTAAGTTCGAGGTCTGCAGAAAGTTGGCAGCAGATGTACACAAGTCAGTAATTTTTATTTTCTTTTTGGTTTGTTTGCTGCACAAGTGGCCTTTATTTTTTATATTTTTTAAAGCAGGCAAACAGGAAGTGGGATGGTGTGAGGGAGTTGGGACGGCTGCGTTGAGGACTGAAGCCTCTACACATGGGTCGCGTGCTGCGTCCCCAGTAATGGCAATTTTACAGTCTCCTTTAGCATTTTTTAATCCATCATCTGAAAATGGTAAGAGGATGGCATGACTGTAAACCAAGATATGCCACTCCACCTTAACTAACAAACCAGAGGAGATTACTGTTCAGAGAAGAAGTCAAGACGGCCATCAGGTAGGAGAATCTGTTGACACTCATGGCATAACTTGAGACTCAGGTGGAGGTTCACATTCCAGCAAAGAACAACAAAACATAGTGTTAGAGCTATAATGGAATGGTTTAGTTCACAGCATATTCATGCATTTAAGTGGCCCAGTCAAAGTGGCAAGACTTAAAAATTCTCCATCCAATCTATAAGCTGAAGTCATTTTGCAAAGAAGAACTGTGTAAAAAGTCTCTGGATGTCTATATCTTACCTAAAACCCTCCAGGTATAATTGCAGTATAAGATGGTCAACAAAGTATTTACCTGAGGGGGCTGAATACAATTGTACGCCACAGGTTTCAGATTTTTATTCATAAACCATTTGTAAAACAATGTGTCCTCTTTTTTTCTTTTCTCAATTGTCCTCTACTTTGTGGTGGTCCATCATATAAAATCCAAACAAAATATACTTAAGCTTAAAGTTGTAATGTGACAAAATGTTAAAAGGTTCAAGGTTTAGCAATGTTTTTGCAAGGCACTGTTGAACCTGTGCAGCTGATGTCAGACAATCACGTGATCTATGTGGATTTGCATTGGAATTGGATGGTAAAATGTTCTTTGCCTTCACTCTATTGTTAACGTGCAGCTCTGCGCAAATCTATTGTCACACCTGCATCTTCAAAATGGTTTACTCCTGGTGTACTAATCATCTGAGAGACATAATTAACGTGGCTTTCCATTACACTCTGAACAATGACCCACAGCAAAGGAGTAGATGGGCTGATACAATCTAAAGGGAAAATCAGGAGTAAGCTTTTACCCTAGAATTTGTGTGTCATCTTGTCAAGGAATGTGTTTGATAAACTCAAGCCTTTATTATGTGTGTATGCATGCTAACAAGTTTGCTGAAGGTTTGCTGAAACATATGTGTTATGTTAATGAACTTACAGACCAACACCCTGAGTAAACTAGAAAAATTTCGTTTAAAATAAGTGAAGTTAATGACGTCCTACTCATTTGGGTAATACATTTCCAAACTGATTCAACATTAATCCTACTTAAAGGACCTTGGCTGGGCAGAACCTATTTTGAGTACACATGCACACTCCCTCTGATCATTCGTCAGCTTGTTTAAGCCTCAAGAAAAATGACTTTTAAATATCTTCTCTGGATTATCCAAGATTTTATGAATTATGTACCTGCTGAGATCTGGGTAAGTGATATCGACCAAATCCTCCATTTGCAGAGACTCAAGGGCTTTTGGATAAAACTCACTGAAGGCATACGAATGTGTGCGAGTCTGTGAGTGCCATTGGGTGAATGTGACTTTAGTGTAAAACGCTTTGAGTGGTTGGTATGACTAGAAAAGCGCTATATAAATTTAGTCCTTTTGCCATTCTTGGACAATGCTCTGCTTCAAACAATCAAAACATAAAAAAAACACAAGTTTTCTGCAGAACTCCTGACCAGAATATCTAATGTCTGAGACGCTGAAACTTGGACACATTTTGGTGGTTCAACAAAGTAAAGATTCCATATTTAGCCAACATGGTTCAGGGATGTTGAATAAATGAAGCAGGGTTAATGATGAATATATTGGAATCTCTAACATATTTACCATCCATAATCTTAAAATCAAATCCCTGCAAGAATGGATTCAAATTTAATTGAATGGATTCAACTGAAAAAGTTTGAATCCATTCAATTAAATTTTGATAAGATTATTAGTCTAGTGACGGCTACTACAAGCACCTCATTAAAGTGAAATCTGCTGCACGCACTCGAGATTTAAATTGGTTGAGCTTAATATTTAGAATATGTACAACCAAAAAGGCACATTATTTAAACTTATGCAAATAATTTATTACATATCCGTTAAAATCTGCCCCACATAAACACATCAATGAGCAACCGAAGCTAGGTTTATACTTACACAGGGCCTAAAGGGTTTGTGTGCCAACAGTGACGCCCCTGCGTGAGGGGCCACGTGCTGTTGTGGTGCTTCATCGTGCACCTCTGAATTTTTGTAACTTGGCGCGAGCCGTGCACGCTACGCTCCATTCAGATTGAACAAAGTTGAAGGTGCAAACATTTCATGCACAAATAAATCACTTCTTCATGAACAGAAGGAAGAGAACAACAGAAAAGAAAAACAACAAACAAAGAAAAGATAAGAGAACGATAAATGGAAATTACAAAGTTAGATTGTATACCTGGACAGTGTTTAAAGTTTTTATCACTTTATTGTTGAGAGTCCGAAATTGTATATAGGTACAGTTTTAGATTCTTTACAAAGATGTCAAAAAACGGTTTCCTTTTCATTGTATTACTCTTATGAATCTGAAACCTTTCAAGAAACAGAATCACGCTGATTTTTTGGTGTGTGACATCAAGCGTTTCTTCTCCCTTTTACTACATTTCCACTGGCATGCTGCCTCCTGTGTTTTCGGAGAGTACTGCGCCAATGTCAGCATCAAGTATAAACGCCGACGGTGCTAGTTCAGGCTCGTGCGACGTCAGCAGAGTCCTGTGGGACACCCCGATCGGTGACTATAACTGAGCCTTGACTATTTATATGTGTCTTTAAGTCTTATTAAAAACATAAACTATATGGACTCTTTTTGATCTGCATCCCTCTATGACATATCAAAACCGACAAACAAGGATTGTAATATTTCCATCAAACCCAGCCGTACAGCTTGTGACAGTTGCATTTAACCCAATGGAGCTTTAGTGCAGTCAGACATGGCTTATAAAACTTTCTTTTGTAACTTTTTAATAATCCATGAAGGACCAGGGTGGGACTCTTACCCTCTTTGCCATCTGTGTAGGTAAAACTGTCTGGGGTAAAAAAAAAGAAAAATTAAAAAATGTCAGAGAGAGAAGTGAATGTTTATAAGAAATAGACTCATTGAAATGCACTGTCACTCTGTACTGCCATAGACAGATGGATAGAAGCCAGCAAACAGACACCTTCATAAAAACTAAAAAGCAGCTTTTAAAGATTGCCTGCTGAGAATGATATTTGTCCTACTCCATCTCTGAGCTTAAATAAGCCCATTGCTCTCCACAGTTCATCATTCCAGCCTGCTGACGCTTGAGTTTGACTGATTGTTCATAAAACATGCATGACCCTCGTGATTTATTGTGAGAGAACATCCAGTAAATTGTTTTAGATGGCTTATTACAACAACGTTACTAGCCTGGCACATTAAATTATTTGCAATCCTGTAAATCTCTGAGGTGATTTGAAAAGAACCCATTAACGACGTCATGGTGACATTTCTGCACGCTCTTCCTGCAACATAACTATTTCTGTCACAGCTCTTTTTAATCACAAGGAAATTTTGTCATCAATCACTTTCCATTAGGACTCTAATAAGACAGAGACAGAATTTGAGGAGATGCATCTGGAGGAATATGCAGGGTTGGGAAGATAGCTTTTTGAAAATCATAAGGTTCACAGTGATTAATGTAACTCGTTTATAAAGACATGACTGCAGATGTCTTGTTATAGAACGCAGTTGTGTAATCACAGAAACCAAAGTCACAAAAATAACATATAAAGCACTCAAGTTAAAGAATCAATCCCATTTTTGCACAGTATTGCATTTTAAAGATTCAAGTCTGAATCTGTTCAAATCTATTTAAGGAACCGGCAGAAATAAAATAAAGAAGAAAATGTGAAAAACGTATTATGTTATTATGCAGTTTATTTCAGCCAATATTGTCACTGCTTCATCCATCATTCTGTTTCTATTGTGCCATATAATTGTTTTAAACTACTCTCAACTTCAATGTACTTTGTTTCAAAACTAGGCTTTCTAAACTTTTGAATTTGGGTGCATGAGTGTGTACACCCACAAAGGATCACAAGGATCTCATTGTTCAAATGTATCAAGTACAGAACAGCAAAAAAACGTCCACAGCATTATTTAAATCCCCTGGCAACATCAAGACAGTCATCTATAACTTACAAAATACAGGAAAACAGTGGCATTCCAGAAAAAAATGTTAATTCCTCAGAAATGATTGAAATAATTAAACAGAAACTTGTCTGGGAGGCCAACAAGAGGTTGGTAGCAATACTGAAGAACCTGCAGAAATGTATAGAAGTACTGTTTGCGTTCTGTGTGTGACAATAATCTGTCGTATTGTCGGTTGCAAGATTTTTCTTCTAAGAATTTTAACTGAAATTAGTTAAAAAAAAAACTCCAAAGCTAATAAAAAAGCCTTGAAAGACCTTGAGAAAACCAGAAGAGCTGTATTAAAAGATGAAAAAAACTCTTACTCGTTGGTTGCAGAAAATAAAGAAATGACTGAAGACTGTGCCACAATAGTTGTAGCTGCATCGAAAACCCCAGTGTGAATGTAGATTTTGATATGAAAGCACAGACATAGAGTTGACCATGCGTTTAAGGTTTAGTGACCCTCCTTCACCTTTCTCTGTGTCCCATGGGTGAAGTGATGAGACAGGAGCAAGAGAAAAGGACGCCAGAGGGGACTGTCACCCTGCAGCCTGCGACCTTCAGGTCCCAAGGGGACACGGGTCCAACTTGAAGAATAAAGTTGAAGGACTGTATGACTCTCATAGCAAAAAGCAACAGATTTTTTTAATGAAACAGACCTCCCGTATGTAGGGGTTTATTTTAGGTCTTCACACAATAAAATATGCCATTTAAATTCAAATTGTATGTAACAATTTCAAGTATTGTGCAAATCTCTCATAATCACTGATAAAAATGTTCTCCTCTGATGTGAAGCAAACTGATTTGGGGTGCCTGGAGTGAAGAGGCACTGCTGCAGTTTTATAGGAGAATGTTCTAAAAGGCAGCCAGCTTTGAAGGTCCACTGAGTTTTCTCACTCTTTATCCAACCGAAGCTTTGAAATCAAATGATTTTATTTTATTTTTTCTCAGTGAAGGCCCATGGTCAAGTATTGCTTTAAACTCTGGTTCCAACATCTAATTTATTTGAACTGCAATTTCATTTGATTTGAGCTCATTAATCCAAATTAAGATTCAAGTGTTGTAGTGAAATGTGGCTTCTGCGGGCACCGACATGAAAAGGGCCACAGATGAAGGGAGCGGAGCCACGCAGAGAGAGCTGTGTACCTGCAGCCGCTGCGTTTGATCCAAACCCCACGCCTTTGAAGTGTGAAGGTCTTTGTGGTGCGCCAAATAGGGAGTATCTGTATGCATGTCGGGAAAAAAAAAATGCCTGCACACAAGTGATGTCATCATTGACACACAAGCACACACACAGATGTACTAATGTGCATATTTAGGTGCAAGTGCATCTGTTACCCAGCTGAATTATTGATTTTATTTGTTTACCTGTATTTATCTCTTTGTTTTGATGTTGCTGTTTTTACTGCTCAGTTTTATGATGCATTTAGCTGTGCTTGGCTTTATTTACATGCTCTTAGTCTGAAATGTGGCTGTTGTCTAAACTCGTATTAATGTGTGCTTTTTTGCTGTCGCTGTGGATGTGTCTGTATTACCTGCACCCTGGGTTTTGTTATTTATAAAAACAATGGAACCACATGTTTTCCTGAAATGTTGTGAAAAAGCTTCGTCACCTTTTTGTACACAATCCCCACTGCAACATATTAAAAAGGCTGTCTAAACCTTTCGTATTTGCAGCCCTATTGGTGTAAAAAGCGCCTCTGATTTGTGTTGAAATGTGTTGCCACATTTTATTAGATTTAATCTAGTTCATATCTCGGCACTGAAGAATGTAAAGAATAATGCATCTCACAAGGAGAAACATCTGGCACATAAAATTGAGGACTGAAGCATGTCTGATAAGTGTGGGGAACATGCCCTGAAGAGAAAGGAAAGGATGAGGAAGGGGAGAGAGGTTGCAGCAGAGAGAAAGAGAATAACCTGGTTGGCTGTGCCATGTTCATCTGTCACAGCTGATTGTGTCCTCTTCAGATAAAGCTGGAGATTCTTCAATATATGCAGCAATTCATTTTAGAAGGGTTTCAGAAGTATTCTTAATAATAACAATAAAAATAGTACATAAAATACCTCCCTAAGCACTTGTGTTATTTTTGAAGAACTGAGCAGACAACTAACATCCATCATAAACTGAACAAATAACTACATGTAAAGTTGTCGGGAGTCAATCATTGTTTATCACAGCTATTCGCTACCCTGCTCTGTCTGTCAAGCTCTCTTTTAGAAGACGTTGACATGAAATAAGTAATAAAACAGAAGTGCACAGTGTAGTGAACATAGCAAGAAGGCCTCAGGATAAAAACTCTGTTCCAGCTTTTGTGTATGACTTTTTGCATGTTTTCTGTGCACATTAGTGGTCTTGGCATGGATAGTTCCCTGAGCAAGCCCCTCCCATGCCAATTTAAAGATTTTCTACTCTACTTTAAAGAAGAAAAAAAAAAACTTATTCATGGTAAAAATTATTATTCTTTTGCCTAGTGGTGCCACCATGGGCAGAGAGACCCTAACCTTCATAACATGGATATTATGTCAAATAGTGATTCTGAATGAGCCTCAGCAGTATTGCTAAAGCAGTACCTCTTCATGTTTCTACTGAAAACAGTTCAAAGATGATCCCCATCCCTTCAGACCACCAGGGAGCACAATAGTCCATGTCCACTCCTGTGAACTGCAGTGTCATTGTAAAAAAAAAAAAAAAAACAGAAACTAAAAACTGTTTCCTGACTTTTACTTAAAGGGCATTTTGTGGGACAATGTTATAACTGCTTTAATTCTGACTTTAATAGTCTTGACGTTTTGTGTTTTTCTCCTCCAACCATTGCAATAAATCATTTTACTCACCTTTAAGTCTTCAACTCTGCAGTTGCCCCGTGTTGCTCTCTACCTTGACCAAAGAGAGCCTAAAAATTAATTCCCCTTCTTTTTTTTCATACACAGCCACACACACAGTTAAACTCTCAGACAGGAAAATAAATAGAAAAATTTTTCCATCACCTCAAAATACTATATGCCTGGCTTGAAACTCTACCTCAGATTCTTCTTCCTTCATGGACGATGGAATATCTGAAAATGCAATGCAAATATTAATTTTATCAAATGACACTTTGTGAGTTGAGAAAAAAACCCAGAAACAAATATACTGTTCAATCTAAATGACATGACTTTTCAAAGTAATATTCTCACCAGAGCTTCAATCTATACATATAACGCTGGCAAGAGATTGCAGAGATTTATCATTTGACAGAATCTGACTGTGAGTTTAGTGAGCTGGATGGATGGAAATGAACTGCAGCATAACACTCCATCCGCAGCTTTGTACAGCTTTACTCACTTTTAAACCATTGCTGTTTTTAGTGCATTACATAAGATAATGAGAACATCCACACAGGGTTTTTAAATGTCCATGTTGAGAAGTGCTCCATCTATGGCACCCTGTCATGGTTTTTAAATATCATCCTGCTGAAAAACTTCACTCGATTTATTTCTCTTCAAACAATATTCAAAAAACTGAGATTTTTACTTTTCTAATGTGTAATTAGGAAAGTAGAGTAAAACATAGTTAGAAATTTAAATTAAGATCATCATCATGGTACCAATTTGCAATTTCTAAAAACCAGCTTCTAACTGCTGAACTAAACTTGAGATTAACATACTTAATAGGCTGTTTTATTTCAGATCTTGCTAAAGCTGCATCTTGGAGGCAAAAGGTGTCATGGAACCAGGTACTTTTTTGGACCTCCACATGCAGAAACCGAGAAGGAACTCAGAATAAAGGTAAAGGAATGTTTTTATTCTTAAAATAATTAATATAATGAATTTGTTGCAGGGCTTCAGCAATCAAGGTTCAACTGGATTTAAAGATAGAGAATACAGTTAGTTGGAGCAAATGGAGCAACAGCGTGAATAAATCCAAACTGTTGGTAAATAGTGGAGAGCTTACTTTGGTTGGATGGGAAGATGTATTTTGAGGAGGAGGTTGAGAGTGGAGAGGCAAACAGTTGAGGGAACAAAGGGGCAGCTTGAAGGCAGTCGTGGGTGTTGGTCCAAAAGAACACATTCTTGTTGAGTTCTTGTTGAGGAGGAATCCACGAGGCTTCTTACTGGAAAACTGCAACCTTAGAAGGAGCAGAAAACGTCAGGTAAGGAAGGCTTGGAGCAGAACACAACAACCATAGAATCCAGATTTCTGATCTCTTTAACAGGCTTGACTTATCTCTACAGGGTAGGTTAGGCATCAGGCAAAGATTAACAGTCTCACTGCCCCTTATATTTCCCACAACCAGACAAGGGGATAGCCGGCAGGTGTGCAGCCAAGCGCCTGGAACCACACCCCCAACTTCTCTAGTAGGAAGACACATTCACATCCAACACACCCACACACACACACCAGGACTATGACATAAGGCTTCTGTGTCATAATGTTGATGAAATTTCAGCATGTTTTGATAAGTTTCCCTTTTCAAAATTAAATGACATCTAGCCCACAAGAAACAATACTTACTCGTACTCGTCGTACTCGTACTCGTCGTCTTCCGCTTATCCAGGACCGGGTCGCGGGGGCAGCAGACTGAGCAAAGACACCCAGACGTCCCTCTCCCCAGACACCTCCTCCAGCTCCTCCTGGGGGAGCCCAAGGCATTCCCAGGCCAGCCGAGAGACATAGTCCCTCCAGCGTGTCCTGGGCCGTCCCCTGGGCCTCCTCCCGGTGGGACGTGCTTGGAACACCTCCCGAGGAAGGCGTCCAGGAGGCATCCGATATAGATGCCCGAGCCACCTCAACTGGCTCCTCTCGATGTGGAGGAGCAGCGGCTCTACTCCGAGCCCCTCCCGGATGGCTGAGCTCCTCACCCTATCTCTAAGGGAGTGCCCAGCCACCCTACGGAGGAAGCTCATTTCAGCCGCTTGTATCCGGGATCTCGTTCTTTCGGTCATGACCCAAAGTTCATGCCCATAGGTGAGGGAGGAACGTAAACCGACCGGTAAATCGAGAGCTTCGCTTTTCGGCTCAGCTCTCTCTTCACCACAACGGACCGGCACAGTGCCCCCATTACTGCGGCAGCCGCACCGATCCGTCTGTCGATCTCCCGCTCCATTCTTCCCTCACTCGTGAACAAGACCCCGAGTTACTTGAACTCCTCCACTTGAGGCGAACTCTCCTCCAACCTGAAGAGGACAAGCCACCCTTTTCCTCCTCAGAAACAATACTTTCAAAGAGAAATTTACTGTGAAACCCGATGATTCTGATTGATGAATGTTCAGTGTTGTCAATGGTCATTCCCCCGTTTTTTGTCAAATGTTTGGGTTGCATATTTTTTTCCAAAGCCATGATATCAGGGTTAGGCACTCTCGTAGTCAGCTTTCTTAATGTTGCATGGGTACAAATGCATCATAATAAATTAGAATATCATTGAAAACTTTGTGGGTCTTTCTGCATGAAGTTTGCATGTTCTCCCCGTGCATGCGTGGGTTCTCACTGGGTACTCCGGCTTCCTCCCACAGTCCAAAAAAATGCCTGTTAGGTTAATTGGTCTCTCTAAATTGCCCTTAGGTGTATGAAGGAGTGTGTACATGGTTGTTTGTGTGTTGCCCTGCGATGGACTGGCGACCTGTCCAGGGTGTACCCCGCCTCCCACCCATACACTGCTGGAGATAGGCACCAGCTCCCCCGCGACCCACTATGGAATAAGCGGTAGAAAATGACTGACTGACTGAGAACTTTGTTTATTTCAGTAATTCAACTTAAGAAGGGAAACAGGACAAGGGGTGAAGCGTCTTGACAGAGAGGACCTTCCTAAAAATTGTTTTTACAGTTTTTGCAAGTGGAAATAACGTATAGTCTTTCAAATTGGTGTCTCCATGGTGATGGGATGATGCAAGACTTAGCGCAGGTACCTTGTTGTAACTGCTAGAGCTCCATTGATGACAGGCTCTCACAAGGTGAACCTATCCAGCCGCTACTAAATGCGGAGCAGTGAGAGATGGAATTATATGTCTTTAATAGGTTTGGAGCAAACAGTGCTTCCTCATGTGAAAAGGCACCTGTACAGGACCTGTCTGAGTAATGATGATGGTGTATTGTTGTTTGATGCAGTATGAATGTTGACAGAGAGGACAGAGGTTAAAGTGAACGGTAGACATTAACCAGATACCTGATATTTCTGCTGAAAAACTGTTCTTTTGAAGTGTCGTTTTTTTTTTATACAAATAGTGACTTTATTTTCTCCATGTAGTCAGTGTAACTTTGAAATAGTGAGGTTTTATTAGTTTCTTAGGTTTCTTTGCATAAACTCTAGCCATCTTAGAATTTTTTTAAATTTAGATTTATATTTTCTTTTTGTCTTTAGCCAAAGTTAAATTTGACAGTTTTTTTCCAAGTCTCGTTGAGGTGGGGTTTCTGAAAAATAGTGTTCCTTGGTGTAATAAAATGGAGAACCCAAACCACAACAGAAGATTTTTGTATTTAAAATCATTTTATTGATCTTTTTTAATATTTAAATTCTATGAGAAACTGAATTTGTAGTTTTTGTTTTCCAAAATAATGAAAATTAACAGAAATAAATGCCTCGAATACATCACTGTGTGTAATCAGTGGGTTGCAAATTTTTAATTTAATTTTTAAATAGTCTTTTATTTTATGACATACTGAGACTGATGTTTGGCCAATGAGTTTTCTCTTCCATGATTTTCTGTAGTAAGCATCACTGCTGTTAAGTATCATGGCTCCAACTGCAAAAACGTACAAAGTTAAACCTCTGGGTGCCAGGGTAAGAACTGAGAATGAGTCTCTGAGCAGAAACATAAGATCAAATTATGTCCCTTAGCTCAGTGTTGCTCAGAGAGCATAGACATCATTCCAGCATGGCTTTTGTTGACAGTAATGGCACAAATTTAAACTAGCACAAGTTACCTTAAACCACCGTTAAATCTAAATGAATTTTAATCAGCTTGATTTAGAAATAGGATTTGGGTTTCCAACACTCACTCTTTTTTTATTTAGCATACAAGGTTCTTCACACAAAAAATTATGGCCTTTCGCTTTGCAACACCTTAAATAAATATCTCTTGGTATATTTAATTATAATATGATTGTATGGTTTAATTTACTCTATGCTCATTTACATTCAAAACATCAAATACGTCTAGCTATTGCATGCAGTGTTTATAATTACGGTGCCACATGTGTGAAAAAAACTGTAAGACAAGATGCCACTTGATGTACACTCATTGGCCATTTTAATAGGTACACCTGTCCAACTGCTCGTTAATGCAAAGTTCTAATCAGCCAATCTCATGGCAGCAACTCAATGCATTTAGGCATGTAGACATGGTGAAGACAATCTCCTGCAGTTCAAACCGAGCATCAGAATGGGGAAGAAAGGTGATTTAAGTGACTTTGAATGTGGTTGTTGGTTGAATGTATGTAATAATCAAATAAAGACCTAAAAAATGATATATTTTTTATACATTTTACAACCAGATCCTCTGCATATTGTTGATAAGAGTTTTGCTAAATCGTCTTGCAGACCCATAATGCTCTGATCTAAACAACTGCAGATATCTTTTGTAATTCAGCAAGAAAAGCAGTGGCTGACCAGAAACAGAGAGCGTACTTTACACTTACTCTGTCTGAAGTGGATGACATTTTGTCCTCGGTAGATGAAGAAATGTCCAATAACTAAGTCATATGATTTCCCAGTGGACCTTCAGCTCCGGACTAATATTTTTTGCCACACACACACTTAGACATGTCTCTTTCCTTTTACTTTGTTAAAGGTCCGGTTTTTAGGGGTTGTGTCCCCTCCTTTGAGTTCCGGTTTCCTGTCAATTCCACTTTTAAGAAGTTCTTGAAAAAAAATCGAAACTGCACATCTGCACGGGTGCTCTTAAAAAAGTGAGTGAGTCAAACAATTCACTGGCTCATTTTGAGGAAGACTCATTAATACTTCCACAGATTGGGCCATGCCAAGTCATGTTCTGAAGTGACATGAAGTAACACTAAACTGGTTGATTTGACCAAAGAAATGAACTTGCTCTGACATGATATTACATGCAAGTCTTTTATTATACCATGCAGACTGATAATTCTTGCGTGTTGTACTTACCTCAGACCAGCACAGATGTGGAAATATTAGAAATATGGAAGAGATGCATGATGCAACACAAACACATGACCTGTTTGATGACAGAAAAAGTCTATAGCTTTTATCTCTTCTGATATTGGAATACCTTTACTGAAAGGTGAAGGAAAGACAGTCTGCAGGTGGGTTTTCTGGCTTTTTTAGATTCATGTTTGTTTTGTGCATGGCACTTTCATGGAGATGAATCTTGGCTGTAAATTAGGAAGATACAAATATACTTTGTGGGTTATAAAGAAATGAGAGATTTAAGAGATTTAATTTCGCACTACATCGCTGTCTGCGACCAGCTGTTACTGAATAAATCACAATGAAGCCAGCTGAATATCAATTAGCTGTGCAACATTTCCCAAAATAAGAAGCTGTTTTTTCTGAAGACTACAGTAATTTTCACTCCACACTGCAAAACATGACAACACACGAGTTTCATTCCATCTTCTAGCAAAGCACAGACAACAAAAAAACACAAATTTGAACTTAACTTGATCTCTCATCCCAAAGCAATCTTTGGTCTGAATACTAAGAAATGTCTTTTCCATGGTTGACTGCTTCTGCCAACATACTATACATTTCACATAAACAGAGCATTGGACTGTAAAATAGGAAATCTAATCGGAGCTCTTCAGTAAAAGCTTCCTGTTGTGAAGTTAACTGTCAGACGACAGAAAAAAAAAAAAACAGAAGGGGAGGAGATGAGCTCTGAAGAATAGCAGGAAACCACGGGAGCTGAGGATCTGTCAGTCACACTCTGGGCTCCCCCGGTTTAATTTCTCTTTTCCATGCACTTGTCTAAACCTCCTCCTCATCTGCTGTCACAGGGTGTCGGCTAGATGTCACTTTTACTCTGCGTCCCTGGCTCACGATAAAGGAACTGAAGGTCAAATCACTAACAGCGAACTCAGCGTATAATGGGACTGAACGTAAACCCTTGATAGTCCTAAAATACACTGAACAGCTGAGTCGTTTCAGCGAATTGATCATGTTTGTCAGAGTCTGCTTCACAACCTGCACAGTGGCTTTTAATCATTATGTATAATGTTGAGGAAGATAAGCTTTATGAGAATTTACATCTTGTTGACACTGTAGTATAAATACGCAGCACAGGTGAGATATGACAAGAGCTGTGCCACACTTTATCAGGTAATGAATAATACAAGCGAAGGTCTAGGCCATAATTGTCATCGTCTGTTTAATAGTTTTGACCTACATGTAGAGAGACACTCAGGAGGCAGGAGAAAAGTTTAACAAGTTTATTTTCTTTTAGTAGTGAATAATGGAACTGGAACCGGGGCTGGAGAAACCAAACTGTACGAGAGAAATGAAAAGGGGTAAGTAACTTTGAAGTGCGGTTGGGAAGCAATAGAAAATGACTTTAAGTTCTTGCTTACTGGAGATGAAGATGAGTTTAGATGAGGGAGAATGATGTGGAGCCTGGGAGAACGGTAATGCAGCTGCTGAGTCTGCAAGTCAGTCCAAGAAGGTGGTGAGTTCTCAAGGGAATGTTCAGGTGAGGTCTTGACAGACTGATTTTACGTGTGTTACCTGATAAGTTTTTAGGAAGCTGCATGTGAAGGTGATAGTTGGAGGGTGAGCAGGGTTCGCTTACTGAAGGAGGTAGGCTTGAGCTGTCAGTTAGTACTTGAGCCAGGTAAGTTTCTTGAAGGATCTGAAGCTCTGACTGAGGCAGGATCCAAAGCTGAGACTTTGAGCCAAGGCTGAAGGTTGCAGGAGCTTTGATGCTTGGACTTGGAAGTCACCTAGGAAGGAGCATACGAAGAGGTAAACAACTATGAACTTTGGCATGAACACATAACTTAGAGCTTGGCCAGATGACATTACCACAAAGGCTAACACTCAGACACTGGAGTGCTTACAGCTCCACCTTCTTATACTCCTCCAGATTGATAAAGATGAGGAACACCTGCTACCCTCCACACCGGAAGATCCTGGCGGCATCTAGTGGTGAGTAAGTGTAAGCAGCAGGCAAAAACAACACATGACAAAAACTCCCAGACTCTGACAATAATAACAGTGGAAACTTGTTCTGCAGCTACCTTCAGCCCACTCTTGCTGAACACGATTTTCTGAGCAGTGAGGGGTTATTACTGACATTCTAGGTGCACTCACCTTTGGTTTCAGCAAAATTTTTACCACAAACACAGAAACATCAGTCTTCATTCTGACTTGTTCTTTCAGTTTCAGTAAAAAGACCATGTCACTATCACGCAAAAGCTTTTTGGCAGGCTAGAATATGACAACTACAATCATACTCCATCAACCAACATTTATTGCTGTAGTCATGTATTAAATCCCAGTGATGCACCGGTCTGTGAGGTGCTCCTATTATGACAAATGATGAAATGATCCTAATAATGGATTTTTGATTTAGATGGGGAGTTCGACGAGTACAACCTGTATTTCTGACATTACAGTTAGACATCTGTATTCATCCAGGCAAAGTGTGAGAGTGTGTATGTGCCATTTCTTGTTAGGAGTGGGTGAGGGTGTGCGTTTGCGAGTAGGGTCACAATTTGTGCAATATCAGAAAAGCAATATTTCTTCAAAACTGAGCCGTGTTGAAAAGAAGAAAGTCACAGTAGGAAGACAGGGATTGAGGGATGCTACTTTTGCAGTCATTTCTTTTCTGTACTGTCGCTAGCCTTTTGGTGTGTATATTTCAATATTCAGAATAAATAATTTCTGCAGTGCTGATGTGGCATCAGTGAATCAATTAAAGTAATATGTATTATATAAAACAAGATCAATCACTGAAGGCTTTAATGGTAGATTACTCTATTAACTTGTGTAAATATTCTCCAGAGTGGCAAAATCACCTAAGACGTTTCAGTTTCAATTATGCCTGGAAAAGAAAATAGTTCAGATCATCTTTGGATTAATTTGTCCACTGAAGAGTTAACACATTTCACACTGACTCATAGGTAGAGTTACCTAATTTCTTAACTGCACATTTTAAAAACTTTGAGCCATCTGATATACTTTGGTTTTCATCTAAACCCATTTCTCTTAAAGACACACATTGGAAACAGAAAAAATATCCAAGCTATATGTCTTCAACTAAAAGTATCTAGCTGATTACAGAGATCAGACAACTCTGGTCAGACTAATTTAGCTAATTTAACTCAAATATCAAATACATTTGCTGGGACCAAGGTCTATAGAACCTTGAAGCAGATGGAGCCCTGGCAGCTGGAGACCACTCTCCAGTCAGTAAAGACCCAGAAAAAGAGGGTACAGTATGTGCAAGCACATCTAAATTAGATGATGGAAAATTTAAAAACAGGCCTGAACCTGTAAATCTGCAGCAATGCTGACAGGGTTGACATGATTTCACAACAGAACCAGTAATAGCTGTGTTTCTACCCAGAAATCTGGTAGTGTCAAAATCAAAGCTCTAACACTGAACAACTGTTCAGGGCTTTCATTACTCATTTCCCAACTGACATGCATCTCTAGCTTTGTGATGCTCTGTGGGTCAAAATGTGATGGGTTGAGTTATTGGAAGGGCATGGATGGTCCTGGGCTCCATTGCCATCTAAAATGTATTCTTTTAAGAGGTTATAAGCAGCAAAATGGTTATTTATAAAAAAGCCCTTATATAAGTGTCCTTTGCGAACTTGACAACTGTTCGAAAGTTGGTAAAAAACATTCACATGAACTGCTATAACATTTTTTAAACTGTAGTCATTTTACCACCATATAGGCTGCAATTTATCTTGACTTTGCTCTGACAAGAAAAATATTCACTGAACTTAAAACATTTAGTAAGACCATAAAATCAAGATTCGGTGAATAAAGAAAATGTTTTCAGTGGAAGAAATTGTATATCTACGAATGTGTTTTTTTGTTTTAAGCTGTTTTTGTTTTAATTGATTTTCATAACTTTATATAAACATCAACAAAGGTAAACAAAAACAACCCACCCCAAATCAACAAGGAGCACCACAGTGTCAACCTAAAAATAAAAATAAAAAATACATACAGCCCACATACACAAAATACAGATAGACATTCCCAGGCCTGGTTCAATAGAAGTCAGATATTAATCACAGTCTCTGTAAGAAATATAGCAATGGGTGCCAGATCCTCTGGAATCTGTCTGACTTCTGATGAAGATCATGAGTAAGTTTTTCGACTGGGACAATAGCAGAAATTTGTGACATCCACATATCAACTGTAGGGGCCTTTGGTGCTGACCATCTCACATTTCTTGGCCAGGAATAAGAGAATTACAAGCAAATGTTTAGTATCTGCATTAAGTAGAATGTCTGAAGCAAGATTGAAAAGACAGAAGGAGGGAGTTAGTGAGAACCGTTTTCCAATGATCTCTTGTATCATCAGATGAACCGCTTTCCAGAAAATTTGAATACAATTGCAAGACCAAAACAAATGAATAAATGTGCCCCTATGTATTTTGCATTCATGACAAAGATCTGAAGTGTCAGGAAACATCCTCCGAAGGCGAACAGGTGTATAGTAAGTTCGGTAGAAAAACTTAAAATTCTGCTCATGTATAGAGATCGAGGTGCAGTTGGGGAAGACCCCATTACAGATTTCCTCCCAATCTGCTAGATCAAACGTCAGCCCTAGGTCATGCTCCCACACCAGCTTCACAGCATCATAACCTGAGGAGTCAGAGCCAGATAATAAACTATATATCTTGGAGATAAGTCCTTTAGGAGATTTGGTCATGACAATTACATTCTCTAACTCTGACAGTTTTGTCCGTAATTTTCCTGTCCTCCAGAGTGAGCTCACAAAATGACGAATCTGTAGGTATTTATAAAAATCTCTATTAGAAATATTGAAATTGGCTTTAATTTGTTCAAAAGATTTAACAGAGTCAGAGTCCAGCATGGCCCTAATATTTGACAGCCCCTTTGATGACCACCCAGACAAACCAATGCTTCTAATCTCTGCCGGTAAATCTGGATTCAGAGTTAGCGATGACCAAGAAGACAGGGTGGGGGAGATACTAAGATATTTCCTCACATCTCGCCAGGCCAGCAAAGTATTATAAACAATGAAGTTGTTTCTGAGATGGGCTATTTGATCTATGCCACTTATAAAAAAAAGGGAATGAAGTTTGCTGGGGAGACAAGATTGGGATTCCAAATCTAACCATACAGAGCTCTTTCCATCCATAAGTCATTTTGAAATGATTTTAAGTTGTGCTGACCAATAATAAAGCTGCAGGGAAGGTAACGTAAGACCTCCAAGATGTTTTGGCTTAGTTAATATAGAAAACTTGACTCTTGGGTGTTTGTTGATCCAGGCAAAGCGAGATAAATGAGAATTTAGTGATTTGAAGTGTGCAGAAGATAAATAGCAGGGAAGATTTTGATATAGGTAATTCAGTCGCGGGAGAATGTTCATTTTTATAGTATTGATTCTCCCTAAGAAAGAAGTTGGCAGGGGAGCCCATTTTATTAGATATTTTTTTATCTTCTGAATTAAAGGTGAGTAAGTAGTTCCAAAAAGATTATTCAGATCAGGTGTAACAAAAATACCCAGATACTTGAAACCTCTCATAGACATTTGAAAGGGAGATTGCATGAACCTTTCTGGGGATATGCTGAAAGGGGTGGCGACAGACTTTCCTAAGTTACTTTTATATCCTGACAAAGCACCGAAGGTAGCCATAGATTCCAGGATAGCTGGAATTGATTTCTCAGGATTGCACATATACAGTAGTACATCATCTGCAAATAATGAAATTACATGGTTTCTACCGCCTATATTGATTCCAGATACATCCGGATTAGTCCTGATAATCTCGGCCAGGGGTTCAATAAACAATTTAAACAATAAGGGTGAAAGGGGGCCCCCCTGCCTACAACCTCTATGAATCTTGAAGGGCTCAGACATCAAGCCATTTGTGTTAACTGAGGCTGTTGGGTCTGAATAAAAGCTTTTAACCAGCTTGATGAAATTTGGGCCCAGACCCAATTTATGCAACGCCTGAAAAAGAAACTGCCATTCAACTCAGTCAAAAGCCTTCTCAGCATCAGGGGAAACAATTACTGCTGGCTCTTTGTGAGTATTAAGATACTGATCAACATTAAGAATGCGTCGTATATTGTCTGTGCCATATCTCATTTTTATAAACCCTGCCTGATCTGGGTTTATTATTTTAGGGAGGATGTTCTCCAATCTCCGGGCCAGTACTTTTGCCACAGTTTTGTTAATCAACATTAGGCAAACTAATCGGCAATCCAGGGGACTTTTACCTTCTTTTAAAAGGAGACTGATAGAAGCGTGTCTCCACGAGGGGGGGTCCCAGATCCTCCGGAATCTGTCCCACTTTTGATGAAGATCATGAGTAAGTTTTTCGACTGGGACAATAGCAGAAATTTGTGATATCCACATATCAACTGTAGGGGCCTTTGGGGCTGACCATCTCACATTTCTTGGTCAGGAATAAGAGAATTACAAGCAAATGTTTAGTATCTGCATTAAGTAGAATGTCTGAAGCAAGATTGAAAAGACAGAAGGAGGGAGTTAGTGAGAACTGTTTTCATTTTTATAGTATTGATTCTCCCTAAGAAAGAAGTTGGCAGGCGAGCCCATTTTATTAGATATTTTTTTATCTTCTGAATTAAAGGTGAGTAAGTAGTTCCAAAAAGATTATTCAGATCAGGTGTAACAAAAATACCCAGATACTTGAAACCTCTCATAGACATTTGAAAGGGAGATTGCATGAACCTTTCTGGGGGTATGCTGAAAGGGGTGGCGACAGACTTTCCTAAGTTACTTTTATATCCTGACAAAGCACCGAAGGTAGCCATAGATTCCAGGATAGCTGGAATTGATTTCTCAGGATTGTACATATACAGTAGTACATAATCTGCAAATAATGAAATTACATGGTTTCTACCGCCTATATTGATTCCAGATACATCCGGATTAGTCCTGATAAACTCGGCCAGGGGTTCAATAAACAATGTAAACAATAAGGGTGAAAGGGGGCACCCCTGCCTACAACCTCTATGAATCTTGAAGGGCTCAGACATCAAGCCATTTGTGTTAACTGAGGCTGTTGGGTCTGAATAAAAGCTTTTAACCAGCTTGATGAAATTTGGGCCCAGACCCAATTTATGCAACGCCTGAAAAAGAAACTGTCATTCAACTCAGTCAAAAGCCTTCTCAGCATCAGGGGAAACAATTACTGCTGGCTCTTTGTGAGTATTACTGTGAGTACTGAACAACATTAAGAATGCGTCGTATATTGTCTGTGCCATATCTCATTTTTATAAACCCTGCCTGATCTGGGTTTATTATTTTAGGGAGGATGTTCTCCAATCTCCGGGTCAGTACTTTGCCACAGTTTTATAATCAACATTAAGCAAACTAATCGGCAATCCAGGGGACTTTTACCGTCTTTTAAAAGAAGACTGATAGAAGCGTGTCTCCATGAGGGGGGGATGCCATTACTCAAAATGTCACTAACAGGGGGCATGAATATTGGTTGAATCTCTGGCCAAAATAACTTAAAAAATTCCAACGGAAACCCATCAGGTCCGGGACATTTTCTATTTGGCATAGATTTAATTGCAGCCCAAACTTCCTCCGGAGTGATGGCAGCATCTAAGAAGGCACGATCCTTTCCTATGACAGAGGGTAGAGCTATATTGCTCAGATAAGAGAAGATATCTTCCGGGTCAGCCATGTCCGTATTGTATAGAGATGTATAAAAATCCCTGAAAGTGCTGTTAATAATAATTGGGTCGTGTGTGACATCCTCGTTCTGTGTTCTTATCATATTAATTTAGCGACTATTATCTTGATTTTTCAATAAATGGGAAAGCATGCGACTGGGCTTATTACTAAATTCATAGTGTTTCTGTTTAGTATAAAGTAGTATTCTCTGAACTTGACGGGTGTAGTCTATATTGAGCTCAGACTTAACAGCCATTATTGCCTTCAAATTTGACAATGTTGGTGATTGTTTGTGTATTTGCTCCAATCGAATCACCTCTTTTTCGAGATTGTTTCCCCTCTCTGCCAGAAACGCTTTTTGGTGATAGCAGTAAGAAATAAGATAACCGCGCAAAGTGGCTTTTGCTGCATCCCAGATTACAGCAGAAGATACAGAAGAGTTTTTGTTATTGAGCCAGAACTGCAATAGGTTACTACAAAATTACAAAAGGATTCATTATCCAAAAAGGATGTATTGAATTTCCAAATGAAAGTTCTAGGCATACGAAACAATGGATCAACACCTAAAAAACTGGTGCATGGTCCGACAAAAATATGGGGTCTATGTTACAGCTTCGAACTGAATGTAAAAGCGACCAAGGGATAAAAAAGTAATCCAATCTGGAATAAGTGTTATGGGGATGTGAATAAAATGCATAGTCCCTTGCTTTAGTATTTAAATTTCGCCAAATATCTATCAAAACAGTTTCTGTAAATGCGTTTTTTAGGACAGCTGAAGCTTTCGGGTAATTTTGCAGAGGAGGACCTGTCCAGAAATGCGTTCATTGCGCAATTAAAGTCACCAGCCAAGAAACCGAACCCTCTACAATGATGGTTAAAAATAAAATCATTCGCGACATAAATTGAGGCGAGTCATCATTAGGAGCATATACATTGAGAATAGTTATATGCTGTCCATGGATCGAGCCCTTAATTAAAATAAATCTCCCCTCTGAGTCCCTCTCCTCATGCTCCAGAATAAAAGGAAGATTCTTGTGTATAAGAATGGCTCTACCCTTCTTATTTTGTGAATGGGAGGAGAAATATACATTACCTACCCAGTCCCTTTTAAGTTTCAAGTGTTATGTAGCAGATTTCCTGTTTCCTAGTTTCCTGCAATAATGCTATAACAAGTTTTTTTTTTTTCAGATAAGTCAAAACCTTCTTCCTTTTAATCACATGACCCAGTCCCTGTACATTCCAGGTAACAATCTTAAGAGAACCAGACATACAAACTTTAAGTGGAGAAAACAGCTCTTAAACACTGGGTGTCATATTTGAATAAATTACTCTGTACATAGGCATCCATGCATCTATGAAAAAAAGACACATTTAGGCTCCTGACATTTAACACCAAAAAAATAAAAAATAAAAGAAATAAAATACCGAATCTGCAAGCAGCAACATTCACCCTCCCCTATCCTGTCCCCAGATGACAGAAAAAAAAACCCCAAGCAGATGTCACTGTTATTTCCAAACGGCATCCAAGACCTGATTTTTACAGTTCGATCACAGCAACAACCAGACGCTCAAAACACCATCCGTGGTCCAGGCCAAAAAAAAAAGAACCACACTGAGAAACGTCCCAACATAGTAAACTCAAAAAGGAAAAAAACAGTGTTCTATGGATCCCAGCGTGGATATAAAGTCCATCCTCCTCCATCTTTTCTAAACAAAGCAGGGAATAATAAAAATATTACCTCATTTAAGAGAGTCCAGAAATACAGTGGCAGCCTCAGGCTTATCGAAAAAGCGGATTCGCCCCTCATGAAGGCATCAGAGACGAGCCGGATAGGCAAATCCACGGTATTTGTTGCAGCGGATTAGCGCCTTCACCACAGCCCAAATTCTCGTCTCCTCCTCAGGACCTCCGCAGACAGATCAGGGTAGAATCTCAGTTGGGAGCCGGCATGGTAGATGTTGCGCTTCTTCTTTGCTGGACTAAGCACAGCCTGTCTGTGCATATATTGCAGAAACCGAACCAGGATACTCCGTGGTGGCTTATCCGGGGCCGGAGCAGGAGCTAAAGCCCTATGGGCACGTTCGATCTCAGATCAGCTGGTAAACCGACCAAGATCGGTAACATTTTTTGGAGAAAGTCCACAAGCGGAATGCTGCCCTCTACCTTCTCTGGTAAGTTAATGATTTTTAAAATTTTACGCCGACCACGGTTCTCCAGGTCAGCTATTTTTAACTGCAGATGTTCCACTAGCTTCTCCATGGTGGCTATGCTCGTCCTATGAGGCCGTCCTCTGTCCCGGAGATTCTCCTCTCGGCCTCCTCCATGCGTTTTTCCAAGTCCGCCGCTTTACTAGAGAGCAGCGAAGTGGAACTCTCCACCGAGCCGACAGATGCCTTTAAGTCGCACAATGCAACATCAATAGTATCGAGTCATGTGCCGATTGATGCATCCATATCTTTCATCCGGGAGGCCAATGACTTTACCTCAGATAAAATCAGCTCCATAGTTGTTTGGTTAGACTACGATGTGGTCTAGGTAACCCAGAAGTGTTCAAAATCGACAAAGACGTATTTAACTGGAGGAAGTTGTAAAAATATTTTAAGCCTGGAGCGGAGAAGAGCCTCAAGCGTCCATCTTGGTCCGGACCACGTGACCTCTCTAAGCAGTTTTTGATGTTATCAGGGTTTTGATTGACATTTTAATATTCATTAGTTGCTGCTCTTACTATGACTATGGGTTGTGATAAGATATTTTGGAGATGTTCTTTGGTCTTTGATAAACTGGTGAAGGTACAAGTTAGTGTAAACCACATGAAAAAAAAGAATCCGAGTTGCCACTGGTGCAAACGTGTGGAGCATCTCGGGCCCAATTTTGGCAATTTAGAAATCATGATTTAAATGTTTCGGCCAACTGATTACGATTGCCGACTAAATGGATCCCCTTGTAATCACCAGTTATCTGTCCAATGGCTACTTTAGTAAAGTCCAGACCATTTTAGAGTGACTTTATAATTGTGATGATTGCTTCAGCTCAGTCATTGGTGTCTAGAGTCGTTAGATCTCAGTCCAATGAAAAACTTGTACAAGGCACAATATGAGACTGCGCTACTTAAGGTGCTCCTTAAAAAAGCTGGAGCTTAAATGGAGAGCAGAATTATCAACACCGAATGTTGAATGTAGACTTACTCAAAAACAAAGTTAGTTCATCCCAAAAAAATAAAAATAACAAATCTTTAACAGATCTTTTTTGAAAATGCAACTGAAGAAATCAGGCGTAATGGAGTTGTTTGTACTCATGTCCATACGATGTTGCCTTTTACCTCTTATATCCAAACACTCAGATGAGAAAAGTATTACATCCTGTCTGTAGAGATGATTGAAAGGAAAACAACAGGGAAGTAATGATTTAACGTCATTGCCAACAGATATTTATCACTGTACGTGTTGTAACTCTCAGGGACTTGTAGAAAAATATAACAAACTAATCTGTTGTAAGGGAGAACCAAAGCTGTACTTTATCTTGAAAATGAAGGCCCAGAGCAACTTTTCTGGCTTGCAGCGAGATGTCAATCAAGCATTCAGTAATTTACTTCAAGGAAGGGCTGAGAGTAAATGTGTGTTAAGTACATATATTTTCTCTGTATTATATCTTGTTCGTACTTATTCATTACCATCATCACAGTTATTTCCATCATGTGCTTTCATTTTCAAATTATTGTCATCACTGTGACTGATTGCATTCAAATGTACTTAAGGCTCTGTACAGACTTTTAAAGCTCCCAGCAGGTGGTCTCGCTGTATAAGTATGCTTTCTTTTAGCTGCTTTTAAAATACCTGGTAAGAAAAAAGGAAAAATGTTTTTTTTTGTTTCAAAAATTGAAGAGCCTTCCCCCTGAATCGTGGTGTCCATTTATTGGAAAAGGAAGACTTTTAGGAGTCTTGCAATTTTGTCGATACTGTGCTAAAATTGTCTTAGAAAAAGCATGTTTTGACAAACAACAAGGTGCATTACTATGGCCTTGTGTTAGTGGTCATGAGCATGTTACTTGTGTGCTTAAACAAAAAAAAATAAAACTTAAAAACAGTCAAATTTGATTTGTGTACTTTAATGACTAATAAAACATTTAAAAAGCAAATCTTAACCCTAGTACAAAGAGTACTTATGGGGCAGAGGTTGAGCTAGACTTTTTTGATGGCTGTCATTTTGACTGACAGGGTCAAATAATCCTATCATAATCTAGTTTTACCCATCACTTTATTTAGTCAGTCAGTCAGTCAGTCATTTTCTTCCTTCAAGGTACTTCTGCTGTTCTTACCTGGTACATTGGTACACTGTACCAGTCGAGATACAAACAGTGTTACAGTGTATCTTATTGGGTACTGGCTGATACAGAGTGGGTATTGTTTTGATTTGGGTATTTTTGCAGTTTTCAATGGAGCTTAGGATACTGTTATATCTGAAAGCAAAAGAAAAAAGACATTTATGTCGGATGACCTGCTCAGAAAACAGCCAATGCTGTGTACTAGGAGGGTTGGCTGTAGAGCTAGACCCAGAGAAGGATTATTTACATTGCAGATTGTTTCCAAGTACACCTGTTGCTTGTAGATATGTCCCGGATCTGTAGTTCATCTCTAAGCCAAAACCCGAAGTGGTGCTATCAGCTGTCTAATACAGAAGTTGGCCTCCTTGTAGACTGTGGACATTGGTGGAGAGACATTGCTAACCAATGGGTTACACTAATTTGACAGGCAAGTTTTCCTGCTATTTGGACATCAGGAGATGTGACAAGTGCCGCTTACCTCCCAGGTGCCATTTGATCTTATCTAAATCTCATTTAGCAGGAGGAAGATAGTTATTTCTTATTATAGTCTGAACAAAAGAGATGTAATGTCATTTTGTTATACATTTTTATTATAAATAACATGACAAATTATTTATTACTTGTTATTGAAATGGTATGCAGCTATATTAAGGGGTCTCACTGTACCCCTGTACTTGGGTACCTACAAAGCACCTGTTGGGACTGGGATGTATTGTGTGAGACTAATTAGCATCTTCTTACCCTTTACTTAAATACTATCTACACTCACTGGCCACTTTCTTAGGTACACCAACTGCTCGTTAACGCAAATTTCTAATCAGCTAATCACATGGCAGCAACTCAATGCATTTAGGCATGTAGACATGGTCAAGACGATCTGCTGCAGTTCTAACCGAGCATCATGGGGAAAAAAGGTGATTTAAGTGACTTTGAATGTGGCATTGTTGTTGGACGGGCTGGTCTGAGTATTTCAGAAACTGCTGATCTACTGGGATTTTCACGCACTACCATCTCTAGGGTTTACAGAGAATGGTCCGAAAAAGAGTAGATATCCAGTGAGCGGCAGTTCTGTGGGCGCAAATGCCTTGTTGATGCCAGAGGTCAGAGGAGAATGGCCAGGCTGGTTCCAGCTGATACAAAAGGCAACAGAAACTCAAATAACCTCTTGTTACAACCAAGGCTTGCAGAAGAGCATCTCTGAACGCACAACACGTCAAACCTTGAGGTGGATGGGCTACAGCAGCCGAAGACCACACCGGGTGCCACTCCTGTCAGCTAAGAACAGAAAACTGAGGCTACAATTGGCACAGGCTCACCAAAATTTGACAATAGAAAATTGGAAAAACATTGCCTGGTCTGATGAGTCTCAATTTCTGCTGCGACATTTGGATGGTAGGGTCAGAATTTGGCGTCAACATGAAAACATGGATCCATCCTGCCTTGTATCAGTGGTTGAGGCTGGTGGTGGTGGTGTAAGGGTGTGGGGGATATTTTCTTGGCACACTTTGGGCCCCTTAGTACCAATTGAGCATCGTGTCAACGCCACAGCCGTGGCCTGAGTAGGCCTGCCATGTCCTACCATGTCCATCCCTTTATGACCACAGTGTACCCATCTTCTGATGGTTACTTCCAGCAGGATAACGCGCCATGTCATAAAGCATGAATCATCTCAGACTGGTTTCTTGAACATGACATGGAGTTCACTGTACTCAAATGGCCTCCACAGTCACCAGATCTCAATCCAACAGAGCACCTTTGGGATGTGGTGGAACGGGAGATTTGCATCATGGATGTGCAGCTGACAAATCTGCAGCATCTGGGTGATGCTATCATCTCAATATGGACCAGTACTGTTTCTAGTACCTTGTTGAATCTATGCCACGAAGGATTAAGGCAGTTCTGAAGGCAAAAGGGGGTTCAACCCGGTACTAGCAAGGTGTACCTAATAAAGTGGGCAGTGAGTCTATATGTCTATGCTACTTTATATTTTTTGACATTGTTGGTTTTCTTGACGTGAATAGCCCTTCCCAGCTCCTACAAAGCAGTTATTCAAAGCTACAAGAAAACAGCAACTATGTCAAAGGCCTTATCAGTCCTAAACTAAACGTTAATTGTTATATTTGCAAAATTGCTGTTCTTATACACAGTCTCTGAACTGTTAACCACAATAGTTTATGTGCGCTGTGACAGGATACAGCAGTAACAGGAGTGAGAGAAACAAAATGTAAATTAGGAGGAGTTTCAACTTATGTTATCAGAACATGTCACAGTGCTGTTTAACCCTACATAAGAAGCATTCGCTACCAAAGGTTGCAGGAAGTTTGAACGCTTTGGCTTGTCTTTCGTAATCTCCAGCACTTTCATAGAAACTTATACATTTTGAACATTAAAACCATGCTATTTCTGTGGAGTTGCAGTTACCAAATTTCTTCAGCTTTGCTTTAGAATTTTGGTCTGTCCATGCAATCAAAGAGCCCAACATTGCATTATAAATCTGGCAGGTGTCGAAGATCAAAAAGTAGTCAGTGCAGCAAAATATCAACAAAACCTTAAGGTAAGAATGTGGCAAAAGTCTAGTCTTAAAGCTAAGATGTGAGAAAAATGTGGATGAGTGAAAATATAAAGCTACCAGTGGTGAAAAGTAAAAAAAAAAAATTATGTATCCTAAATTTTAGCTTCCTTTATATGTGTAAGAACTTTTCTAAAGGGTGTTTCTTTCACTAAATATGGTGCATATGTTCTTTAGAAGAAATAAAAAAGGTTCTTGCTCTGCAATGTTTTAGGTTTTCCATAGTTTTGTTATTCTGCACTGGAAGCATAATACTTACCACCATTACTGAAGACAAAGAATATTTTACAATCAAAGCACCAGCAGCATTGAAAACTGCTCAAGACAACATTTTTACAACATTTATTTAATTTCTCATAATTGTTTCCATTTTACAAAATTTAACAAACAGAATATAAACACTCCCACAATCTTTAAAGTATTATCTTGTAGGATAAAAGCTGTTATTTTTCAATCTTCCTGCAATAGTTAGTTGTAATATCGGAATAACATTAGATTGCATGCAGATCAGAAAAAAAGTCAAGGTTAAAATAAAATTATTTATTCATTTTTATTTTTTTGCTTCTCTCCTCGACTCATAACAATGCTACAGTTTTCGCTACACTGCCTTCTTACCCAGCATTATTTGTTTCTGTTTATAACTGTTAAGTTGCCATATCCCTCAGTCACCAAAGGTTTGAATGTTTTTTTTTCTGGAACTGAATAAAAGGAAAAGGCTTAAAACAGTTTTCACTGATGTTTTACAGCACCAACTCCCATTCTAGTTTTAATTTTGTATAAAGAGTTAAGAGAAATCCATCCTTATTTGCTGTTTTGTGTACTGGTGAGTTAAATGGTGGAGGAGACCAGCATACCAGTCTGTTTAGATGTTTACCTTCTTCATTTTAATGCACAAGGTGTGTGTGAAATATCACAAGGATGGGGTGTTGTGAATGTGTTTGGATATGTGAATGCTGCCGTGTGTGAGGGGAAACAAGGGGAGAGGCAGAAGATGAACATGCTTTATGACAGTAGTAAAATTCTCCATGGTCCGTCTGCTTGGGAAGAGCCAAGGGCAGAATGTTTATGACTTCCAAACATTATAAACTACCTCTGTGCATTTACCTCAAGCTGCTGTGTTTGGCCAGCCATGTCCTTCCATAGCAGAACGGGCATCAGAGTGGCGTGTCTCTTCATGAATACTAACTATACCTGTGTTTCACAATCATTAAATGTATCTTTGCCATTTCCAGCTGCACCTCGTACTCGGGTGAAGTCAGGAGCATTGGGGTGGGATTTCATGTGGTGCATAATAACTGGTACAGCATCTGCACAGGTCTATTAGTTTAATCCAAGCATGTATCCTCCATAACTCTACAACAGACACATTTAAATAGAAAATCAACAAGTCTAAGTAAGTTGTAAGTAATTGGGAAAAATATAGTTTGAAAATGTCTCACATAGTGTCTGGTCAAAGGTTATCTGTTGGACTGTTATGACCTACTAGATGAGGGACATCTCTCAAGAAACTCAGCTTGTTTAGTTTGTGCTGAACCCTTCTGTAGGGCTCTAAGAAATCTGTTTTTTTTATTCTTTTTCTGTTTCTCAAGTTGTTTTTTAAGAATGCAACTACACTTGATCAACTTAGAAACTATTTATTCTTTAAATCAATGTTTAAAATTTGAATGACTCATTGGCAACATATATCAGATGGAATAAACATGAAAACAACAAAAGGTGTTTTAGGAAAAAAGAACATGTAAAATTAGGTTCTTAAAATCTGTTTATTAAGTTTATTTTGTTAAACAGAGACAATTAAATATGTTTTATATCAGGTGGAGAAACTACTTTGTTAAAGTGATGTTATTGTATATTATCATATTTACACATTTCAAAGGTATTAGCGTGATTATACTGATTCATTAGCCATTAAAGATTTTTAGGATGTTGCAGTCTCTCCTGTTTGCTTTTCTTGACAACAACTGTAGAATTTCTCTCCCATATTAAATTTACACTGGTTGAAGCGGCTGACATGGACAGAAGAGTCCAGTCAGAGAATCAGAGACCAAAGTTCTTCTCTATGCCAAAATTTATTAAATCCATCCATTTAGCAACTGATTGTCCATCAACTACAGTAGTTCTTAGCACTGGGACGCATAAAGCAGTTTATCTCTGAAGCTGTAAATGCATATGTGTATGTGTGGTCTGTAAACAGTTGAAAATAAAGACAATAAATATAAACTGTGTGAATTTAACTGTTAACTGAGCAACGATGTAAACTGATAACAAATGCAAAATCAGAAATGATTAATAACAAATAGTGAGCATCACCATAACATGTATATAGTCCACCATAATGCATAACAGCAGGTTATAATGTAGTGCTATTCATAGTCACAGGAGGCAACGGCACGATAATGCGAACCGCATTACCCACTATACTCTATTCAGGCGCAAGCAATAATAGCATGTGGCTACAATTGGCAATAAACATAAATGTAGTTTAAATCAGCAGTTTACTTTAAAGTCATTAACATTGACCTAGTGAAAGAATAGCTTTAAGGGTAGGTAATTAATAATATACTTTCGTCATAATCGCACACAATCAACACACATGCAGTGGGACATTTGGTGATACACACTAAACGGACCGTGTAAAAACGGTCCTTAACTTTGTTCTGCAATCCAGTCTTTCTGACAGTGACATTTAGGTCCCTCCAGTTCTGCAGGACAAAATGCTCTGCTTCAACATAGGGTTCGCTTAGTTTCAGAATGTTCAAGCAACACTTTACCTATAATACATGTAGCTTTATATAACTACAGTTGCATGGAACTCATGTCTTGCTCCTAATGATATATTGACGTGGAAAAGTTTCCTGAAGAGAGGGGTTAGATTCTTTCTTTTTATATGACTCTGATAACTCAGATCAGTACATTTTTATTTGCCTTTCCAGTTTACTGTGTTTGGACAAAATGTACAGAGAGTTTGTTCATCAATTTGGAGCTTTGCTTTAACTTTGTAACACTTATTAGCAGGAGTTTCAGCACTACTCTTCAGCTTTGGGCCCCCAATATGGCTGTGCACGTGGGGGAGACCTAAACCCTTTAATGAGTAGGTTAGTAAACTCAGATAGAGAAGATGGGGCAAATGTTGTCATTGTTATTACATTGTAAAACTTTATTTTTAATGTAAGAAAACAACAACTAAACATTAAGACAGTCTATAGTTTTTTCAGTTTCCTTCTCTAATTTAATGATTTCATTCCCTGTTCTCCACATCACATATATTATAGGGCATAACTATTGAAACCAATTCAATAACTGCCTGATAAAGATCAGGATGAGCAGCCTATCTGTGGAAACCAACTCTGGTCAGAAAGTGGATCAAACAGGTCTGGCCCTCAGACACACCATATTTGTTGCCGATTTGCATCACTGTAACAGAATTTATGCAAGTTTGACTCAAATGTCACAGCAATAGCCTGATAATAATGTTACTTCATGCTGATTATTGGTATACAGAATTAAGCTTTCTACCTGAGATGGTCAGGCAATCAATAAGTTAAAAAAAAACAAAAAAAAAACAACGCATGATGGTGACAATACAGCGCACTTCTAAAAAAACTAGAGATCCATCATAAGTAACACATATACATTAACTGAGCTTGATGTTCCACATTTCAAATTATTTTTTATTTTCATTTAGACCCACTTCAAACTAATTTTTAGATATGCCAACATACATGCAGAGTTACAAAGAATATGACAGAATCTTATAGCCAGAGTGTTTGTAGGCAATTCATTTGGACTTACTGGACTCTTTGTTTTGTGAGCATGTGGATAGCTCATGCTGCAGCTGAAATCAATAAATCTGAAACTTGAGTACTACAATTCTTCATTCTTTAAGTTTGATGTGTGAATAGTCTTTAAAGCTGAGATTCTACACTATGAGATCTTTACCTTGAATCTATTCTAGTAAAAAACAAAATACTACACTATCAAATAGTGTGTCCAAATATAGAGACACAGCAAACTTAATCCAGTGAAATTACATTTCGCTATGATACATTTTCTTGCCATCACTGCAACTGTGAAAGGAAATGACATTTCAGGCAAGGTGCACATCAGCCAGAAGGAACAGCTTCACAGGTTAGTAGAAGCCATAATAAGTTTTAGATCAGCTGCAAATCTTGGCCTAATACATTGGTTCCTGAATGTTAAGAAATAGAAATTAAAGTAATTGTTAAATTACAACTGTAACATTTGTAAGTTGCAGCAAGATTCTAAAACACTTTTAAACATGTTCAAAATAAAGTTGTCTTTTAGTAAAAGTATACCTTTTACGGCTCAAAGTGTTTTACAATAGCCATTTTTGAACCAAACAAATAACTACTGATTCTTTTTTGTTTGCCTTCACACTTCCAAAGGAACACCTTTGTTGTGTACCAACTGGCTAACTCTTAGAGCAGCCACATTACTTATGTTTGTGGCAGTCAGCAAAACACTGACGGATCGAGGTCAGATCACATTTACACCATAAATGAACCACTCTAGACCACGTATTCCGTTCTCAGTATGGTTGTTTTGGTCGGCACCCTAGTGCGACTGCTGTGTTCACATCTAGACAAATTAACCACATCAAGGGGGGAAACGAACCAGATTCAGTTTTAAATGCGTTAAACACTTTAGGTGGGAAAACACCTTCAGTTTAAACCTTCCCCCGAAGCCAATTTGCCATGGGAAACTCAACGACGAGACATAGCCTAACACAACATATCTCCCAGTAACATGGATTGTCAAACCCCTTCATCATGTTAAAGTGGATATTCTAGAAATGGGTTGCCCTATTATCAACCATCAGATTTAGAAAATGTAGTTTAAAAATAAGTGGTTGTTTGCGAACCATCTATACAATGCTGGTCAACATTCCGGTATGGTTGGGATTTAGGGCTTTGTCAAAAGGGCTGAAAATGGTGCTCATATCTTTTTGACTGGTTTGCTCTCCATGTACTTACATTTCGGCAAAATATGAAAATGGTTCCTTCCTCTGGCCCAGTTAAGAATTGTTAGATGGATTGCACTGCTTTTTCTGTGCTTTCCACTCTGTGAATTGAACGAACAATGCTAAGCAATTGCACTAGTCGCTGTTATCAGCAAGAAACTGATTTGATGGAAAAGTGCTAATGAAAGCAAGTTATAAACTCAGTCACTGGTTACAGTTCTTTGTTGAAACAAAAGAGGCCCTAAAGTAAGAGGTTAACATTAATGTGTAAATGTTCCTGTGCTTTAAGAGCATCAAATGTCTGATTCAGAGTTTATTAATGCTGAATAAAGCTGAAAATCTTTTTCTGTAGAAAGTAAAACCTATCTTACAAATAAATCATTCTATTCATATTACTCATGTAACACTTACTGTTGCAGTTGGGGCTTGAAAGATAGAGTGATTGTCCATCAGCTGGAGTGTTAGAGCTTTGTTGCTTCTACAGCCCACATACTGAAGTGCTCCTGGCTAGGCTACTGAACCCCACATTTCTACTGATGTGCTCAGTGGTGTGTGAATATGAAAAATCTGCTACTTGTTTATAAAAAGGATGCATCATGTGAAGGGTTTGGAGTGATCATTAAGCCTACAGACATTACATGAATGCAGTTCATTTAACTCTTGCCTCATAGGTCTGTCGCCCAGCCAGTGGTGGATTGTAAGTAAGTACATTTATAGAAGCACTTGTAAGATGTAATTAATCCACAATAAAAATAGCCCTGGACTGCAGCCCTGTTTAAAAGTGTTAAGCTGTTAACACTTAAAGTGCTTTCTTTGATGGTATTAGCAATATTCTAATACTGTTCCGAATGGTATAATACATCACTTCCTAGCAATATACATCCAACAGGAATTTTTATTTATTGTTCAAAATAGAGAACATACTAAAACATATCTAAATGTTCTCAATATGCATGGTAGAAATATTTTCTTTATGCATAAATTTAAAGCCCTGTTGTGGGGTGAAGGCAGAGTGAGTGTTCAGTAAGACTAGAAATACAGTATATAAATATATAATATAAATGCAGTCAATTTAACCTATGCACCACTGCTCCTGGCCAGTGTAATCAATTTCATATTAATTTGACATTTCAGCACTCGGTCAAGATGCTCATTGCTTACAATAAATACTTTAAGCTAAAGAGTGGTGTACTTGGTGAGACAATATGTCAATATTATCAGAGAAATCCAGCAGTTCCAAAAAAGCAAAATCTATCCATTTCCAACATCAAATCACCAAATCCATTGTCTGTGAGTATGAATTGCATTAAGCTTTCATATCTGTCCAAACCCTTATGTTGTTATTGGACTGCAGCATAGAGAATTAGTCCCACCTGGTCTTTATAGCAAAGGAGAACCTCTCCTCATAGATGTGCATGATGTACTTTACCCACTAAGTCCTGTACAGAGGCACTCCATCTGAATCCTAACACCATTTTACACTCAGACTCTGAAAGCTCCTGTCAAGGGATATAAGATTTATTTGCCTGTAATTGCCTAATTTTGCCTTTCCTGAAGGCTCAGAGGGAGCTACAGTCCACCAATAGACAGTCTAACCTTGCCTACTGAGAAAGAGTCCAAGGATGTAATACTGTCAGCGTCACATAGTCCTCGCTGGTGATTTATCATCAATGCCTCCCTTGCTCCTTTCCCACACTGCCTCTGTGCTGTACTTCTCCCCACCTTCTGCTTGAACAAACAGTGACTTGTTACAGCTTTACTCGCTGAACTCCACTGAGTGTCTACGCTGCATCGCCAAGCATGGATCTGTTGATAGAGGTAACTTGGAACTAACAAAAGAAGAGAGATGTCTTGAATGACTGCAACACACTCTGGATGGGTTGTTTGTCAGGATCAATAGAGCAGTCTGAACAAGCAAGCAAAGGAAGTGCCTTTTTTGTTCCAGGGTGGTTTCAGGTCAATGATTATGAGTGTTTACTCTTGTGTGGCTCTGAGAATGAAAGCACTTGTGGGATGATCAGTAGTTTCAAGGCATTATAACATTTCTGTACATTTCTGTGAGTTCTTGCTATTAGAAGAAACTATTTACTATTTAAATTATTTTAACCTAATCTGCACCAAGGCAATTTAAAATCCCAGTGGCCTGAGAGCATAAACATAATCACACACTCTATGTGTTGATGGACTATTTTTTATAGTGAAATTAGATTTTGGGCAGAATCTGTCCCTTACCAACATAGATTTTGACTTCCTCTGTAGATTGCTAATGCAGTTTTGGGATGCCTTGGTTCTCACAGTTTACCTATCAAATAATAACAAACTATTAAGTTTGAGGTCAGGTTTATGTCTGCCCCTAAAGAGAAATGAGAAGTTTATTGGGGGTCCTACACATTTTTCATGAAAAAAGGTGATACTTTTCCATACTCGTAAAAATACTGAGACTAAATCATGGAGCATTCACCGTTGAGGTGTAAAGAGCATTTGTAAAAATAATATGCTCTGATGGCATAATGCATCAATACAAAGATAAAAACCTGCCTTGCAGGCATTATGATGTGCTGGTTATTAATCGCACATAATAATGTGAATCTACATCCTGCTGTAAAACAAGCAGCTCCTGATCTCCATGTGATATTATTCTCCTTCAAATAAATGAATCCATTGAATAAAGAGATCAGTTTTAATAGATCATACTTTAAAATAAAGTATGTTAGAAGCCTCCATAGTAACAGTAGTGAGTGATTCACCCGACGCTGCTCACATTAAACATGTTGATTTCTTGTGGCTGGGAAACCACAGGCTCCGCTAATGATATTAATAATGTCTCTGTTCCATGCATGTGTCCCAGTGGGCCATTACCAATGAGCAGACTCACACAAAACCAGATTGCTGGGAGAGACACTAAAATTGGATACAACAATTTTTAACATTATTAATTATGTCTTTGCCTGACAAACAGTCTACTGTGAAAAAAGCATGCTTCAGACCTCCGCACACACGTAAAACACCCACACTTTTCTCTCCCAATTACATGTCTTCCTAGGATCTGGTAGGAATGTATACATTGTGTGTGAATAACACATCTCACTCACTCACTGCTGCTGAAGCAGAAAACGTTTCACCTTTATAGATTCTTCACGTTGCTTCTAAATTAAATCCTCCATACATTTTATAACTTTTGTTTGTTTGGGGATTTTGCGAGGGATGTAGCCTATCTCAGCAGTCAGTATGTTGGAATCTGGGTACACTGTGGACAGGTCATCCTACCATTACAGAGCATTAAACAGATGAAACAGACTTTTTCAAGTGATGTTTCGTGAAGTTACCATCAGTTATAAATGCCTTATATGCAGCAGACAGATTTGATTTCACTGGAAATGTTTATATCCATTCTTTTTGTTTTCATATGTCCTGTCTTGGCATTTCAAGCAAACCATATGGAGAATTTAATTGACCGTTAGTTTTTCTACAAACTTGTAAGAATTTTACATCTTTCAACTACAGCCGAGTGGAACTGTTATTGATTTGAACTTTTCAAAACCTCACTTTAAGATATGAAGAAAATAACTTAAATGCTGCTAAATCAAATGCAAAAGGAATCACATGAATTCAACTGCATTAGACAATGCAGCCCCCTTGAAAAAGAACGTAATCATTCATAGGAGGCTGGCTCCTTGGTTTAATTTAGATCTGCGTACTTTAAAGCACAATGTTAGAAAATTGGAGAGAAAATGGCGCTCTACACACCTAGAGCATTCCTACTTAATCTGCAAAAATAGCCTACTGTTGTATAAAAAGACACTTTGCCAAGCCAGAACAACTTATTTCTCATCATTAATAGAAGAGAACAAGAATAATCCTAGGTTTCTCTTTAGTACAGTTGCTAAACTTACACAGAGTCATATCTCTGTTGAGCCATCCATTCATTTAGCTCTCAGCAGTCATGACTTTATGGGATTCTTCTTAAATAAAATTGATTCTATTAAGAAGAAAATTTTTGACATACTCCCGAAGATGATTACTTCATCCTCAGCAAGTGAGACAACATTGGAAGTAACTGTAGAACCTGATCTGTGTTTGGACTGTTTTGATCCTGTGGAGCTTCCTGAGTTATCAGAAATATTAGCTTCATCTAAACCTTCAACTTGTATGTTAGACCCAATCCCAACCAAATTATTTAAGGAAGTGTTCCCTCTGATTACCAGCCCCATTTTAGATATGATTAATCTATCTTTAGTAAATGGATATGTACCACAGGCTTTTAAGGTAGCTGTAATTAAACCTTTACTTAAGAAACCTTCGCTTGATTGAGATGACTTGAAAAATTACAGACCTATATCCAATCTTCCATTCTTATCTAAAATTCTTGAGAAAATAGTTGCTAATCAAATGTGTGAGCATTTACACAGCGATGACCTGTTTGAAGAGTTTCAGTCAGGCTTCAGAGCTCATGATAGCACTGAAACAGCTCTGCTGAAAGTCACTAATGGCATTCTTATTGCCTCAGATAATGGACTTGTGTCTGTACTGGTTCTGTTAGATCTCAGTGCTGCATTTAAATACAGTCGATCATAATATTCTCTTAGAAAGGCTGGAATATGCTGTAGGGATCAGGGGAACAGCGCTAGGCTGGTTTAAATCTTATTTGTCTGACAGATTCCAGTTTGTTCATGTAAATGATAAATCATCTTTAAACTCCAGGGTTAATTGTGGAGTACCACAGGGTTCAGTACTTTGGCCAATTCTCTTTACTATATATATGCTTCCAATAGGTCAAATTATCAGGCAGCAATTTTCACTGTTACGCTGATGATACCCAGCTTTACTCATCCATAAATCCTGATGAACCCAACCAGTTAGATAGACAACAAGCATGTCTGGAAGATATAAAAACTTGGATGACTTTAATTTTTTTGCTTCTAAATTCAGACAAGACAGAAGTTGTCATCTTTGGACCGGAGTCTTTAAAAAAGAAACTGCTTAGTCAATCACTTAACGTGGATGGCATTAAATCGACCTCCGGTAATAAAGTAAAAAACCTTGGTGTTACTTTTGACCAGGACATGTCATTTAAATCCCATATTAAACAGGTTTCTAGGATTTCCTTCTTTCACCTCCGGAACATTGCCAAAATTAGAAATATCCTATCCAGGAGTGACGCTGAAAAACAAGTCCATGCATTTGTTACTTCAAGGCTGGACTATTGTAATTCTTTACTATCAGGATGTCCACAAAATGCAGTTAAAAGCCTTCAGCTGATTCAAAATGCTGCAGCAAGAGTTCTGATGAAAATTAAAAAGAGAGATCATATTTCTCCTATTTTAGCTTCCCTTCATTGGCTCCCTGTTAAATCCAGAATAGAATTTAAAATTCTCCTCCTCACATATAAAGCCCTTAATGATTTAGCTCCATCATACATCAGAGATCTGATTGTTCCATATGTTCCAAACAGGGCACTTCGTTCCCAGACTGCAGGTTTACTGGTAGTTCCTAGAGTCTCTAGAAATAGAATGGGAGGCAGATCCTTTAGTTATCAGGCTCCTCTCCTGTGGAACCAGCTCCTGGTTTTTGTCCGTGAGGCGGACACCCTGTCTACTTTTAAGGCTAGGCTTAAAACTTTCCTTTTTGATAAAGCTTATAGTTAGAGTGGCTTAGTTTATGAGGGAGGGAGCCTTGCTCCCTCCCTGTTGGATGGAGTAAGGGGGAGTCAGGTTTAGCCTAAACCGGCTCAGTTATGGCTGAGGTGCAAACACACCCTCTATTTCTGCTACCTGTAAGACCCCTTCTCTTTTCCAATGGTTATAATCAGTCTGACAAAGAGAAGTATCCCAATCCTTGTGGTTTTCAGTATAACAATGACCATCAGTGGGACCCTTTGTGGGGTGCCTTGAGACGACATTGTTGTAAATAAGCGCCGTCTAAGTAAATAATCTGAACTGAAATTATCTGTGTAGTTATGCTGCTATAGGCTTAGGCTGCTGGAGGACATAATGACCACTTTCACCCTCTTCGCTACATTCTCACTCTACTCTCCAATTTTGCATTATTTGCTGTTATTTCAGCTTTTAACTTGTTCTCTTTTTACTCTTCCTAAAAGCTACACCTGGCCTGGCTCTGTGTCTACCTGTGACACCTTTCTGGAGAGGGGAATCGTTAGTTTCTGCTCGCAACAACTTAATGCTCACCCTCTACCGATGATCCACATGGCCGTGTCTTTTAGTGTTTAACCCTTTCTCTCTCCTAGACATGGCTACTGGCTGAGCTTTTATTGTGACTAACTCTATGTGCTCTCTTTCAGACTCTAACCTTGAAAACTGGCTCAGAGTTTATCTGTTCTTTCTTTCTAGATGAAACAACTAAAGGAGCTACATCCATTAACATTTACTTTTCCTTCCCATAGAAAGTACTCCTGGATCAGTGCTTCTTTGTTCTCTTTGTGTCTCTGCTCTGTTCTCTCTAACCATCAGTCGGTCGTGGCAGATGGCCGCTCACACTGAGCCTGGTTCTGCTGGAGGTTTCTTCCTGTTAAAAGGGAGTTTTTCCTCTCCACTGTCGCTACATGCATGCTCAGTATGAGGGATTGTTGCAAAGTCAACGCCAGTGACTGTCCACTGTCTCTACATGCTCATCCGGGAGGAGTGAATGCTGCAAGTCACTGACTGGATGCAATCTGCTGGGTTTCCTTAGACAGAAAAACTTTTTATCCAATTTGAATAAATAACTGAATCTGACTGCACTGTTCAATGGTTAGGATTAATTGTAATGTATGTACCTGACTTTTGTGAAGTGCCTTGAGACAAGATGTGTTGTGAATTGGCGCTATATAAATAAAACTGAATTGATTGAATTGAACTGAATCCTGATTGGCTGGTAGAGGAGTAAATCTGAACGGATTCTACTCTCTATTTATATTGGTATCCATGGTAAAGTTGTAATCGGCCCATTTAATTTAAAATACAATACATTTTCATGCATTGTGGAGTGGCAGTCTGTCGTTTTAAAGTATAAAATCAAAGCCATCAGATAATAATGATGATTTCACAGTTTTTCATTACATTCTAGACTCCGCTGTTGCGGTGGGCGGAGATCCTTTCCCCCTGATCACAGCGGTAATCCTGCAGGAGGAGGAACCCTCTCTGCATCGGGGGTGTAACCTACAGAAACAGTGTGGTATAGTGGAACTGCACACGGAAAATGCCCTAGGTAGATAAAAACGTTCTTAACTGGAGAAAAAAACTTCAATCAAAATGCATCTTTAGCTACTGTTGAATATGGCAAAGACAAGAGAACATATGATTCAAATAGGGCAGCTGTAAAATAGCTACTGGCCTAAACTTGCCCACATCTACAGTCAGAGCATTAATTAAAAATTATAAGGTAACTCAAACTGTAACAAACAAGGCTTGGCCGAGACCCAAGTTAATCTCGGCAACGTCTAAAGTGATGACGACAGTAAATAAAATTACATAATCAATCTCCAAATCTCACAAGAAATGCAGCAAGTAGTGGCTACTTGGTATTACCAAGTTTTTTCAAATGAATTTGCTCTAAATTCTTTCTACACATTTTTACTAGGGGTGCCGATGACTGCAATAAGACATTGTCATTAAAATATGATAGACATCAAACTGTTAATATAGCATAAACTTGAATGGAAGCAACTATGGCTGGTTCATAATCCCCAAACAGACTATAGTTCAGGGGAGCCCAAGTCCAGATGCATCAAAATGTTGCAGGATAGTGGCTCTCAAGAGCTCGATTTGGGCACCCCTGCTATAGTAATTGCTGTTAAATGCAAGGTGTATCCTAGTGTAGGGACTGTTTGAATTTAAAGTAGTTAAATAATGCAATTTTAATTAAAGCATCTGCTGGTAGAAGTATAATGCATCTTCCAACAAACTGTTTTAGTCTGCTCATGGCCGTATGGGCCTGGAGTTTCTTTTCAGCTGTCAGTGGGCAAAAGGAGAAGGCTACTTCCCAGGCTACTAGTCCATTGCAGGACCAACACAAAGATTCACTGGATGAGCAGCCACCCATGCTCAGTCAGCCACCCATGCTCAATCATCGTAACATTTCTGGTTTTGGACTGTTGGGGAGTAAACCTTCAAACAACCCACACATGGTTTGACAAAACATCAGCATATTTCTTTATGTTATTAATCTAGCACAATGGATAATAGTGTTGCAAAACCTTTTTGAAAGTGTCCAGCTGAGTTGAAATCTGATGCTAAATGTCTCCTGCTGTGTTTATTTACTATTATAAGGTTCTAACAGAATGACGCCTGTGATGCCAATAAAGTAAACACAAATTGGTATATGAACTGCATAAATGCAGCAGATGGTTTTTTTATTCTAACTTGCTTTTTGATTTGTTTTTTCTTATTTACTTTATCTTTTGGTAATTACTTTGTAGTGGTTGTTATGCACTATACAAGGAAACATTCACTGCATAGCTTTCCACTCTGCATCATTTGAGCTTCTGTTTCTTAGAGTAGGTCAGCCAACCGCATAAGTCCAATTAGAAGGAATATGTGAAAGCACAAATGCTGGTCTTCAGGGTCCATATAGTTCAATGTGTATACAAATTGTATTTATGTACTTTCTTTGGTTTTACAGTCCAACTGCATGATTGTGGGTCAGAGCAGATGTAATTTTAAATGCCCTTTATAATGTAATAGTGCTCCGGAGAAGGGTTGCTTACACTTTATGTGGTGTACTGTGTGTACTGCTGCCATCTTTGTGCAATTGTGTATTAATCTTTACAGTCCACAGTGGGTACGACTCTGACTACCTCTCGAGGTGGATCAGGGGCATAATATTCCAGCATTAACGTCAACCTCCCAGTCAGTGATCATGAGGCGTAAACAACGTGCAGATCACAGAATGAAGCGAAGATCTGAAGGGGGATCAGAAACAGAAAAAAACAAAGTGCCTTAAATATTTTATGATTTATGGAAAAATTCCTTAAATCATAAAACAAAATGAATAAAAAATACTATTTTTGTGTACGTTATAAATGCTAAATATATCTTCTTTACACTGAGATATTAGTAGAATTAATTAGGAAGAAAAATTACCATCTTAATCGTGTTTGTACTGAATACTTTCTCTAATTAGATCCTATTTTAGTTTTGGTAAAATGCCACTTAATTAATTAGAAATTAACAAAACACTTTTAAAACACAATGAAATTTATGACACTGTTGTACTTATCATTTTAATTTGAAGAGGTTAGTGAATTTTGCCCAAAATATACAAAGAAAGCCTGCCTGCTATTTGTGTTGCAAATATTTTGGAGCAACTGTTAAAAATTAATACTGTGAAGAAATATTGGCACATTGAAACATCAAGAGGCTGAAACAGTTTTTGTTTTAACACAAAATAATAAACTGAAGTGTTATAGTTACATTTACAGTCTATGTAGAAGAGACATTTTGATCAGGAATTCCATTAAATACATCTCATAAGCTTTATGCAACATTCCAGGAAAACAACTTTTGGGATGGGTGTCACTTCTCATGCATCAACAACACCTGCTGTGCTCGCTGTCGCATTGTTGGTGCCACTTCCGAAAAGAGGCATTTAGGCTTGTTTTTGCAACAAATTGTTACTTGGACATGTTGGCAGTTTTGTCTGGGCTCATAGTCAAAATGTGGTTGGTCTTCACAGCTTTGTTTCAGTTCACCTGCTTAATACAGAGAAAACACAAACAGCCAGACAAAGTGAAATGAAATAAAAGCTGCCAATTATGGCTAAGTACTGCCTGGCTCTCATACCTGCTGAAACTGTTGTCTCTACTATTCACCCTGAAGTCTAAAGCCACAATGGCACCGAAGCATCTGGGCATAATTTCAATAATTGGAAAAGAGAGGAAGGGGAACTGATCTCGAAAAATGCATTGCGATGACACTTTCTAGCCAAGGATTAAAATGTGTTTTGAATATCATTTTAGCTCTATGAAAAAATGTGGGCATCAGAGATTTGAGCTGTTATAAAAGTTTCACCAGGTTCTCACCCTCGGGAAGTGCTCAGATCCAATATTTCTGGTAAAAAATGTCTAAATAGGCATAGTCATCCTAAACATAACACAAATTCACAGTAAGTGACACCGAGAGGCACTCAGGTTGCAGTGGAAACCTGTACACCTACACACATGCAAAAAACAGTAAAAAAAGAAAAGGAGGGGACTGCAAAATGAATATTCTAAACAACAAACAGAGTTGACAATATGTACATTGTAATTATGGAAATCTTTGTTACCTTTGGTTCACATTCTTTATTTCATTTATGAACCACATAAAATCCATAAAGTTGCAGAAAAAATGAAAAAAAAAACAACTCCCAAAGAACTAAAGACGATGTATTTTAAAATCAATTAGCTAAAGCAGGTCATTTCATGACTAAAAAATGTTTTTTGATAGTTTGGTGACAAGGCACTATTTTACTATATGTCGAAATAGGAATAAAATAAAACATTATTCCTCCTAAGTTATTATTCGGAAAATAATAAGATACCAACTGACGCAAAAACGTGGTTAAAAAAATAACTTCTTTTATCTGAAAAACAACATCAAAATAAAATTAATGGGTGGAATCTTGAAACAGTTCAGTTCAATTCAAAAATAATTTATAATACTTTAATATTCCCAAACGGAATTTAAATGTTACATTTTCCAAAGAAACATTATATAGTGATATTCAAAAAAATAGAAAATTATTAAAAAGTTAATTTATTTCAGAGACTCAGTACGCTAAGTGTAACATCACTTAGATTAATTACACAGACTGATGTTTTCCACCCTTTTTTGGGGTAATTATGATGATTTTCCAATTACATCTAATGAAATACATATTCTAATTTATTTAATATGACTAGATGGCGATGCTGTGGGCAGGAAGGATCTCCTGCAGCTTTCTGCAGTACAGCAGATCTGAAGAAGCCTTTGACTGAAGGAACCCAGTTGTTGTGTTATACACTCAAACCAAGAGGACGCTCGGTGTTGTGCATTACCTTCTTCGTTTTATGAAGAATACTACTTTGCCTGTTAATAATATGACTATAATATCACACCATTCCACAAAGCGGTCCAATAGTTCTCTGTACTCAGTCCTGTATCCATCTCCAAAACACACAATGGCTGCAGTCATCTGAGTATTTCTGCAGATGACATGAATCTGACTGAAATATTGAGGTGTACTGGCAGTCTCACAAACTGTCTATTTGTCAGGTAATCATCAATCCAGGCGCTTGTTGAGCCCTCCAACTGTCCAACTGTTCCTAACATTAGAGTTTCTATCATTAAAAATCTGGCTAAATTGTACTAAATGCACTAAAGAGAAATCAAGGAACAGGATCTTCTCAGTACTCCATGCTTTGTCCAGATGCAGGAGGAAACACTATAAAATATTTTAAGAGGAAGGTACAGTTCAATTCAGTCCAAGTTCAGTTTCTAAGTCCTTCAGTCTTAAATCTCTCAGTAGTCTGTAGTATCTTCAGATGGTCAGGGAGTTTGTACCACAGACGAGGAACTGCAGAGCAGAAGGCCCTTTTGACCATGATGTGCAGTTTTGTCCAGGGAGGAAAAGGGCCGATAGGAACTAGTAGAGCAGAGGGACTTTGTTGATGTCTTTGTTGTGAGCAGTTCTTTGAGGTAGTATGGAGTGTTGCCGTAGATGGATTTGTGGATGAGTAAGGAAGCCTTACTCATCCACTCATCAGTGCAGAGTGAGATGGGAAGCCAGTGGAGGGATTGGGGTGATGTGGTAATGTTTCCTTTGCTTTATCAGGATCCGGGCTGCACTGTTCTGTACGTATTAAAGTCTTTGAATGTGTTTGGATGGAATTCAGTAAAAATGTGCTTTGCAGTACTCGAGTCTTTAGGAGATGAAAGCATGAACAAGTTTTTCACAAAGGAAAAGGAGAGTATTGGATCGAGTTTAGAGATGTTCTTGAAATGAAAAAAAAAGTCGTGCAGAGGTGTTTGATGTGAGTTTAGATGAGGTTGAAATCTCACATCAAGATTAATCTTTGTAGAGGAAAGGTTGAATGTTGTGGCCAGAGAAGATTATCTGATTATCTGATGTGGGGTGCCAACAGGAATAGCATCAGTTTTTGATGTGTTTAGTTGGAGAAGATTTGCATTCATTCAGGCTTTTACTTCCTCAAGACAGCAGTGAGAGTGGAGAGTGATGGCGATGAACATGCAGAGAGGGTAGGGTCTGTTTTGATCTAACTCGTCATCTGCATAACAATGAAAAGGAATAATGTAGTAGGTGATGATGTGACCGAAGGGAAGAATTTAAAGGGTAAACAGAGTCGGCCCAAGGACTGACCCCTGAGGGACACCACAGGTGACTGTGTGAGTGGGATCTTTCTTCCCCTATGTGAATATACTCAGATGGGTCAGAGGGGTAAGAGAGGTACCATTTCTCTCTTACCCCTCTGACCGATCTGAGGGGTAAGAGGGGTAAGAGAGGAACCGTTCCAAAGCTGTCTCAGTAAATCCTGCTGAGTATTAAAGCCGGTGGAGGATGATACCATGATCCTTGTTTTGTGCTAGAAAGCTAATGAAGACAGACATGTGCCTAACCACCCTAAATACAAATAGAAATACAAATATTTCAGACTAATTTTTAAACCAAAAAAAAAAAGAAAATAAAAAAAATTTAGATATAAATGCATAGTTACAATTTATACTGGAACGAAAACTGTTACACTGTTACAGGTGGTACTAGTGGTACAAGTGGTACAGATACAAGGCTGAAGGAATCTGGGAAAATAAAAATCATGTTTAAAATGCACAATGATTTACATTCATTAATGAATTGGTGATAAGGATAAGTTCCAGCTTTATTTGAGGCTGTAGCCAACTACATAAAGACTTCTGCTGGGCTATCTATTGCTTTAACTTCTAGCCTGGATGACTTAATGAGCTTTTTCATAAAGACATTTAATTTTTCTAGAGAACAAAATCTGCTACTGTCAGTGATGCATCACTTAATCCGGTTGCCGTGGAATATCATTTTTCTAATCTTTGTCCTAAGGGACACTGCCCCGCACATTTTAAATGTTTCCCTGCCTCGACACACCTAATTTAAATTAATGGGTCATTAACAAGTTTCTGCTGAGCTTGATGACATGCTGAGGTGGTAATTCATTCAGTCATTTGAATCCTGTGGAGCAAGGACGTCTAAAACATGCTGGGCAGCGGGTCCTGAGGACTGAGACACTGCTGAGCACTGAACATGTACAAACAGGTTTTTGTTTGCTAAGATTATTAACGATGAACACAATAAATGTCATTACAGGTTTTCTACAGCAACTTTATAAGGGCTGCTGTTAATGACAAAGATTGATTGTGCTGACAGATTGTCACTGCAATAAGTTGACATGTTTTTTTCCTACAATGAGAAAACGTATTCCTCCTATGTCACTGTTAATTGCATCAGGATCATACACTAGCAAACGGAAAAGGGGCAGGTCCAATGCAGTATAAGGATGGAGGCTGATATGAGTTCTGAAAGTTTTATATGCAAATCACTTTGACCTGTTGACCTCTTAAAAAAAACTAAACAAAAATAAAACTCACTCGTCCATATGACATCATCAACATGTATTCTAGCCAGACCTTTTCCTTTAAAAACAACTGAAACATTTGATGAAACATGGGAAAACTTGTAAGAATCTGGCAAGCAGCTGTTATCATAACAGTCTACAGCAAAAACAACAACATGAAAAAACACCAGGTGTGTTCTCAATTTATCACTTGAAAGAGGAGGAGCTAGTCTGACTTTCTTACCTTTTCACTTTTCCCAGACACAGAATAAATCTACGGGCTGATGACATGATTTATGGCAGAGAAAAAAAGGCAAATACAACATTGTGATAAATAAGTGAGCCTTTAGCTTTTGAGGATTTTATCTCCTTTATTTGATTTCAGGTGAGATATACAGTGCACTTTTATTGAAATGTAACCTTGTAAAAAGAGAAAAATCTGTTTACTGGAGCCGTTCATGGACACTTGGAATGACTACTGGCTGTAGGACAAAGGCTGGTTATTACTTGCACAGTTTTTATACTTGCCAGGTTTATTTGTCACTCATTTTTTGATCTGGTGTTCAGTTTTTCATCCCACACTCATAGACAATTCAAGGAATATTTAACCCTTGCATGAAAATATAAAGCGTTTGTACAAACTCAAGTTCAACGACCTCCTTCAGTTGGAATATTGTTTCTTCTCTGATGCAGATATGGATTGCTGCATCAGAGAAGAAACTATATGCATGTTTGCTTCAGGCAAAGTCTGAAAGCTCATACATTTTACCTGCATCTAATCTCTAGTGTCCCTGCCCTGCAGATACTCAAAAGGCTGCTTGACAGCTCAAAAGATTGGACTCAATTTTAAAACAAAACTAGAAATAATGCAGGCTGAAAGAAAGAAAGAAAGAAAGAAAGAAAGAAAGAAAGAAAGAAAGATCTAATGGAGGAAGAAGGAGTGGAGGGAGTATTTACACAGAGAGAGGACTATGACTAATACAATGCTTGTTTGGTAATTGGGAAACCAGGATCCTGTGTGAGGAGACAACAGAAGAAACGTAACAAAAATAACAAATAAAATCAATAACACTAAACCATGATAATCCTAACAAAATGTAACACAACAAAAGTAACATAAAACTGACAGTTCATAGGGCGTAGAAAACTAAATCACGAAACAACCCCATAGACAGTCACAGGTTCATCGTTTAAGGTAAAAAAAATAACCAGTTTTGCCTCTAGAGATTTAAAAACTTTTATTAGGTCTAAATTTCTGTTTTCATATAACATATTTGACACTATCAAACCCAGACAAATATATCTAAGTAGAAACTAATTTGCACAGCAACAACAGGTATGCTAAAATGGCAAAAAACCCATCTTTTTCATGACTGTTAGATATTGTTGCTTCTATAAAAAGTCAGCCACTGTGGTTTCTGTCAGTGTTAAAAAATTTTGAAGTCAAACTTATCTCCTTTGAGGTCAGGCTTCCATTTTGTTTTCCTTCCACATTAAACCCAGCTCTTTATCATAAGGTAAATATATTTGGCAGATTTAAAGAATATCACCTGTTAGTCATCAAACTTGTCAGGCTTGCCTCAAGGATGCATGAAACATTGATGAACACTAAAGCAGAGACCTTGTGTTGCAATGATCAAAAATGATTTTGCAAAAACTTGCCTCAAGTGATAGTCTAAAAAAAATCAATGAACTGAAGGTGTTTCCCATGAAAATGAAAATAAAAGCTGCTCATTGAGCAATTTAACCCTTTAACGTGTTTTCAAAGTGATAAAATGTTGCAGGCTGGCGTGCTTTGAACAGGCAAGAAGAGTTTGTTATGTAGAGATTAGGTAGGCAAAAAATACAGAGAAAGATTTATTTCAAACAATGGAGGGTTGTGACTTTTAAAACTAGACATGAATAATCCTTATCATTGACCTTCTTGGAGACATGCGTAAATATCCATTGGGGGGATTGGGGGGGGGCGTAATACACAACAGCCCCGAACAACGACACCTGAATATTAGACATGCAAGCTTTCAATGTAATTAAAAAAAAAAAAAAAAAAACTTCATTGCAAAATTAATAGTCTGGTGCACCAAATAAAAATGATATTAAAGAAAGTAAAAAAACTACATAGGCAAAATAGGATCTGTAGTTTTAATTACATTAAAACGTGATGAATTTGAATTGAATGCAGCTAACTCTGATGTCATTTAACAGGCTCTGTTTGGGAATGAACAAATGAAATGCAATGTGTTTTAGGGGGGCAAACTCTATTTTTCTTGCAGAAAAGAGCCACAACCAAAGGAGTATCCCTCAAGGCAAGCTTGGTAGCTGTGCTTGTGTGTTTGGGTTTGTGTGGGCAGCAGAGACACAGTTTAGCTGTTACACACACTTGGGGAGTGTTTAGTCTTTGTGAGGACCTGATACTGACAATGTTTGGATTTCCCCTTGCTTTAAACCTGACTACAATGTCTTTCACTTTGCTTTAAACATATGAACTTGAAATGAAGGCTCATGCATCTTAGTCTTATTTAATTTTAACCAGGCTGAAATTAATTTATTACCAGTGCTTATTAAAGGCAAATTGGTTCAGTTCAAATTAATTGAATATGTTATAAATTTGAAAAAAAAAGCAAAAAAAAAAAAAAAGGTGAACACGTGCTTTTTTTAAAATTGTATTTAACATTTTCAATAAATCGAACTGAACGAAACTGAACTGAAGGCAAACTGGAACAACACTGCTCATAAATAAGCACAAACAGTAATACAATTCTGGAAAACACATACAAATCTAAGTGATGCTCAAGATGCTTTTTCAGTAAACTTGTTCCTACTAAGCCTGCAAGCAGCAGACAACCTGTTATATAGCTGAGATGGCTGTGGTTGCTTTCTGTTTTTTAACTGTTCTGCCAATTTAAAAAGAAATTGCCGTGGAAGATAGTATAGGCACGGTCAGGCAGCTCAGGCAGCAGTGCATTACAGCCTACTTTAACTAATTTGGTGTTCAACATCAGATCAACAATTTTACGAATTTACTAGAATGTACTCTAATTTCAATTCAATTCAGTTTATTGATATAGTGCTGACTGACAACAAATGTCATCTAAAGACACTTTACAAGACACGTCCAGTTCATACAGTAAATCAGTATATGAAGTCAATCACGTTCAATCAAATCATAGTGCAATCCAATTAGAGTCATGGAATAACATTTCAAAAACTATGGTAAAATGGGGAACTCCCCATGATGTAGTATAGTAAATGAGCAGACAATTCAATCAAAACATTTATTCCTTGGTAAAAGTTAAAGCCCTTAAATGGTCCTTAATCACTCTCAAACTGTTCCCCCTTACTAAGACGTTCTAACTAAAATTATGAACTAACTAAATTTATGAATGCAGCCCCTGGTAACCTACTCATTCAGAGATCTATAATTGTGTAATTACCGTTCCTTGTTTTTTAAACTGTGAAGTGTATTACTGTTTGCTGCTTTTGCCAAGGGATTTCACATTGTTAGACTAATGCTATGAAATGTTTTTGTATATTTTATTTAATGTTGGTGTTTAACAGCTGGTAATCTTAATATATAATAAAATAAAAATAGCTAAGCTAACAACCCTGTATAAAAATGGCGATAGACACCAATTAGCCAAATATATACCCGTTTCTCTGCAGCCAAAATGTTTAAAGATACTTGGAAAAACTCTTCAATAATAGGCTAGAATATTTTTTAAAATAACTTAATTTAATCAGCAAAAGTCAATATGTTTTTAGATCGAAACAGTCAACATCACTGGCCATACTAGAATATAATGAAGGAATAACAAATGTTATTGACACAAAATGCTACAGGTGTAATTGTTGACATTAAAAAAGGTGTTGATACATTCAATGATTTACTGATGAAAAAAGTTTATGCTATACTGTATGCCATTAGTGGGGTATTTCTACACAGTGGCTGAAAGTTATTTGACAAACAGACAACAAACTGTATGTGGTGTTGGGAGATGTGTGTTCAGAATATTTACACATTGCTTGCTGGGTTCCTCAGGGTCGGAGCTGGGTCCCAAATTCCTTATATTCCCTAGATTGAAAACTTTTTAACCAATTTGAATAATAAAGTGAATCCGACTGCACTGTTTAATAGTTAGGTAATTAATTAGAATGTATGTACTTGACTTGAAATCTGTATGATTCCACTGAATTGACTTTGTAAAGTGCCTTGAGACGAGATGTGTTATGAATTGGCGCTATATAAATAAAACTGAATTGAATCAAATATTGTATGTAAATGATTTATTCAAAATAACATAAATCACAAAACTAGTAATATTTGCCAAAGACACAAACATTTTCCATGCTGGAGAGAACGTAGTAAACTAGCTAAATGTTAAAACTGAAGAAATAAGCTAAGTAAAAATGTGGTGTCATGGAAATAAATAAAAAAAGTAATGTTGGAAACTGTTAATCAAACATGGAACTCAGTTTCCAGGTAGATGGGGTGACTGAATGATTGAAGATGTCATTATCTGCACTTGCATTTATTACATGTTAAATACATTTCCATTCAATCCGATATATATATATATAGTACAGAATGCCAAGAGTGTGCGGAGCAGTAATCAAAGCAAAAAGTGGCTACTTTGAAGAACCTAGAATATAAGACATATTTTCAGTTGTTTCACACTTTTTTGTTCAGTATATAATTCCACATGTGTTAATTCATAGTTTTGATGCCTTCAGTGTGAAGCTACAATATTCATAGTCATGAAAATAAAGACAACTCTTTGAATGAGAAGGTGTGTCCAAACTTTTGGTCTGTACTGTATTCTCCCTCTTTTTTTATAGTTACTGCATGATTTTTAATATGATTATGATTTGTAATGTTAATCACTGAAAGCTTCCTGTAAAAGCTTCAAGACCAGAAGTACTTGTATAAAGAGACTTGTCATTTTAGCAGGCAAAGCCTTTTAACTGGGACAAAAAAAGCCCCTTGCTCTGGACTGCATAAGTTGAACGCCAGCCATGTCTGGGAGCATTTATCATAAGAAGAGACTTTTTAAGCTGTGGTTCGCCACTCTAGGATTTTAAAGTTGAATCCTTCAATACATATTACCTTTTTCAGAGTGGAATACGACATACATCTATTGGAATGGAAGAAAGAGTTGAGTGATTGGACACAGCATGTCTCTCCACGTCCACCATGAAGCAAGACGATTCAAAGTGGTTATAATGACAGCCCAAACGGGGAGCCTTGTCTGGGAATGAAGATAAGGCCAGGCTGTGAGTGTGTGTGCTGGGGTACAAGGAGGGTTACATGAGAGCAGATGGGAAGGCGAGCAGGCAAGACAGATGGACAGAGGGGGGGACAGAGACAGATGGAGGTAAAGAGGAGGAGGAGCGAGCGATTGCATAATAACACCAAAATGGCCATGATTGCTCACTGTGGCATACTTCAAAGCATGGCACCCATCACAATTTATCTGTTCCCCTTTCTCTTTTTTAATCAGACGTTTTACTCATTCCCTCTCTGTTCTTCCTGTTTCACAAGAAACACATTTATTTTCAGAACACTTAAAGAGAACAGCCACATACAGATTAAAAAAACGTAGAGATTAAATAAAGTGAAAGCAAAAAGACTTGACAAAAAGTAAAAAGGCCACACGGTGGTAAATGAGGGAGAACACATAAATAAAAGGTCTTTAATTTACCACACAGCTACATATGGTTCTTGCTGGAGCAAACTGGACTCTTTTGTAAACATGAAAGTGTAATGGTGTCTTTAAAAATGTGTGGTGACTTGTGGAGCAGTGTAAGAGTAGTTTTAAACAAACATGACTTTGGTGTAGAGTTGTCTTTGTGTATCACATAGATCTCTCTCTTCCCACCTAAACTAAGACTGCACCATAACATTGGTACATAGACAAATCATAGGTGGATTTTCCAGGGTTTTAAAGAGGTCTATAGGGGTGTAAGAAGAACACACTACACTTCCCATCAGCCATGACAAATCATAAAAGTTACTATCTAGAGTTTGCTCAAAGGTTTCTTGGAGAGAATTTAGTGTTTCATCAGCATAGTGCCAGCACACCTCTGTCCTGTGTGCTGTGTGGAATAGCCTGATAGCAGCATTAGGAGCTTATCCATGATGCTTGGCATGAACATTGTCAGATAATTTTTATTAATTAGTTTGTTCATGGCTACAATCTCAATGCATTCGCACCAGTGGCACTGCTTCCTGAAGTTATTGTGAAGATCTCACAAAGGATCCTGCAATGAATAATCCACAATCTCCACACCGATAAATAAAATTTCATGGTCAAGATATGATTGTACAAAGAATCTGGCATTTGCTGAATGAATGAAATGCACAACTCCAAATTGCACATAGTCTCTTAGCTTAGACCTTTTCAAGCTGTGGTTTAAATACAAAAAGGCATTTGTCACACCTTCAAAAAGACATCCCTGATTTGCATTTAGTAATAAAAAGGGAGGAGGAGAGGGAGGAGGAAAAAAGTGTGAGCAATGGTTCATAGGGTTCAAATTATTGTTAAATTAACAGGGCATAACAAATCAAATTTCGTAAGTTAAAAAATACATTTATCATTTAACTCCCGTACTTAGTGAGTTTACTGGTGAGTCAGATTATATTTGACTGAACAGATATCCAGCAGTTCTTGTCACAATATCCTTTTGGCCCTCCAATGCCTGCATACCAGACATACACACTTGATATGCATCTAAAGATCCTATTGTTACAGAACAGTATGATATATTTATTCTGCAAAAAGGCAAAACACTGGTAGCTTCAACACTTCTACTAAACCATAGCAACAGCAAACACAAAAGTGTTTTTTTTCCTAGTTTTGTTCAATTTAGAGATTACCTATATTAATCCATTTATTTTGGGTACATAATTAGGTAAATCTCAGCCTCTTTCCCTGTACATTGTTTAATCTGGAAGAAGCCAACTGAGAAAACGTACTTTAATTTAGCAACGTGACTGCTCTGACAAACTTTGGGATACAAAAAGAATGTCATGGTTATGAACATTTACATGTTTGAGGAAGCTGCTTTGGTTTTGTTTGGTTCATTTAGCAATAAATTGTGGTGTTTAGTACTGTGCAGCCTTTAAAAAAAGCTTAGTAATCTTCAGCTTGAGTTCTTTTTTCTGTTTTAGGAGTCGTTATACGGTGCTGGTTCCACTCTGTTTCTAAGTTTAATCTTTCATCTTCTCTGCTTAAAAGTTTACTTTTGATTGCCTCAGCATCTGTTATATTATTTCCTGCATCCAGTCAATAACCTCAGAGAACAAACAGGCCTTTGTCAGATTCTCTGCACATCATCAGCCACATGTTCATGGCACTTGCCTGCGTGCAGTTTTGTTTTAAACAAAATACTGTATGTTACACATTTCTAAATAAGATTGTATAGAAAGCTTGACACCTTTCTTTACCTCAAAGTAGAATCCAATGTACAGACTCGACCTTAGCCTTATTATTTTGAACTACCCCTTCTGGACTATTGTTGTGGACTTCCATTTCTCCAGGAAATAAAGGCTAAGAATCTAAGAGTACAAGACAGACGAATAAATGCTGGAATCCACACAGAAGTTGAGACAAACTAGAAAAGATGGGAGGAACCCTGGTGGCTTAAAAAGGGGTCAGGTAATTATGAAACTTGGTGAAACACAAACACATAAGGGCAGTATCAGGGAAACACCTGAGGGAGGAGCTAAGTAAGAGACAACAACTACGGCAACCAAAGCACAAGAACATGAAAGTCCTCAATAAGGGTGGGATCCAAGACGTACCTAGCAGGAACCCAAGTCTGTTCCTCGAACACTATCACTGTCAATGAGGTACTGACGTCCACGCCCATGACAACAAACAGCCAACAGTCACCAAATGGTGAAGTCAAGGCTCCCAACCACCAACCTGATTATGAGGAGAAGAGGGAAGGATTAGAGAACTTTCACAGAAGGGCTTTAGGTGACCTATGTGGAAAGTAGGATGAACCAGGGAAGTGACAGTCCGACTGTCAAAGGATTCAAGGCCTTGAATATTTAGGAAAAGGCTTCACAAAGCACGAACCAGGTGCGGTGGCATCGTTGGACCACAGCCTTGGCGGAAGGCACGCCAACCTCTCGCTTGAGAACATGAAACAACAAAGATTGGTAACCATAGACACATTTAAAATGAGACAGCCCATGGAAGAGCAGGATACTGAATTGTGTGCATATTCCAGCCAAATAAGTTTTTCACTTGATGCTGATGGATTCTGAGTTGTGAAGATTTGTACCCCGTCTCCAACTCCTGGCTAAGGCATTCTGTTTAGTTATTAGATTGAGGATGGTGTGCAGATGACGAACTGATGGTGGGCCCTAGAAGACAGCAAAAGGCCTGCCAGAACCTGGAAACAAACTATGGACCCCAGTCTGACACAACATCTTTAGGAGAACTATGTAGGCAAAAGACATTAGCCAGAAAAACTTTAGCCATCTCTTTAGCGGAGGGAAGTTTGGGCAGAGGGATGAAATGCACCATTTTGCAAAAATGTCAACTACGGTGAGAATCACAGTATTACCTTTAGAGGGCGGCAGTCCTGTGATAAAATCTAAGGTGATGTCTGACCAGGGTCGTTTAGGAACTTAGAGAGGATGAAGAAGACCAGAAAGTGGCTGGCAGGTGTCCTTATGTCGAGTACAGGTAGGACAAGCAGAGATGTACTCCAGAACATCTGTCTCCATGGAAGAGCACCAGATTACTCAGTAATCACCAGCGGCGGATGGTCCTATGAACTCCAGGATGACAAGAGCAAGGGACGCATGAGTCCACTGGATCACAGCCCCTCTGACATGAGGGAGACGAAAAGGTGAGTAGCAGGGCACACCTTGGGAAGGTTCAGTCCATCAGTAGCCTGCAACCCAATTTGCTCCACTTCCCAGGACACAGCTCCAACAATGCAGGTGGTCAGTAGGACAGGTTCAGGGTCATTAGATGGACTTTTCAGGATTGTCAGATGGAACAGGGCATCCAGTTACGCATTCTTTGACCCTGGGAGACAGGAGACAGTAAAGCTGAAACGCGTAAAAAACAGGGCCCAAACTGCAGTACATCAATGTCTCACTTAGAAATAAGTCACATATCATCCTGATTTGTCTTGTATGAAGATGAGTATTAGATTAATGGAAATCTAATGTAAATTTGATCCATAAACTCTACAAATTTAATCTAATAAATAATTCCCACCAAGTACGAAGTCGTGACTGATTCTTTATCAAAAATATATTCCTTACTTTTGGCAAATCTTGAACTCTCAGCTAGCTTAATGGCGCCAGGGAAAATTTTCAATCTAATAAACACCAATGATCCTGCATGCAAAACTAATTCATCAAACTAGTTTAAACTATTTCATTAACCTTTTAATAGTAAAACACAAATCTAAATGTCATGCTACATTCTTATGCAAAAAAACATGTTTTTAAGGCAACAATCACTACAAGCCTTTTGATTCTATTAAACAGTGTTAAAGCTCAGGAAGGGAGGTGCTGAGCATTACCATGAAAGCAAAAGCATGAACAAACCTGGTAGGTGGGCAGAGTCAGGCAGAACTAACCTCTGAGCCTATGGGCGGGGCCACAGTTTCTTCATTCCAACCCATCTTAGTGTACCTTAAACTGCAAAACTGTTAACATGCACCTTCCTCAGAAACAAGCTGCTTCTTAACTCTCCTGAAAACTCAAAGTTTTAATCAATCTGGGATGTAGAAACATTATTCTAAACATGGATTATTGTGTCATGCAACATATAAACGAACATTCATTTCAACAAAACAAAGACAAAACATCAAAGACAGACAAATGGCCAAATATGAAGCTTAAAGAATTCAAAGAAATTTTTAACAATCTCTTTTTAAAATATGTTTTCTCAGCCATATCTTTTAATGCTGTAATTGATCAATTTTGTTATGACTATCTTCAGGATCCTGTTTTAAGATGAGTGCACATAGTCCAAAGAGATCTCAAACTACTTAGAAGCACAGCAGCAGTTTTCTCTAACATGAATCCATATTCACTGATACTGAAACTCTTTGCCAATTCTTTGTACTGTAACTCTGTAATAATAATAACTACAATCCTCAGGGTTATTGTTATAGTTCTCTTTTTGTTTGGCTCAATTTGATCCCAGCTGTATTCAATAATTCCTCTGCTCAGGTTAAATGCAAAGAAGTATTTTAAGTCGGCATTGACGTTTTTATGCAGTATTTAACTTAACCAGAAATTAAGCTAAGAAGCTTGAATCCAAACTGGACTTTGTTCCCACATAACGCTTCAAAAGGAGAACCAACATCCTTTTCTTTAATTTAGGCTATTTAAATTTTGAGAGTTGGGGAGAAAATTATTACTAGAACCCCGCTTTAATCTATCTAAATGCTGATAAATGTTCCAATATTTTATTTCTTAGTAATCTGAAAATACCTTGTGTACCTTTGTACTCCTAGGTATTCTTTTAATGTTTAAACCCTACAAAATCAAACAAGGAGACTGTAGTTTGAGCCAACCATCCTCTTTAGTGTTGAGAGAGCCTTTATTCCTTTTCTTTCCCTAAAATAAAGGATTTTACTTGTCTTTATTCCGTTATAAAGAATCCTAGCTTTGGCTCCAAAAAAAAAACTTTTTCAGCCCCAGTCTTTTTTTCCCCGAGTAGAAATTTTTGAGTTTTTTTTGCATTTAAATCCAAAAAAAAATGTCTGGAACTTATCATTGGCTTAGATCTCTTTTTTAATAGGTAATTGGTCTACCTTTTAATTAAGTATTATAATTTTATGGACCCAAAAATCTATGTCTCACAGGTTCAGGAGTCCAAGGGAACCACAGGTTGAGTACTGCTGCATTGAAAAAATGATGCTAGCTTTCTGCAGAAATTGAAGGATTGGTTTAAATATCCCCCGGACCTATTAGTGTGTTTTTTTCTGGCTTGGACAATAATCAGATTTAAAAAATTGCAATCACTAGTTCACAGCCCCTAATTTGCCTTTAAAATATATTTGCTCCTATCCCCGTTCTAAGAAGCTTCAGACAAACATTATGCTTAAAAAAAAAAAAACAAGAAAAAAACAAAAAAACGATCTGTTTTAAAATAAAGAAAAAAGCATGCTTAAAAAAAATTTGGTACCGTGGTGGGAAAAAAATTCCGCAGTTCCGAAGGCCTTTTCTATGCAGTCTTTTAGGGAAAATCAGATTAGTTTTTTTTTGTGGTACCACTGTCCAATCAGACTCTTTCTTACCTTTAAAAAAAAACCCCAATTTTTTTCCATTTTATTTTTTAAAAGGTTTTTTTTGCCAAGGAAAATGTGTTTAAAAAACCAATTTTACTCTCAAAAAGGTTTTTTAAAAATTTTAGCTGGTGATATCTTAGAAAACAAGAAGTGTTTTTTAAATTCCCCATGCAACACAGAACTGATTAGGTGTTTTTTCCCCCCAAAAAAAAAATAAAAACCCAAAACGAAACTGTAGAAACCAAGCCTTTCATAGTTTTTTTTCGGACCTGATATAAAAGGTACAGTTTTAAATCAAAAAACGCTGCATGAATCAGAAAAGGGAAAAAAAAAAATAAAACAAACTCTCTTCCCAGCAGTTTTTGTGAAAAAAAAATTTAAATTTTTTCCATTTCCTTTTTTTTATATAGCGCCCAAAATCAGGTACATACATTCCAGTTAATTCCTAACCATTGCAGAGTGGCAGTCAAGTTAGTTATTTTTTCAAATTGGATAAAAAAATTTTTCTGCTTAAAGGAAACCCCGCAGATTGCATCCAGTCAGTGACTTGCAGCATTTTTCCCCCCTCCCGGATGAGCATGTAGAGACCGTGGGCAGTCACTGGCGTTGACTTTGGCAGCAATCCCTGATCCTGAGGGATGCATGTAGCGACAGTGGAGAGGAAAAAATCCCCTTTTTAACAGGAAGAAAACCTCCAGCAGAACCAGGCTCAGTGTGAGCGGCCTCCCGCCACGACCGACTGGAGGTTAGAGAAGAACAGAGCAGGGACACAAAAGAGACAAAGAAGCACTGATCCAGAAGTACTTTCTATGGAAAGGGAAAATAAATGTTAATGGATGTAGCTCTTTTAGTCGTTTCACCTAGAAAGAAAGAACAGATAAACTCTGAGCCAGTTTTCAAGGTTAGAGTCTGAAAGAGAGCACATAGAGTTAGTCACAATAAAAGCTCAGCCAGTAGCCATGTCTAGGAGAGAGAAAGGGTTAAACAATGAAAGACAGGGCCATGTGGATCATCGGTAGAGGGTGAGCATTAAGTTGTTGCCAGCAGAAGCTCGGACAATGCCCCTCTCCAGAAAGGTGTCACAGGTAGACACAGAGTAAGGCCAGGTTTAGCTTCTAGGAAGAGAAAAGAGAGAGAACAAAGTTAAAAGCTGAAATAACAGCAAATAATGCAAAATTGGAGAGTAGAGTGAGAATGTAGCAAAGAGGGTGAAAGTGGTCATTATGTTCTCCAGCAGCCTAAGCCTATAGCAGCATAACTACACAGAAAGTTTCAGTTCAGATTATTTAGTTAAACGGCGCTTACAATGAATTTGTACTTTCCATAAGCGTAAGTTAGCACTTGCGGACAAAAACTGCACCCCACTGTAAGTACTGTGTCAGAGACTGTATGAGGACCATCTGCAGTAAACTAAGCCTGTTTTAATGAGGTTTCTACCCATTAGATTTATGGGATACAAACTCTGACAACAGAAAACAATGCCTGAGGGAGAAGCCCATCAGGTGTTATGCATGCGCTGGGTTTTAAAAATGCTCCTTCATGAGATCTGTCCTGAGAATGACATAGAAACACATGGTTACTGCTGAGTGTTGGAGATGTTGTAACTTCCTCTGCTTTTTGAAAACTTTTAATAACTAGAATAATTGACCCTGAATATTCCACAACGAAAGAGAACTTGTTTCTCTAAAAGAATTAACTGGAAAGTATCAAATGAGCTAAGTTATCACCCTTTTGAAAATACTTTTCTAACCCTAAAATAATATTTTAACTCGCTATATCTGTCAACGTCAAGCAAGTGTGTCACATGAGCAGCGGTTAATAAGCGTTCTTCGTTGCAGAAAATAGGAAAAGATTTATGTGTTGGACCACTTGTTTGCTGAGTATTGGGCCTTTTCCCCTTTTCTGGACACCACCAGGCCTTCCGACATCATCGGCCATTTTGTATCCAGTATTGTCCGCCACTACAAATCCCAGTGGGCACTGTGGCTGGTAGGACGGGGACGTCCCAAGTCTGACGTCACAAGAGGTCTGACGTCACACGAGGTTATATATGGAAGGCGGGCGCTTTAAACCTTGCTTTTCAGCTGGGGACCTCAAGGTGACCACGCAACTGGAGCAGCAACTCTGGAGACGAGATCCTGAGTGGACTTACATTCTCCCGTTGGCCAACGAAAAGAACGTTCATGACAGAAATTCCTGGAATAAGAAGGCCAGAAATTTCAACTTTACCGATCGAAGGTGTTAGTTTAACACGTAACCAAAAAAACCACGGAGTTTCAAGGAGACGGATCGCCACCTTTTTTTTTTTTTTGTTCTAGTCGACTGCTGACGGTCAGATAATATTTTTCTCTTTCGCCAAGGAGGCCAAAGGATGAAGATTGACCGCTCTTCCCGAAGTTAACCGTGGACGCACGTTAACTTCCAACTTTCCCCCTCCTCCTCTCCCCCTCACGCGGGCAGCCCTGAAGAATTGCTCCACAAAGTAATACCCATCTTTTATTATTTTCTTTGATTTCTTTATTTGAAGTAGTCTGGGCAGGGTAGAGAGAGATAGGATTTTTAGTGCGATCACGATCGCAACTTATAGTCTTATGAAATTGTATTTGCACGCAACATTGTATTGAGTGCTGAGGCCGCCACGTCTCACAAGTAGTGTCTTTACCGGGCGAACACCGGAGCGCCGGTAATACTGGACTACGACAGTAACCTCATGGTGAAATTCACCATTTTCTTTGTTCCAACTTTACTGCTTGCTAACTTGCCGCCACAAGGTTTATGACTCTTTGTCTAAGGTGAGTTTACAACTTTGCTTTGGGAGTTTTATGACAGCCCGTGTCCCGCTGGGCCATGCTATCTGGCGGGCTGTTTTCAAACTTCGTTCAACACCACATTCCTTTGTCATATTACCACTTTTGCCATAACTGCTGGTTGATTCAATACTCGCACACTGCTGTTTTGCTTTATTTTGTTAGTTAGATATTTTACCCTTTTGTGTAGAACTTTGCATGTTTGAGTAGGTGAAGATTATTGAATCGTAGAGTTGATTGTATCAGGCTGATTGATTAAATAAATTTTCACATAGATAAAGAGAAGGCGTTTTGTGTTTATTTTGTGCAAGAGTGATTTGTCAGTCAAAATAGTAAAGTAATAGCAAAGTTCCCCACGTTTCGGCAGAAACGGTTGATTAAACAGTGACATTTAATAATTGTAATTATCAGAGGCCTTGAGCCATAATTACAACACCAGAGGACAGCTCTGGTTTCAATTCATAAACGAGGATTTTGGTTAAGGAGTTAAATTTATCGGATTATGATTTTAATTATAATTCTTGATAAATATTCAATCAATAATCTATAATTACAACATATGCAAATGTGTGTGTTTGTACGTTACCCCCATCAGTTTCTTAACACTAGGACTCCCAGAATTCTAACACTACTAGAACTCCCAAGCCCGTCAATTTGACGGCGAGCATTTTGGATGCGAGGGCGGTGGTGACTTCATCGCATTAATGCTATAAAATTTTGTTTTTGACAAGAAGTAATAATAGTATTTGATCAAAACCTATTATGTTTTATTTTTATTTATATATTGTACTGAAAAATTATACAAAGTAGCTTTACTAATCTGACCAAAAGCTGGACAGCTCCATGTTATGCCCCCCTTTCACTTCGCGGACATAAACTAGCCCTAAAAATGCCTTCAGCTCATCCACACTCATGTCCAAGGAGAAATCATCTCCTAAAACTCTGCGGGCCACAGCCACACTGCAGCCGTGAATGCGGATAAGCATTTCGGCATCCACCACGCAGAGGAATGCGGTCTGGGCATCTTGGATCTGGCGCTTTGTCAACATGTTCCTGCTCTGACGTCTCCCTCTACTTTCTTCCTCACCTACCACTCTCCACACAGTGCCATCTTTTCCTATCTCCTCCTCCTTCCCAGGTGTGCGCTCGTCTTGCGATGAAAACGCTGTAAAGCTCGGAATAGGTTGTTGTTACTGGGCTACTATATCTATGACCTAATTTATTGTTTATTTCTATGTTCATTATCAGCATCTTGATTTGTAGTTTCTCTCCTGCCAGGGAGCTGGATTACTGGGTTTATAGCTGGGCACTGGGCACCTGGCTCGTCTCCCTATCTCTGAACCTGCGCTGATTGTGGCACTGTTGCTATAGTTTATATATTATTAGTTTACCAATCTGTAAACTGGTAAACTAATAATATATTATTATATTATTAGTTTACAATTATATTAGATATACAATCTGTAAACTGGGGCTGCACGGTGGCACAGTTGGTAGCACTGTTGCCTTGCAGCAAGAAGGTCCTGGGGTCTTTCTGCACGGAGTTTGCATGTTCTCCCCATGCATGCGTGGGTTCTCACCGGGTACTCCGGCTTCCTCCCACAGTCCAAAGACATGCCTGTTAGGTTAATGTTTGTGTGTTGCCCTGTGATGGACTGGCGACCTGTCTAGGGTGTACCCCGCCTCTCGCCCATAGACTGCTGGAGATAGGCACCAGCTCCCCCGCGACCCACTATGGAATAAGCGGTAGAAAATGACTGACTGATGACTGACAATCTGTAAACTATAGCCTAAAATGATAAAATCGTTACATAGGCTAGTCTTTAACTACCTTGAAATTATGCGCCACAACCTCCTGCTAACGGGACGACTTGTGTTTTTTTAGCTGGGGGAGGTTCACTCTCTGACCCGCTGTGACTGGAACTGAATACTGACCAAGAGCCGTGAGAATCCCTCTCGACCCAGAATCACGAACATCTAATTTTTGAAGCATTTCCAATGCCTCTTGAGCAGAAAATATCCTTCTGGAAGCCATTTGTAGGATGCCAACAATTTGACTGCGTTCTAGAGTGGTGGTTGCTAGGCAACGCTCACGCATATACTCAGCTGCAGAAAAAAACTATCAATGTAAATAATAGGGCCGTCAAATTAGCGGCTGTGGTAGTTAGAGGTAGAAATACTCAGGTCTTTTATTTGCTTTGTTATTTTTAAAAACGTCAGGATGAATTCAGGATGCCGGGAAGATAAGAGTTTTAACAAACCAGAGTTATGGCATGTCAAACTTTCAAAACCGTCAAATTGATGGCTCTGGGAGTTCTGGTGTTAATCGCTCCAGAGTCAGACTGTCTGGCACACAGTCCTCTATCAGTCCAAAAAAAAACCCAGGCCCTTCCCAGGTGTGTTGGTGGGACATTGACTCCTTCCTTGTCCCCTTTATCTTCTCCAGGAGGGAGAAAGAACCTTGCTCCGTCCTGTTTCTCTTCTGCCCGCATAAGATGTGCTTTCAATATAAATCCAGTGTATCGCTCTTCTGGCTCTGACAAACAGCATGGATCGTTGGCCATCTCAGTGGGTTTGGGGCCAGACTTCTTCTGAGTTTCATTCTGGTGGAAACTCACACTGTCATCTGCAGCAGGCAGGCAGGCCCTCTCTCTTTCAAGCCATGCTGAAGAAGCATCTCTGGTGGAGTAACCATGGGAAGGGCAGGTTTCTAAAGTCCAGACTCAAAAACACAGATGTTGCACTCATATCCCATGTGTGTGTGTGTGTGTGTGTATGAGAGACAGAAGAAAAAGTTTAGTATAGGTTCAGATTTTGCACACAGAAATATTATCAGTCAGTCAGTCAATTGTCCACATGCCTGTCACTTCCTTCAACAACATGCACTATGCTCCTTTCTAAAAAACTTTCTTTTCCCATCTCTAATGTCCCTTTTCACTTTTACCTTCTTGTCCAACTGATTGCAGTATTTAAGACAAACAAAACTACCTGCAGGAAAGTTTTAACTCTTTAACCCCTTAATTGATGCACTCTGTGCTTGTTAATCTTTTTTAAACTATTTAACTTATTTACACTCAAACTTTCACCCTGTGGAAAACCAAACTTATCTTCCCAAATTAAGGCACATTTAACACAATCATCCCCACCTTTTCCTTTCATTATTTTATAAATCGCAGAGTCTGGAGAAGGACCCACCGCTGATGCCTTTGAGGTTCTGGAACCATTTTTTTACCTGTTCAGTGGCATGTCTACCGTCTGGCTTTTCTCCTTTATAAGGGGGAGAAAATTGCTAAAAACCACCCGCAAAACCCTTTGTTTTGCTTTATCTTATTGTTACCAATAAGAACCTCCCTGTATTCCTTACAGGGTAACCTGGCCCTCAGTCGATGTCCTCCCTCTCCCAACTCCGGAACCTAATTAATTAGTTAGGAGACGATGGTTAATGTGTAATAAAAAAATAATAATTATATAATATCATACAGAGCAACTTCTCACCCAGATATATTTGCAGATCAATAGTTCAATAGATCCGATCAGCCAGAAGCCGCAGGCAAGCACTAGGACTCCCCTCCATGAAATGGAGGTGGACTGAGGACAACGTCTTCAGGCTATCCAGGCTTCCGTGTCCCCTCCTACGGATTCCTATGGCACGTCGGATCCTGTTCGTGACGCCAAAATTGTTGTGGATTTTCTTATCAAAGTGGGAGAGAAGACAACTCATTAACAAGAGAAAGACCAGACTTTGTCTTTATAAGTTTATTCAAAGGCATATCAGGGTTTGAAGACTCTGTCACTGACCAAGTCAGTGAAGCAGAGCCCAGAGCAGAATTTACAGACAGTATTTAAACAGTATGTGGGTGTTACCTCAACTTAAAAGAGTTTTAGAAATATGGTCCCCTAGACCCCACCTCGGGTCAGAGGTAACAAAGTTATTTATGAGAGCACCCATCTACCATCCCTTGAGATATAACCCTTCAGGGAGTGTTAACCATAAACCTCCTGATAATGAATTTACAGACCAACTCCTCTAGGGTAACAAAACACAGAGGTCAGAGGGGAGAGAGGTAAGGGAAGTTCAGAGCATTAAAAAGAATTTTCCCATAACAGTGGCATACATGTTATCTCATACAAGTGAATAGGAGAAGGTTGAAAAACCAACTCTTTAAGACTAAACAGAACCATCTGTCCTAAACCTGGAGGCAGAAGAGAATAACACAGAAGGGTTTGAATACTTTTATCAAATCCTGCAGAGTATCTAGTAGAAAAGAAAGCAAGGCACTAAAATTTTCCATTACACAATCCAAGCAGGAAGGCATCCTGCACCAGGAAGGGATCCAACCACTGTCTGCAGGGAAGGGGGGGAAAATCAATGGCGTAATCAGCCACACTTCTTATGTCTTGGTGGAGATTCACCAGAGCTCCTGCCGCCTCCGGACTGGGAGGCGATCATTTGGCTGAGCTGGTTGTTTAAAAAAGCTTGGAACCGCCTTGTGGTTCAGCCAGGGATTTTACCTCCTGTTGCAAAGACGCAATGTCTCTCTTCTGTACTTGAATGTTGTGCACCTGATGCCTAATGGCCTGCCGAGTCTGTTGGATTCATGTTGGCTAGTTTGTACTGACAAGAACTCAGAGTAGAATCCAATGTACAGGCTTGGCCTTTATTACTGGAGAAATAAGAGTCCACAACAATAATCCGCAGTCTAGAAGGGGTAGCTCAAAATACTAAAGCTAAGGTCGAAAATAAGGGAGGAGCCAAGAAAGACATTAACTACGGCAACCTAAGCACAAGAACATGCATGACAATTGTGCAAAAAACATGAAATATACATCTGCATTTGGCATTTTTTTGTAAAAATGCAAGATGTCCACACATACACACTATGAACCAAAATTGGATAACCCAAAATAGCTGTTTTGACAACAGTAACTGTCCTGTGCCCAAGCAGAACTCCTGAGGATGCATGACTCCTGCACAGAAACATAAATATTTAAGCCTGTGCAGCAATCGTTTTAGCAACGAAGGCTTAATCAGCATTTGAAATGTCCTTTTTATGTATCTTAATATAATGTAAATGATAATGCTAATGGCATAACAGTAATTAAAATATTGCACAGTATTTTACCTCAACAATCAAATCTTAGAGGCCTTAATTTGTAAACATAAAAATCATGGACAACAGAATAAAGAAAATAATATCTAGCAAATGCATCTCAGCATAATAATTTACTAATTGATGTCTGCAAAATAAATGGTTAGAATCGTGACCATATGCTCCTTTATAGACTTGTTTGTATCCTGGAATCAAATGTCTTGACTGGTCAGGACTTCATTCCTTAGTGGGCATTGATATACTGTGGCAAAAAGCTCCTCATAGTTTCAGGCTGAGTTTGAGAGAAGCTGTGCAAGGCCGAGTGGTGAGTGGTCAGGGCAAAGGCTGGGCTTGGACCTATAGATGGAAATTATTATTCATTCATTCTTTGCACACTGACCAGGGATAGGCTCACCTCAAGGTCAGGGAGCTGTGAGTGGAATACTCATTGGGAAGTCTGGGCTTATTTTTCACATCTCTGCAGATTCCTCTCCATCGTCTCACACATGAGGGAAGATTGTGTGATGGAGCCAGTGTGTTTTAGAAATCTTGCAAATAATGGGAAATCTGCCAATTTTAGTTGTGTTTTATTCTTTTGCATTGTCTAAATTGTCACAATTAATTGAATTTTACCCTTGAACATACAGTATTTCATTTTTGGTGCTGCAAGTGAAATCTGCATTTGTACCCCTAATTTATACAAAAATATTGTTACCATCCCCTAGGTTCCTTAATTTGAATGCATTTTCTGTGTGTTTGTATTTTTTGGGGGGTAGAAGTCAAGTGTGGGAGTCTCATAGGCAATTTTGCATTTTATTTGAATATTGAATGCTATCATAATGTATGTATAATGTACACTGTAAACCCAACACAATCGTGCTGACAGAAAACACAAAGAAATGCTCACACAAAGGAGATCCCAGGAAGATCCCAGGGAGCACTGGCAAACGTTCTCACAGGGTGAGGTAAACATAAACAATGCACAAAGCAATACACAGTCTGTTCTGTCTAAACTGATGCTGTTCACGTTTAATGTATTATTTATTGTAATATGGCTGATGAGAGCTATGCAGGTAAATAAAATCTGGACAGAATACAGAATATGTAAGCTGCTCTAGTCTGTCAGAACATCTGTAAGCAGCTGTAAAAGACTTCAGACTGGGGTGGAGATTAACCTTCTACCAGGACAACAACCCCATACATACAGCCAGAGCAGCAATGAAATGGTTTAGATCAAAACCTATTCATGTGTAAGACTGGTCCAGTTAAAACCTATACCTAAATCCAATTGAGAATCTTTGGCAAGGCCTGAAATTTGATTTTAACAGATTGATTTTAACAGAGTTTAACAAAGATTTGCAGAATTAATTGCAGCAGAAGGTTGTTCTACAAAGCATTGACTAAGGGAGGCTGATGTAAGTGCAAATGTATGTCCCTCTTTTCATATTTTCATTAAAAATATAAATCTATGTACCAATCTTGAATACTTCTTTTGCACAACAAGTATGCACTATTGTGAGATGGTGAATCACCTAAAATTCTAATACAATTGAGGTTTGTGGTTGTAATGCAATAAAATGCGAAAGTTCAGCAGGTATCAATATTTTTCATATGCATTGTACATTATTACAACTGCTACAATAAAGGCATTTACTTATCAGAATGTGTTTATGTGTGACAAATTCATTAGCACAGTCATATGTTTATGTTAACTAGTAAATATTTATATTTTTCATCTGGCGCCACAGAGGGCTTTATTTGCATATCTGTACATGTCATTCAAGTTAGTGTGGGAAGAAGCTGGAGTACCTGGAGAGAATCCACGCATGTACTGGGAGAACATGCAAACATTATGCAGAAAGGGGTGTTGACTTTTTACTGACCCAAGCATGGTCAAGGTGGTCTTTTTGGAAAGTGGAAGACAGTAATAAAGGTTGTGGTATTCGCAGCCGGTAAAACATTTATTGAATCACAATTCTGGTAATTAACTATTTTCATTTTGAGAACTGTGTCTAAAAACCCTTTAGTAAAAATTGTTTTTGTCTGAATAATCAAAGGTTGAAACTTTTTACAATGGATTTACAGTGAGTGCCCAGTAAACGCCAGGAAGACACCTGACAGATCAAGCAGTGCATGAGCAGCTTAAAACATAGAAAAACTCAAGTTGGGAAGAACTGCTGTGATACATGAAGTGAAGTTTCTAGAGACATTGTTCAGCCAAATGTATGGCTTTAAAATCAAGGAACCCAAAAAATGATTGCAACCGACAACTGAAAGCAAGGATCATAAATGTAAATTCAATTAAGTATTTCATGCAATTTTTGTCAGTTTTTGGGTAAAAGTGTTTTTTAACATTTTGGCAAGTTATAGGTTTGATAAACCATGTCTTAACCTATAGTTATTGTGTATGGAAATCAAAGATATTTTATCAGCATTACAGTTGAAGGTTTAATGCCTTTTGCTACCTTTTACAAATCACTATACATTTTAGGAAGTAACCAGACTTTTTTCTTCTAAAGTTATCACAGCTCTTAATCACTTAAGTTTTCTCACTTTCAGGGATTGAAAAAAATGTATTTCATAATTTCATCTGTGCACATGATATTAGCAGGAAAAAACTAAACAAATCAGGTTTTTGCTTGCATGGTTTGTTTGGAGTTTTTGTTAACATAGAAACAAGATGCAAATACAGTAAATCTGAGGAAAAAAGGTTTGATGTTAGGATATAGGATTTACCATTTCTGTTACACTGAATAATGAGTGATACGTGTTCTTTATGTTCTTGCACTGCAAGAAGTATGTTAAATCATTTACAGTGGTTTTCAAAATTATTAATACCACTTACACTTTTCCATATTTTTGCAATGTTACATCCGCTAAGGTCATACAATATTGGGATAATATGTGATATTCTGATAAATAAAAATCTGAAAAGTGTGCCTTAATCACTGGTGTACTTGATTATGACTAAACACGTTCTACAAGCAGCATACTGCGTGTTAACACCGCTACATTCAACTCTCCTGAAGTTCGTAAATATTTGGGACTTTCCTGTCAGCTCTATGAGTTTAATAGATAAGTCCTTACTTCTGACTTTACGTTGCAAATCCAATTTTACCATGTCCAGCTCTCCACATGCGTTTGCTCCCTCCATTGCTGCGTTCTGAACGCAGGTTAAAAACATTGATTAGAAGCACTGTTGGCTTGTGGGTCGTGTAGTTTGTTTGACTCGCATTATAGTATAGGCTTCTTGGAAAAAAAACTACACAATGGCGGCATCGATCCAAGTTTTTTTTTTCTTAAAGTTTATAACAAAGTCTAAGTTTTACATTTCCAAAGAAAATTGATCCTAGTTTGTTTTCCCTCCTATTGGTTAGCTCCCGCTCCGTCTGCTCCTGTACATTTTTTATCCTGTACCATCCCTATCACGTGATCTTTACTAATGTTGTCTCCCATCCCGCGGGATTCCCAGGGGAATCCCGTGACCCGTGGGATTCACGAAAAAAATGTCAGCCTCTAGTGCACACACACGATGAGCAACTCAGAAAAATGATGGAAGTGCTCTGTAGTCACTTCTAATTTATTTTTTCTATGTGAAGTCATACTGATCACACAGAATTTTTCACCGTTTCATTTTCATTTGTTTTCTACCACTTGTTGAGATTATATTTCTTTTTTCTCTTAAATAAAGTTTATTTTGTTTCCCTGTAGCTTTTATATATTTTCAACCTATAAATACAGATTTTTCTTAAGATAATTAAAGGCTACTTAAACAATTTTTGATAAACGAGTTGAGTATGAGATAATAATGACAAATGTTACATACTTCAGGAACTTTCAGCTGGAAACTTTCTGAGTTCTTGACAATGACCATCAATAGATATAAAAAAATACTTTATCTTCACCCCAGTGAGTCAGAGTCTTACAGGGAAAAAGAGGAATTAATCACAGACTGACCCAAGTGTTGTGTTTATGGATCACATAGCTGGTACTGGTGAGCTCTACCTTTGGACAGTTCACTTTGCAGATTGGTCTTAAAAATAACCAGTGATATTTCTATTATTATTACTTGTAATTCAAGGAGATGGAAAAGTCAAAATGTCTTGCCCAAATATACAGACCCTGTAGCCTATGCAAAATGCAACAGTGAAGATCTCCTTACAGCTTCTTGTGTTTGACAACAGCACACTACAGCCCATCAGGGATGGCACTTTGGCTGAGGCATATAAACAGCCTGGTGACAGCTCATAGGATATGACAAAGGTTGAGCTGAAAGTATTTGTAGCCATGTCCATGGAGCACGAGGTGCAGGAAAAAAAAACATTAATTTGGATAGTCTACTACGGTCTGAAAAACTGGAATTTCCATTTTTCAAGGAAACCATCGTGAAGCATCCTTTCAGAAAAATAAGATTCCTTTGCTCTGATAACATAAAAAAAAAAATCATACTTTTGTGAATTTAGCCAAATTCACTCTGGGGTTTGTCACTTGGAACATATTTTTTTAGAAAAAATGTTGCCTAATTGAAGAAAAAAATGCTAACATTTCAGTAAAAGAGCAGTTGTTCTCCACCAAGCCCCAGTGCAACTTTTTATAGCATTGGGAATAGGCCTGATAAATTTGGCATCAAATTCTGGCTGGCTGTGGATATAATGCTCGGCGAGTGCTCTACATGTTGAAGAGTAAAAAACATGGAGCAGAGGTCAGCTCATGAGAGAGAAGGTTTTCCTAAAGCTGATAGTTATTTGTAGGAAATAATACAACAGTGTCCTCTCTTCCATCAATGAGACCACTGTTTTGAAGGCAGAAAGGATCAGGCTTTTTTACAGTGTGAGCAAATGCACCAACGGAGCTGTTCTGCACAAAGTTGCTGAAATGTGAAAGTGTGACACCCACAGTCTATTGATGAAATGGGTGAAAAATGAGGGCATTCGTAATATCCCATATACCAGCGTGGGCATCTCTGATTGGCCAAAGCAAAGTAACAAATGAGGCCAAAACCTAATTTCCTCATTTCCCCCACCCTTTAACTCCGCCCCTACATTTGCCAGTTTTTTTCTGGGGATGGAGTGTTTCAATGTTTTTGTGGTAGGAGAAGGACAAAGGGACAAAACTATTTGGCCCTTTCTTTCAAGAACACTTAAAAATAATGCTACCTACTCCCATTTATTCAATGATTTTTATAAGTATAACTTTCATTAACCATTGTACTGTGTAGCTTGTATTCCCATGTATTACAGGGCCCTTCTTAAATATCAACACTCCTTAGGAAGAAATGTAACAATTATTAAAATAAATAAATAATTCATTGCAGAAGCAAAACTTACACAAAACATCTAGAAAACTTTCATTTGAGTACATTACTATTCATACCTTCTAGTTCACTCTGTTGTCCACTCAACTGCCAACCCTAAGTGATGAAATTTTTCTCATCTGTACCTTCCAACGATTATCCGCAATAGGTCTCTTTAGATTTCCATGTGCAGCCCAGATTTGTGTCTTCATTGCTTGTCCACATTGGTAGGGACAATAATAACCTCGGTCAGAGGGTGGCACCAAACTCACAGCAGATAGGTAAGCTAAGGTCGGATCATGACAAGAAGAAAAACAAACTTAAACACTTTATACTATTATGAGCCAAGCTCATAATAGTATAAAAAACACCGTGTGCTTGTCTGTAACATCCAGTACTCAGGTACTCAAGTTTATTTAGTGGGGGAAAAAAATCCCATGTCAAGAAATACACAACATTTTTCATTTATATTTTTACATTTTTAAGTTGATCAATATTTCTAAGAACTTTTTTTATTCTAGCTATTATGTGACACAAAGGCACATTTCTTTAGGTCGCTCTTCAAAATGGGTAAGACAAGAGGACATGCCATTGGAGTAAGGCAGAGTGTGTATAAAAGCTGTGAAATGGCAGCAAGACACCTTCACTATAGTGAAACCCCCTGGAACTGAGACAAACAAGGTTGCACATGGATCCAAGCTTATCTTCCAACCACTCACTGGGAGGAGGACAGTTAGGGTGTTCAAAAACTTTCCCAAAGCTCACCTTAAAAAGCTACTTTAATCTTTTTGTATACATAAGGTTGCCAATATGTGTGCAGGCTCCTATATTTTTTTGATTATTGTTGATGTTTCCTAACCAACATAAAACATATCTTGTGATTTTCAGTCATTTTATCACAACAGCATTTAAAATATTTACTGTGGTCTATCCTGATGTAATGCATTTAGGATGATCATAAAAAAAATAATGCAGTTTGTTCTACATCTTTTATAAGCTAGATAACTGTTTACTTGGGCATATTGTCATTGTGCTTGCAAAAAACTGTTTTCATGTAAGCAGACTAACACTTCCCATATTTCAACACTTCAAAGTAAAATATCTGAAATATTTTTACCACTGCTTTTTAGAATATAAAGTAAAAGCCAATGAGTATAGGCTGTGGATGCTTTTTTTAAAAACTCTGGACCTGACTGGAATCAGAGCCTCTTCAAGCAACATCGCCCGGCTGGAAGCATGATGTACAACAGCTAACAGAGAAGTTTAGTGCTAATGCATCAGGTCACAGTCAGCTGCAGAAGCAAGCAGCACTTTTTAAGCTGCAACTGCCACCAGTGAAACTATACTGAACTGTGTTGAGGTGACTTGATGTGACTCACCTCTCTATGAGAAATAATGTCCATAGAACCACTTGACTGTGAATGGGAAATATTTAATCAAAACTTTGCTTGGTGTTAGTAGATGACAGCGAAAGTGTTACATATTTAGATAGTTGTATAGTTGTCATCTTTGCACTTTTATGATTGAGATTAGCTTGTTTTTGGCATTTTTATGATTTCCAATAATAAATATTTTATGACTTTTAAACAGATACATTTGATAATATTCAGTATGCATACTCAATTTTGTTGTGTAATTATTCACAACAGGACAGTGTTTATCTGTATTTTTTGTTTTCGGGGAATCAAATCCTGATTACTTGCAGGGATATCATGTAATTGTCTGTCTGTGTGTGTGTGTGTGTTCTGTGTGTCTGAAATGTGTGAAGAAGACCACCTGCTGCTGATATAGTTACCTATTTTGTTTAAGAAAGTAATTTGGCTTTAATCCACTGCTTTCATTTTGTACCCCACTGATTACAATTCCCCTCCTACAGTGTTACTCTAGAGAAGAGGTTGATGTGTATAAAATGCTGGGCCTAGGTAGCTTGCTTTGTTCAAAAATCTATTTTAATTCAAAAACTGAAAGGTTTGTTTTGCAAATGTGAAAGTAGTGTGGCTCATAGGTGTGTCACAATCCTGAGGTGTCTGTTTTTTTTTTTTTTACAGTTTCTTTGCTGTTTATTTCATTTTTTTAGGTCTTCCTTTCTTCGGTTTATTTCTCTCTGGTCATTATTGGTAGATATTTTCCTTTTTTTCATCCTTTTATTGTTATTCTGTTTATTGTTTCACCCCTGATTTGTAGTTTCCTTGTATCTCCGTCCAGCTTATCAGTCTCCTTCATTCGGCTCCTCTGTCTTCCCTCTGACACAGCTGCTCCACATCTTGTCTGATTGCTCTTCTGGTTTGCTTTCCATTTCTCCACCCCTGCCTCAGTATATAAGCTCTTGATTTCTCTTTGTTTCTCGCTGGTTTCTTGTCTTGCCTCAGTTTACTACCATGTACCTTATCCCTCTGCTCCATGCCTGGTTCACTTCCTGTACTCTTGTTAAATCTCCTCATTTTGTAACTTTTGTTTATTTTTATTTTATTATTAAAGTTATCTGTCTGACTTCAGTTGATCTCTGCTTTTGAGTCCTTTTCAAGCTGAATCATGACAAGGTTTTATTTAGTTGAGAAATAATTTTAGAAATATTATTTTAGGAGAACAGATAGCGTACTTTTACTTTTCTCTTTATGAAGTATTTCTTAAAAACATACATTAGAAATTATGCCCTTAATCTTGACACCCCTACACTTTCCTAGAAAATAAATGTAACAGAAGCATTTTTGCAGGTAATACATTACTTTTTCAAGTTGATTAGTCTCATGATTTCTAATTAAAACATGTCAATGATTATTTCCTATACTTTGTAATTAGTAAGCCATGAACATCCTAGGGCATAAATATATTGCGGCACAGGAGACAATTTTGCAGGCCACACTTTAGAAGAGTAAAGACATCTAACTGTGTTGATCTTCAAAAGTCTGAAAATGACTACAAGAAAATAGTTACTGGCACTTGCCTACTGTCAGAGCAACAATTACAATGTTTAAACAACTAGAACCTTGGCATTCATCTAACATATACTGCATTCAAAACAAATCAAATACATTATTTATTGTTTAAAAATACTGATACATTATGATTAATAAAAAGAGTAGCTACATAATCACTTTTTCAATGATATAGATAGTGGTCCTGATACATAACATGATAAAAGTGGTTTGTGAAAATCTTTAAATATGAGTCATTCCATGTGTTTTGCAAAGGTAATGCTGTAATACCCTCTTCACAGCAACAGATTAATTTGAAAATTTTATTGTCATTGTTAGTGCTCAGTATCACCACTCTGACAATTATCACAGCTTGCACAAACATGCTGTCACAAATTGTGAGTCTTCTTGTTTGAAAGATTTTCACTCATTGTTCCAAAAAAGGTTTGTAGTTTTGGAGGATGCTCGATCTATCTTCCATGCAGTGCTATCATTCATAAGATGTTTACAGCTCTGGAAAAAATGCACTTTTGAAAATTTGCTTTGTGGAAACAGTTTTGTGTCTTTATTGAGATTTATCCTGCTTTCTGGGTGTTTATTCCTTATTAGCGTTGTCAGCTGATTCAGGAGCTCGCGGCTGGTGATTGTTGAGATTAGAATAAAGATGATTAAAAGCCTAAACATCTGAATTGCCTGATCTTTTGAATAAAGTGATAAAATCTTTGTCATGAAAAGCCTATCGCTACTTGCTGCATTGTATGTTGGATGACCATAATTATGAGAGTATGATAGCATGCTCATGTTTGTGAAACTGGAGATATCAGAAATTTCTTTTTCAATCTGTAAAACAAAAAGATTTCAAAATGTCAGCAATCATTCACAGGCCAAGGGGGCAGCAAGCCAATGCCTGCTGCACCATTTTTCCGGCATCATTTCTTTTTTTCATGAAAACTGAAGGAGTGCTCTACTTGTCTTAACTGCTTTTTATTCATGATTCCTCAGTCCACTGAAAATCATGCATCTATTAGCAATTCACAACATTTTCACTATTCTTTAGTCATTTTGTGAAATGAAAACGTGTGCTGCAAAAACATTTGATGAACAGAGGATAACAGGAAAAAAAATCATGTCAAGAACGAAGATGCTTTGATGACTTGTTTGGTGAATGTTGGCTAGATTAGAGCTGACAGTCTCCTTGGTGAAAGCCAGCTTACAACAGCTATCCAGCTGTGCTGCTAAAATCTTCACCACAGATTTCTTTTCTGGTTTTTGAAGCATGAATTTATTGTAAAGAAAACGTCTTTCCTGACAAAAAACTTCTGATTGTTTCAGTTGTTCTAGCTGAGAAAAATGACACTGGGTAAATAAATTAGATGAGTTTGTACTCTTTACAAATAAGACCAGAGATTTTCTAATGTTTAAAGACATACCTACTTAGATTCTAGAGTAAAATTCAAACATTATGCTTCCAGTAGAATTTGGCATTTTTAAGGTTTGTTGTTTAATCTGAATAGAAGCATTGTCTCTGCGCAGAGCTTTAAGTCAAACTCAAAAGCCAGTGCATCTATTTTCTGATCACATGCAATGTCAACCCTCTCTTCACCTTCATGGTTGATTTGAGTAAAACTCAGAATTTGCCATTAATACAGATCAAGTGCAGAAGACATGACAAATTCTACTGCAAAGTGAATTGTCAGTTTTCACAGACCAGAGACACAGACGTACTGTGCTGTCTATTTTAAGTGTATGCCATTTTTAGACTTTACTTCATCTCTTTATGAGTATGTTCTCTATGTGTGATAAATTTGTTAAGATCAGATGATGTCTACATTGCTAACAGTGTTTAATTATTTTTGTTTAGTTAACTACGGCTAGAAAGATAATATTTTTTTAAAATGACAGTTCCACGGATAGGGGCCTGCAGGTATGGCTGCCAGTAGTAAAGGACTATGTTGCTAGGAAAAACTCTTATCAAACTATGCATGTTTTCTTTTGAATACTCAATGTTGGGGATGGAAAAACTTATGATTTGTTTTGCACTTTATCACTCATGCAAGCTATGTATATCTGACCTTTATGTGAACTCAGCATGCAGTGTGCGAGGCCAAGTCACTTTCTGTCCCTGTTTTCTCCTATTAAGAAATGCATACTTTTGTAAAACCAACTGTCTGTATCTTTCGAAAACAGCTGTTACCCCCACCGCTCTGTATCACACACACACACACACACACACACACATACACTCTTGTTTTGCTATATGTAGTGAGGACCATGTGTTGACTCCCTTTGACTTCCATTCATTTTCAGTCATTTTCAACCCTTTCTATGCCCTAACCCTGACAATAACCCTAAACCTAACCATTACCAGTGCATGCCAAACCCTAACCCTTAAAACCCAAAATCAATTCACACCTTAGTCCTAAACCAACCCTTAGCAAAATAGGTCGGGGGACCAGCAAAATGTCCTCACTTGGGACCAAAAGTCCCAATTTTTGATGGTGAAATCGGAAAAAAGGGTTTTCACTGTGATGCAAACAGGAAAACACAACACAAAAAACAAAAACCCCACACACACACACAAAAACACACAACACACACACCAACACCCCACACACACACACCAAAACACACAAAACACACACACACCCTTTTTTTGCTATTTAGTGAGGGCCATGTGTTACTCCCATTGACTTCCATTTTTTTCAGTGATTTTCAACCCCTTTCTATGCCCTAACCCAACATAAACCCCCAAAACCCAAACCATTACCAGTGCATGCCTAACCCCCACCCTTTAAACCTAAAAAACTCAATTTAACACCTTAGTCCTAAACCTAACAGTTAGCAAAAAAGGTGTAGGACCACAAAATGTCCTCACTTTGGTACCCAACGGTCCTCAATTTGATGGTGACATCGAAAACTGGGTTCTAACTGTGATGCGAAAACAGGAACACACACACACACACACCACACTCAAAACTGGCTGTAACCAACACACCCACACTCTGTTTTGCCCATAAATAAGAAGTCAAGAGGCCTGCACTTGTAGTTGCACCGCAGGTGGGCACCGTCTTGCTGCAAGAAAAACAGGACTCTGTGCGTTCCCTTTGACCTTGACTATTTATAAATATCTCAAAACTTTAAATTGGTCCTTTTTTCCGAGATCTAATCTAACTTATCTATCTTTTTACGTGCCTGAGGATCCCGGGGGATTGCCTGACCCGAGAAGGCCCTACCGCAGGGCTGCCCCAGAGGACGGTTTTCCAAAACTCGGGGGGTTGAATTCACATCGGCTGGTAGTTATTGCCTCACCAACCCCGGGTGACTCTTGGGGCCCCAAGAGTCACTGAAAGTCAGCTAAAGGGTGAGAAGTTGTGTTGTAAAGTACTTAAAAAAAGTCGTAGGTATGACCCCCAGAAAAAGGGGGTCTGCTTGGGTAGGGTTTTTGTTCCGCCGGATAAAGGGAACTTTTAAAAATTTGGTTGATCTCGCCGAAAAAAAAATCATAAAACACTGGGGATAAAAACCTACGGGGGGGTTTGGGAAAAACCCAAAAATTTAAAAAAGGTCACCTTAGATAATTTGGGGGCCCCTGCATGGGACTGGCACCTGTCCAGGGTAACCCCGCCTCCCCCCCAATAACGCGGAAATGGCACCACCCCCCCCCCACCCACTATGGAATAAGGGGTAGAAAATGACTGACTGACTGACTAACCTTAGATAAATTGTGGGGGTATGTTGTTTTTGTCATTGAGGAAAAAGGTTTTAAAAATCGATAGAAGGATTCTCCTAGTCCGGGTGTTTTTCTTTGCCAAATCAAAAAACGTTCTGAGGGGATAGGAGTTGGGGGGGGTGGGTTTTATCCCTTAAAACTGCGACGCGGGGCACTAGAGCACAGTAGAAGGGCCGTCAGTGTCCCCTCTTGTCCCTCATGTCGAGACTTTTTGGATTAGGATTTTTCATATTTAAAATAAAATAAAAAAGGGAAAAAGGGGGAAAAGAACAAAACAAGTTAAAAACTTAGAAGGAGATGAAAGTTTATGGAACTTATGTGAAGGGGGCCAGAAAATACATAAAGATGGCATAAAAATAAGAATTTTTAGGTAACTTTTAACAAAAATCCTAAAATTCCCAGGGGCAATTTTAAAAACGGGAGATTATGCATTCAAAAGATCCAAAACGTAAAAAACCCTTGCTAGATTATAATTTCAAAGGGGACCTTCAGCCCCTACGTCCACACAGTTGATAAACAATTAAAACAAAAATATGATTAAGAAAAAGAAAGAGCACCCTTTTTAACTGACAGCCTTTAATATAGCCACAAATTATAAAGACAAGAGTGGTTTTAGAGGGACGTATAAAGGAATTTAAAAGAGGGGTGCAATGGGGACAACATGGACACTGTCCAACAAAAAAAACCCGTGAACGGTGACTGGATGGGGAGAACGGAATTTTGTTAAAGAATTTAATTGAAGTAAAGATCTTGTAGCCAGTTTTAGGAGAAACTTTTTGCTTTAAAAATTTTATAGGTGTTAAAACTACCAAAAACACCATGTAAAAGAAAAAGATTCTTTTAAACAGGGAAATAATTCCATTTTGGCTCAGATTGTGTGCATTCTTGATTTTCTCCTCTTTGAGGAAGTTAATTTCATTTGGGGGAAGCAGCCCCTTGCCCAAAAAGGAAATGCACCATTCATTAACAAAAATTTTTTTTCTCCAATTTTTTGGAAGTTTTGCTGACTAATCATAGGGGGGATCTATAAAACATTATGCGCACGACCAAATGACAACTTCTGACTGACTTTGAACCTCACTGACCAACAATGTTTAACATGCACCCAAACGACAACATTTTTTAAGGGGGACCCACTAAGCCCAAACCTTATTGTTTTTGGTGAATAAAAAAAAATTTTGAAGCCTTAAAAATAACCTATGGAAAAAAAAGGGGGTTTTTAAAAGGGAAACGATTCATTTTAAAAATAAAGAAAAAATTTTGTTCAAATTTTTGAAAAATAAAATTACCTTTACAGAAAAGTAAGTAAGGGGTAGTGTGTGAATGTGTTGAATGGGAAGGACTGATTTCTTTTTATCATTTTTGGGGCCTTAAAAGCCTAATAAAGGGCTGTGTTCTGATATCTTTGCCAAACTTATATCTCAATTAGGTTTTCAAAATCTTTTCTAAAAAAAAATATTAAAAAGCAAAGTTCTCCCTTAGGACAACTGATAAACAGGGTATTTAGACTTTTATGTGCCAAAATGTCGTATTTTTTGTCTTCCTGTTTTTGTAAAATAATGTCTTTTCATGTTCGAAAAAATTGGGGTATAGGGCAAAATAGTTAAAGACTACGGGGGCAAGTCTGATCATAATAATATTAGGTCATTTTTCTTTATGGTAAAAAAAAAAGGTTTTAACATTGTTGATGTTTAACTTTTTCCAGTCGGGTTTAGAATATCAAATTTAGACTCAAATTTAACAAAAAAGATGAAAAGAACCAAACAGAATTTTCTGGGCTGGGCTAAATGAAATAGAGAAAACTTTATTAATTGAAACAAACTTTAGTTACTTGAACTAAAAAAAAGCTGACTGAAAATGTACGGGGGTTTTCTATAAAACTGGGGGAAGACAAACAAGATTATAAGATTAAAAGCCCTTCATTTTTTGTGTTCATCGTGAGTTAGTTTTTATTTTTTAAAAAGAAAAATGAAGCTTATTTAAAATAAAAAGCAACTACCAAAAAAATGATATCATTTTTAAATGTAATAAGACTTGCTTTGATAAAAAAAAAATAAATAAAAAAAGTCCCCAAAAAAATAAAATATGATAAAAAAAATAATAAAAATTTGGAAAAACAGTTGCTTTAACCTCTGCAGGAAAAGCAAGACACATTGCTCTGGCTTTACTTCTGGGTTTCACAGCCAAATTAACCTTAAAAGATGTGGTCCACTCAATTTAAGCACTCTGCTACCAACAGCAGAAGATGGGAACCGCATTCATGTAAAAAAAAAAAAAGTTGAAGCTCTCAAAACTATTCTACAAATTCTACAGTTGTAAGGACCTGTGAATTAAATGGAAAAGTCTTAACCTATTACAGACAGTCAATATGTGTTTGGTTTTATTCATCATCACGCAAAGATCTGGGAAAAATAGAGGATTTTAAAACATCATCTGGACAGAATTTAAAACACTTTAATCTCTTAAAAAGATTTTTGTCAGCCATACAGTTGCCTTCAAAAAAACAGCACTGTGCAAATGCAAAGAGTGATGACAATGTTTTCGAAACTAGAGGAAATAACTTTGGGGGAAGGATTTTCGGCGAAAGACTGCATTTAACTCCCCTCATACTGAAAAATTCAGATCTGTTATTTATATTGCGGACGTGCTGAAAGACTCACACTGACAGCAGCAAAGAGATAAAAAACTTGGCTTAAAAGAGGGGGCCTGTTAACAGAACAATATCTATCATTTAGAAAATAAAACCCATATTGCCAAAAAAAAAAATCTCTAAAAACTGCAGCAAAATGAAAACACAGTAATTCCCCTATTGTCAAAAAGGAGGAAAACACCCTGGTTTTCCTGGTTAATCACTAGTTCTACACCATAAAATCTTTTTTGACTATGCAAAACTTTATTGAACTTTCATGGTCACAGGAAAGATTACTTTTTAGTGGGTTATAGATGCTTTTTTCTAAATGGGTTGAAATAAACCCAGCACCACTGTGATGCCCCACAGTACAAAAAACCTAGTAGCATACTTCTTTTCCCTACCTATGGCATTCTACAGATCATCAGGTCAACAAAGGGAAACACTTTTTACCCAACCACTTTAAAACAGATTAAGAAAAAAATGTGGAGGGGAACAGGGACCAAAACCTGACAAAAGCTGATCAAGCTGACCATAAGCTAACCATAGATAACACCTAACAGACTGGCCTTACCCCATTTGAAATAGTGCATGGAAGACCTTTTTCCATTACCATCAAAATGAATGACATAAGGGAAACTCAACAAAAAAACTTACTACCAGAATGGATGAATAAAATGTTGAGACCCAAAAGTGCAATTATCCAGTAGCTGCCAGTGAATTCTGCTCCTCTCCCACAGAATAAAACCTGAAACCCGGGACCTGGTCCTGATAAAAACCAACTCCCCGGAAAAGACTGGAGTACTCCCCGTTGGGAAGGCCGTTCCAGGTGCTCCTGACAACTCCTACAGCGCTGTGAAGATCGCTGAAAGACCATCCTGGATTCACAAAAACCCTGTAAAAACCAAAATTTGCCTTTTGCAGGAACCAAAAACCAACCGACGGGGTAGCAGAGTAACCCGGCTACAAAAGGAGCTGGTGACCCTAGGGGCCCGCGTCTCAAACCGGTGAAGAAAAAAACTGATCTGCGCCCAAATTTAGGATGGCTATCTGCAAGCTTTTCATTTGCCTGAGCCTCATGTTGGCAGTAGGCTTTCTCTTCTGCTCAAAAAGAATCCCCTAATGCAACCCCACCAAAAAATGGACACCAGATGGATCACATATCAGACCCTTAGAGAAAGGAGACACGGAGGACACCCGTTCCTACAAAAATACTGGTAAAAAATTGTCTACGACACCGCAAAGTCACAAAAAAAACTGACTGGAATGTTGTGTTCAAAAAATGCTTTTACACCCCCAAGGTCCAACTGGGGAGGGGAAAGATGAAAGAAAAAAAGGGCCCCTCCCAAGGGTCAGTGGGGATATGTAGACCGTGCAGAATTTCTTCTACCTTGGCGCAACCTAACGGCAGGTAATTGCACTATAACATCTACTGGGGAAGGCTAAATTTGAACAAAAAACAACCCCCAAGTCAATATCGGTTTTAATCCACACAAAATTGTAACCTGTGATCCCCGGGGCAACATTTTTTAATATTATAAAGGCTAGTACACCACCATTCGAAGCCCATTATCAAGGACCGGAAAAACATGAATGGCATCTAGGACAGAACCAGGTAAACCAGTCTTCTAAATTTTTGGGTAACACTACTCACTGTAATTACACAGCAAGATGGGAAACAAAGTCCACAATGGAATTTATTGGATAGAAGGGGTAGCCTGGTTATGTGGAGATAATGCTTATTTTGTACTCCCACCTAATTGGTATGGTGTTTGTGCCCCGGTATTTACATCCGATCACACTGTGGTAATAAGTAAAGCATTAATCATCTCTTCTTCCACTAACAGGCATAAAAGATCACTAGACATAAAACCACATGACCCCATCTGGGGAAAAAAACGTCCCTGATGAATTCAAGCTCTGGTCAGAAAATAACAAAGCAATATTGTCTCTCCTCCCATGGCTTGGAGTAGGCAAACTAATGCTGCGAGTAGAAACCCTAAGTTATCGATTCGGACTGTTTCTAAATAATTCTATAATAGCAGAAGACGGTCAAAATACAGAAATGAGTGCTATGCGAGCAATGATAATTCAAAACCGCATGGCCTTAGACATTGTAACAGCTTTGTCAGGAGGTGTTTGTATTTTGTTAAATAATACCTGTTGTACTTACATCCCAGACAATATACACTCCTCAAATATGACAGGAGCCTTAGACAACTTAAGGAAACTGCAAAATGTAATGGCAAACGATCACGCTCCACCCTATTCTTCCTGGCTTGATTGGATGTTCCAGGGAGGATGGATGAATTGGGTTAAGATGTTCTTTGTAGCAATTATATCCTTTTTGATCATCTTATGTGTTTTATCAATTTGTGTCATTCCCTTTTGCAAATGTATGATAAACAGAATAGTAAATCAATCCATTACTGTTGCAAAGAGGATTGGGTGGCGGACGAAGGCGGAGACCTCGGCGGCCCGATCCCCGGATGCTTAGACTGGCTCTAGGGAAGTGGATTGTCACCTCGCTGGGGGGGAAGGAGCCTGAGCTTGTGCGGGAGGTTGAGAGATATCGCCTAGAAATAGTCGGGCTCACCTCCACGCACAGTGTAGGCTCTGGAACCCATCTCCTTGAGAGGGGCTGGACTCTCTTCTACTCTGGAGTGGCTCACGGGGAGAGGCGGCGGGCTGGTGTGGGTTTGCTTGTTGCCCCCCAGCTCAGCCGTCTCGTGTTGGGGTTTACCCCAGTGGATGAGAGGTTCGCATCCCTGCGCCTTCGTGCTGGGTAGGTCTCTGACTGTCGTTTCGGCCTACGGGCTGAGCGGTAGTGCGGAGTACCCGACCTTCTTGGTGTCCCTGTCGGGGGTGCTGGATAATGCCCCTCCCGGAGTCTCCATTATTCTGCTGGGGGACTTCAACGCCCATGTGGGAAACGACAGTGACACCTGGAGAGGCGTGATCGGGAGGAATGGCCTCCCCGATCTGAATCCGAGTGGTGCTTTGTTAATGGACTTCTGTGCTAGTCATGGATTGTCCATAATGAACACCATGTTCAAACATAAGGGTGTCCACCAGTGCACTTGGCACCAGGACACCCTAGGCAGGAGGTCAATGATCGACTTTGTTGTCATATCATCAGACCTTCGGCTGCATGTTTTGGACACTTGGGTGAAGAGCGGGGCTGAGCTGTCCACTGATCACCACCTGGTGGTGAGTCGGATCCGCTGGAGAAGGAGAAAGCCGGACAGACTTGGCAGGCCCAAGCGCATAGTGAGGGTCTGCTGGGAACGTTTGGCGGAGCCCTCGGCCAGGGATGTATTCAACTCCCACCTCCGGGAGAACTTTGACCAGATTCCGGGGGATGTTGGAGACATAAAGTCCGAGTGGACCATGTTCTCCGCATCTATTGTCGATGCTGCTGCCCGTATCTGTGGCTGTAAGGTCTGTGGTGCCTGTCGCGGCGGCAATCCCAGAACCCAGTGGTGGACACCGGCAGTAAGGGATGCTGTCAAGCTGTCAAGCAGTCCTATTCCAACTAGAGACCTGCATGGGGCGGGAAGTCCCGCGGGTCCCACGGGACCCGACACAAATGTCGTGGGATCGGGCAGAATTTACGTAGTCTCGGGCGGGATTTGGCGGTCAGACCAAAACACATCGGTCCCGACTCTCGAGTGAGAGTGAGGCAACATAACAACAAAGCATGGAAAGTGGTAAGGAGACAGTGGCTTCTGTGGAAAAGAAAATTAGAGAAGGGCAATACAACCTACTGAATAAAGCAGGGAAGTCGGACATTTGGACCAAAATTCAAAAATAAGTAATAATTAACACTGTAATGATTAACTATCACCATTGTAGAAAAAATGTTTTATAAACAGCCCAATAAACACCATAACCTGATCTACTTATTCAGCTACTTTTCCTCTCGCACACGTCACGTGACATACTGCGGCCTTTCAGCGCCTGTCAATCTAGTCTCGCTCGGCCTCGGAGCGCTGAAGAAAAGGTAGGGGTTGGGGGTTCTCGGGATCGAGCGGGAGCGGTCAGAAAAGCCTCGGGATCGGGAGGGAGCGGTCAGAAAAGCCTCGGGATCGGGCAGGACCGGGATTGAAAAATGAGTCCCGTGCAGGTCTCTAGTTCCAACTACAGGGGGATCACACTCCTCAGCCTCCCTGGTAAGGCTTACGCCAGGGTATTGGAGAGGAGAGTCCGGTTGATAGTCGAACCTCGGCTTCAGGAGGAGAAGTGTGGTTTTCATCCCAGCCGTGGAACACTGGACCAGCTCTATACCCTCTACAGGGTACTCGAGGGTACATGGGAGTTTGCCCAACCGGTCCGCATGTGTTTTGTGGACCTGGAGGAAGCAATCGACTGTGTCCCTCGTGATACCCTGTGGTGGGTGCTCCAGGAGTATGGAATCGGGGGCCCTTTATTAGGGGCCATCTGGTCCCTGTACAAGCGGAACAGGAGTTTGGTCTTCATTGCCGGCACTAAGTCGGACCTGTTCCCGGTGCATGTTGGACAAGGTGTCTGCTGGGGTGGATTTAGGATTTTCTCTACTAAGTTCAGCAGAACTAGGCCAGTAGGTATCTGTGCCTTGGTGGGACTGTCTACAGATGAACCGACCTCCTTTAATAAGATTTTGCATGAAATCTCTGGCAATGTGTGTGTCCATTACATCATTCTTAACCACTTCTGTGAGGGTCTGCAGTGCATGCAGAGTGTTATGGAAAATTATCGTGCCAACTAATAGTTTAACACTGTGTCCTAGAAGGTAGTTATATTTTTAACAGTTTCTGTTGAAGAAAGTTGTTAGTGATTAGTGCATGTTAGTGTGAGTTTATGAAACATGCACCTATTTAACTAGTCCTACGCACTGGTCTCTCCTTTCCCGGACATGGAGACAAGCTCTGTTCTTGGGGAGGAGACCCGATGTAGAACTTAGATCTGGTTCAGCAAAAGAGCAGCAGCTGTGATGAGGGTGTCAATCTTTTCTGAAAAGCATCCGACCCACTTAATGGAGCTGCATGTCACAGTTAGGAGGAATTTGTTACCTCCTGCTAATTTTGGAACTGGTTCGACCCAGTTGGTCTGAAGGTGGAACCAAGGTAATGTAACCCCCCTTCGCTGAAGCGGAGGTTGACTGGTTGGCTGGGATGGCTGAAACTGGCAACAGGTTAAGCATCCTTGGATGTGGACCTGAGTGTCTTGAGACAGAGGCCAGTATGCCATCTGTTGAGGGGGGTGGAGTGTGGCTTTGTAGCTCCTATGGCCCCCTACATGAGAGTAATGGGCGTAGGATAATGTGACCCCCCTTTGGTCTGTTGGAACAATGTTCAAAGCATGGGAGAGCTGTTTGATGCCAATCTGCACACTGGAAGTGCACACTCTGATTGTCAGAGGGCGGAGCCCGTCTGCTAAAAGGAGTGTGTGGTTGTGTTGTGCCTCAGATACGAGGGGATCTTGTTGGCACAAGCGGTCATACAGCCCTCTACTGGTTGATGAATTTTCCAGCCAGAATGCTAGAGGCATTTCTGGTATGAACATGGTTTCCGGGTGTACACCTTCCAACACTTTGGGGTTGTAAGTTTTCACACCTGGGTTCTTTAAAGAGCAAAGGAATGATGCATGACTGCATCTCGGAGGTGTTTTCTGGGTGGCTGGGTGCAGCTGTGACCCAGAAGTGCCCATGACCGGCTCTGACGAGGGCCTGAGAGGCTCTTTGGGCTCCTCTAAGCTGGTGACCTGGTTGGTCACAACGGATCGTTCGCTGCTTGCACCCAGTGGGTTTGGCACCTCCACCTGGATCCAGAGTTGGTCCTGGTGGCAGACAATGAGCGGGGCCAGCCTGTCCAGCAGGTTCTGGCCACCGAGAAAAAGCTCTTTGTTTAGTGTGCACATGTAGATGGGGTGCACCAGAGTCATGTCTTGGAGTGTGATGTCCAGCTCCACCCAACTAGTGATGCATGATCGGTTTTGGGTGTGGCTGGTGATGTTTACATCACAAGCTTCAGCCTGAGATGGTGCATTGAGGGAGAGCATGGCTCTATTCACCTCCTCAAACAAGACCGAGAACATCAGGCTGATCTCTAATCCCTTTTTAAAATGGAAACTCAGTTGGAAACTTCCTCCTATAATGATCAGAGAGTATAGACAACGTGCATGTGCATTTTGGTTCAGTTTACCTGAGAACCTTGGAAAGATGGTTTGTGGTGTTTCTCCTGGAGAGGTCCCAAGGGGTGCTTGGAGTTTCCCAGGTTTGTCTCCCCATCCGATCAGGTAGACTCTGATGGCTGTGGAGACTGGGTCCACGCCTAGTCATGCTGACGGGAAGTTTGGGTCTGGTTTAACTGGAGGGTCGGCTTCCTGTTTCAAGGGTTGTGGGGGCGTGGTGGCCTGATGCACTGCTTCTGTCACCATCTTGCGTAAGGCATCCTCCATCTCTTTCCCCATAATCCCTTCTGCGTGTCGGTTCCACCCTTTTCCATCAGTTTTACCTTTAGGCCTCAAGTGATGGTCAGGTCGTCTGTTCGACCGGAAGTGGTCCGGCAACTTTGACCGTGGTTGGTATTCAGTACCACCCCCTCGGTCCAGCTGACCAAACCTACGTTGTTCCCTGAACCTGTTCTCAAAGTGGGTTCCTGCTGAAGGCATTTCCTGACCTTCTAACGCAAGGCTGGTTCTTTCAGTCTGGACCTGTAAAACCCTAGCCTCGCCCTCTGATCCCTTGGTCGGACGTGCACGTGTTTCCCATGCCATCTGAGCATATTTGCGGATCTCTTGCATGCTCATGGTCTTTGTTCTGCAATACATAGTAACATCATATCGCACACTTTCATGAAGGTTGTGGAGGAACAGGGATTTAAAAGCATGTTCCTCCTCAATGCCAGGAGCGTTGCGTCCTTGGAAGTAAACAGCTCTCAAGCGCCGGTAATACTCCCTGGGTGCTTCGCTTTTCTTCTGCTGGATAGTGAAAGCACCAAGTGTGGCGGAGGCCCGGTCCGTGTACACAGAATATTCTTCCCTTAGAGCTTCGCAGAGGGTTGAATAACGGTCTCGGACTGCAGGGGGCAGGCTCTCCATGAAAACATGGACGCTCCTGGATGTTGTCTTCCAGATGAGCTTCAGTTTTACCCGTGCTGATGGGCAATACAAATCTAAAAGACAGTGTTCAACTTCCCTAAGATAGTCGTCAATGTTTGACTCTGCATTATTATGGTCGAAATGCTCTATGTCTTTGGCCAGAGACTCAAGCTGGCGGGTGCGCAATCCACTCTCAGGGATTGGTGCCGGCCCATCTGAGTCATCATCTGAGAGTTCACTCCGACTGCATTCAGGGTGTGTCAGTGCATCACGCCTCATCCTCGGAGGAGGCAGTGGAGGCTGCTCAGGGTACAACGGTGGGCTCTGTGCTCCCCGGACTCGGGTCCTGGGCAGCGGTTGAGGGCGGTAGGAACCACCGGAATCCCAGGGGCGGCTCTCCTGTCGCCTTGGCGGAGGTGAGGGATCGTAGAGGACCGTACTGCGAGTCAAGTTTGAGGGCTGCTCGCCTTTAAGCCTTGAACAATTTACTCCTGCTGGATCCCCAGCCAGGTATCGTTCATGGCTGCTGATTACAGTGGAGTGGGGCACTGCACCACTGAACCTATTCTGACTACTTACACCTGTTCTTGCCTCGGTGGATGTATGGGGAACCCCATGAGCCCTGAAAGGTAATCTCTGGAGAGCAGCTTCTACATCCTCCAGATCTGACCTGCAGGTTCTCTCAGGGTATCGCAGGTGTGGCTCACCTCCAAAGGTTTCAACCTGTGAGGTGGGTTTCTGTTCGCCCCCCCATTCCTCCAGGGATGGGGGAGTGGCCTGGCTACCCTCAATTGTCTCCAACCTATTTCCAACTTCTGTTAGTTCACCTCTAAGGACATCCACCGTCTGCAAAGTATCATTCAGCTCGAACTGCAGTTTAACACGCTGGTCAATTTCCAACATTAACCTTCGCTGATACAACAGAGTGAGCTGTCCTAACACATCTGAGACCCGTCTGTCTTTTGGTGGGTTTTTAATGACTTGGAGCAACTCCTGAATCCTGGCTTCACATTGCTCAATGCCATAATCATTGAGACCTTTACGCTCCTCTGAGGATAACAGAATCAATGACCCAATCGTTTCTTGTGCTTGCATTCCTATGGGGTCCTCTAATATGCACACATCTCCAGCTGCAGTCTGGGATGTTTCCTCCATCTTTGGCCCAAAATGCACAATGGTAATACACTGACAATGCAAACACACAAACTGTTTAGCTATGAACCACCACTAAAATTACCAGTTGTACCAATTAGCAGTAACACAAACAGCTAAACTGTTCTTTGATTAATAATAGCTAAATTAGTTAGCAGCACACAAAAAGGCTGAGCTGTTCTATGATGAGCGGTAGCTAACTTAATTAGCTGCAAAAATTTATTAAATCAATCAGCCTCATACAATCACCTCCCCGATTCAATAATCTTCACCTACTCAAACATGCAAAGTTTTACACAAAAGGGTAAAATATCTAACTAACAAAATAAAGCAAAACAGCAGTGTGTGTGTATTGAATCAACCAGCAGTTATGGCAAAAGTGGTAATATGACAAAGGAATGTGGTGTTGAACGAAGTTTGAAAACAGCCCGCCAGATAGCATGGCCCAGCGGGACACGGGCTGTCATAAAACTCCCAAAGCAAAGTTGTAAACTCACCTTAGACAAAGAGTCATAAACCTTTTGGCGGCAAGTTAGCAAACAGTAAAGTTGGAACAAAGAAAATGGTGAATTTCACCATGAGGTTACTGTCGTAGTCCAGTACCGGCGCTCCGGTGTTCGCCTGGTGAGACAACTTGTGAGACGCAGCGGCCTCAGGTCTCAATACAATGTTGCATTGAAATACAATTTCATAACATCAGACTATAAATTGCGATTCTGATCGCACTAAAAATCCTATCTCTCTCTACCCTGCCCAGACTACTTCTAATAAAGAAATCAAGGAAAATAATAAAAGATGGGTATTAATTTGTGGAGCAATTCTTCAGGGCTGCCCGCGTGAGGGGGAGAGGAGGAGGGGAAAGTTGGAAGTTACGTGCGTCCACGATTAACTTCGGGAAGAGCGGTCAATCTTCGTCCTTTGGTCTCCTTGGCGAAAGGGAAAAATATGATCTGACCATCAGCAGTCGACTAGAACAAAAAACAAGGTGGCGATCCGTCTCCTTGAAACTCCGTGGTTTTTTGGTTACGTGTTAAACTAACACCTTCGATCGGTAAAGTTGAAATTTCTGGCCTTCTTATTCCAGGAATTTCTGTCATGAACGTTCTTTTCGTGGCCAACGAAGGAGAATAAATGAAGACTCCATGTCGGACCTCTTCTTCTCCAGAGGATGCTTTAGTTGCGTGGTAATCTGTCGAGATCTCCAGCTGAAAAGCAAGGTTTTAAAGCGCCCGCCTTCCATATATAATCTCGTGTGACGTCAGACTTCTTGTGACGTCAGACTTGGGACGTCCCCTTCCTACCAGCCGCAGTGCCCACTGGGATTTGTAGTGGCGGACAATACTGGATACAAAATGGCCGATGATGTCGGAAGGCCTGGTGGTGTCCAGCAATGTGTAAATGGTCCAATATTCAGCAAACAAGTGGTCCAACACCAGTGCACGCCTAACCCTAACATTAACCTAAACTCAATTCACACCTTAGTCCTAAACCTAACCGTTAGCAAAATAGGTCGTGAGGACCAGCAAAATGTCCTCACTTTGGTACCAACGGTCCTCAATTTGATGGTGAAATCGGGAAAATTGTTCTCACTGTGATGCCAAGACAGGAACACACACACACACACACACACACACACACACACACACACACACACACACACACCACACACACACACACACACACACACACACACACACACGCTGGCTGTAACCAACACACCCACACTCTGTTCTGCCTATAAATAAAGAAGTCAAGAGGCCTGCACTTTGTAGTTGCACCGCAGAGTGGGCTACCATCTTGCTGCAAGATAAACAGAGACTCATGTGTCGTTCCTTCTGAGCTTGACTATTTGATAAATATCTCTAACACTCAAAATGAACAATAATGCAATATTTTGGCTTATCTAAAGAGATCATTTGAGAAGTTATTTTGCACATTATCCTAATGAGTGGATTCACCTTCCTGGTCTACAAAACAAAGACACCCATCAGATATAGGTTCAGTTTGCTTGTTTCGATACTCTTTATTCTTCACGGCTTGCAAATTCATGCGCTAAAAGGTGCAACAACAAACAATCAAGTATTGGGAAATATGATGCAACAGTGATGCAGAAAACTCCCATCATTTTAGATGCTGAAGCTTTAACAGTGTTGTTCCTGTTCTATTTCCTGATGCGCAACACAAAACTGGGCTCATAAATAAAAGAATAGAGCTGACTCTTTGTTCAAACACTTCACTTGACATACGCCTCCATTTTTTCTGACAGGTGCCTTACATGGCTGTGCAAATAATGATGTTGGAAATAAAAGTGGAGGGGCATGACATAGTGTTTCTAGCCATGTGGCTTCACTGTAGCAACTGCCAATAAGAAAATGTTTGGACTAACTTTAATTTGTTAACAGATACCTCCTATTTCTTAAATTTGTTAAAAAAAAGCCAGTTAAGAAACCAAAAATTGTGGTTATTTACCTGTATTGTTGGGAGATATGTAGCACAGAATAATGTTCACATTTTTCAAAAAAAAATATATATCTGTACTTTCATGCTTTTTAGCTCTGTGTAATGTTTGTATTGGTGGATGCAGTAAAAAGCTCTTTGCTGGGTTTGCTTGATCCCGCAGAACTTGATGGCAACAAGTTTATCGACACAGATCAATGCCAGAATAGAAAGGTAAAACAAAGATCTGTTCAAATAACCTTCATGCATGCAAGTGTTTCAGTGAAGCTGTTGTACCCTTGAAAGAAGGTATCTTGAACCTTCAGGTGGTGCTTATTACAGCTGGAAAAAGATCCCACTTCTAAACAATCGCACAGAAATATGCAAAGACTGCCAGTCAGACTGGAAGTCACGAATATTCTCAGGAAAAGGCTGGTTCACTCTGACTTTGTAGGCAGATGTTGACGAATCTGATTCTCGAGGCGTGGTGCAAGCATGTTTAGGATATTTCCCTGCTTAAAGATCCTTATTGATGAGCTTTTACATCCACACATCCCCACAAAAACTCTGTGATCTCAAGACCAGAAGATCCTGATGTTGTTCCCAGGACTTGGCTTGTGACCAGAAGAGAAAAAGTTTTTTCTGCTGCAGCTCCCAAGCTCTGGAACAGTCTTGTCGGTTTTAACTTTAAATTATTTTAAATCCCTTATAAAAATCTTCTTAAACTGACTTAATTCCAGAAAGCCCGACCATTAGAACAGTCCTTGTTTTTTCTATGCCTTTTAGTGCTGATTTTATTGCTTATTTTATCAATCCTGTATTCCATTGCTTGTTGCTTTTATTGTCTTAATTTGTATCTTCAATTTCTTATTCACCTGCTTTTTGGTTGCCTTTTTGTTTATAAATAAATAAAATGATAATAATGATAATAATAAACGTGTGGTTCATTAGCAAGATCCTGCAGAACTTGATGGAAATATTTTCTGACACCGGTTAATGACAAAATGGTTTAAAGACAGAAACCTAGCAATCAGTTCCCTCATACAAACATGCATACCAAAACCAATGTCCAAATGCTGACAATGATGTTAACTTTCAACAATCTAAAACCAGTGTGCTGGAGGATGTACATTTCTAAAACTTCCAGAAAACAGGCCAGTGAGGGCTGATTTTTAGTTATGCTGCCTATTTCATGTCAAAGTTAATTTAAAAAGCAAGCTTACTAAGACCAGGACAACAATAAAGCAGAAAAATTTATTTTTTCAACTTTTTTTGAAGAAAAATGGAAGGTTATTCATAATGGTATCTACCAGGCTTCAAAAATAGACAATGTCAGAAAATCTGAGTTGTTTTTTTTATTCGTGGATGTTCTTTATTGAACAAGCTGCTCTTTTTACTATGTTTGCGTCTCTACAGACAGCATCTGTGGAAAAGTCCTTTTCTGTCTTTAAACTGATTAAGACCTACAGCTGAAAAAAACAACAGTGTAAGATGACTTTCATCTTTGGACCTCATATTGATCAAAAAGGAAAGACTATTATGTTTTACAGTGGTTTTATCAATTTCTTTGTCAAGAATGACAGATGCACTAACCTTCATTTTCAAACAAATATGATTAAGAAAATATGTTTTTATATCATTGTGTCTTGAACAGAAGGCCCGAATTGGTGTATGTCTGTTAAAACCGTACGCATATTGGTATACCTATACAAAACTGGCTATGGTTAAAGGTTGTTATTTTGACTGGTGATTGCTTTGTGTATATATATGAATTCTCTGGTTGTTAAAACTGATATGAACAGGATAAATAAAGTCAAACTCAATAAATTGGAATATGCAATCTGATGAGGCTTTTTTGTCAGATTAAAAGTATCTTTTGTTTGCCCTGTTGCGCCTGTGGGCAGGGGCTAGGGTAGTGTTGCGCGGGGCCCTTGCCTTGCCGTTGCGGGGCGCTATGTGGTGGTTGGCAGGATGTGGCAGGGGTGCTTGGAGCGGGGCTGTGTGGAGCCTGCGCTGTGTGGGTGTGTCTTCATGGGCTTTTTGGGGATGGAGCTCACCTTTGGGGGTGTGCCCATGTGCTGTGGGGAGGGGATTCATGGCCTTTGGGTTCAGGGGCATGTGTTCGATATCTGTGTCCTGGTTGGGGGTGGCCCTGTGGGGAAATTCATGTTGGGGGTGGGGGGGCTCATGGGGTTGGGATCAGAATTTATTGGGGGATTGGGACTGTTTCATCCTGTGGCGGCTCTGGTTGGAGGGCTAGTTTGGATCATGCAGACCCCTCTTTTGTACATGGGCCCCTGTCCGAATGAGGATGGGGATCGTTGGGGACTGGGGTCGGTGCAGGGGGTCGGGGTCCAGGCCGGGGTCCCTCAAATACAGGTACCAGCCCAGGCTGGGGACCACCTCCTGGGTCCGGGGGCTGGTTGTCCCTATGGGGTATTGGCACCTGGACCTGGGAGTATAGTGTGTATGGGGAGTATGAGTGAGGGTACGACGTCCATTGTTGCTTGTCTTTGCGTTGCGTGGGTGTGAGTGTTTTTATGTCTATGCATGAGGGTGGTAATGTGTGATTGTGACAGTGAATCAGTTTAGGCCTATATCCTCCCCGCCACACTACTTGTGGGTGGTTGGTGTCTCTGTCCACTGGTGTAGTTGTGGTTCTCGGTGTCCGGGGCTGAGTGCTGTGGTGTGTGCTGGCTCACTCCCGGTTGCTGCTTGCCGGTGCCTGGACCCCTGGGCTCTGTTCGGCCTTTGCTTGGGTAGTGATGTGTACCGAGGGTCTGGGGTCTCTGGGGTCCATGGCTGAATCTGCTTGGGCGTAGACCGCTGCCGGCAGGGCCTGTGGGCTCGTCGCTGCAGCTCCCTGGGGCTTCTGCACTGTGGCTGTTGGGTGTCTGTTGGGGTTCCTGTGCTCTGGGGGGCCTTTAGATGTCTATGGCTCGGATCTCCTCCATATCTGTCCCAGGTCCAGGGGGGCAGGTCTGTGGCTCCTCACACTTGCTATTGTATATTTTTATGGACAAACCTTGTATACACAAGCGCGCTCACACTCAGACCCACAGGTGTTTAGATTCAGGTGTTAACAGATACACAAATGTTCTATATTGAGCCGCATTTACCACTAAATACATCTTGCATTCATATGTACCGTGCACTTTTTGGTAAAAAAGCTGTTAATATGAATGCAGGTGTAGAAGCAAGAAGGGTGTTATCTTGTAATCTCTTCATCCTTCTTTCTCTCCTCCATTCTTTTCTCCTTCTCTCCCTTTTTCCTTTTTGCGCCACCTCTCTCTTTCGTGCTTCTTATTTTTTCCTTTTCGTTTCTAATAAAGTTTCTTTATTAAACATCAAGCAGACCTTTAAAGCGTTAGCTGTAATGCTCCACTTGTCAAAGTAAATCTGTTGGGCTTTTTCTTGGCATTCAGAAAACAATTCTGAGTGCTACTCAGGACATGGTTAAAAAATAAAGTACCTTTTGAAAATACCAATCTTTGTAATATATTTTTCATTAAGCTCATACTTGAGTAATAAACTGTTTTTATTGGTCTTATATAATATTCAAAACTTAAATGTCATGTTTTCATTGCTGTAAGTGGAAAATCATAATAATTAACAGAAAAAAGGCTTCAAAACATCAGTCTGTGTGTAATCTATATAATGTGTTTCACTTAGTAAATGAAGTTACTAAAATAAATGAACTTTTCAGTAATATTGTAACTTACTTTAAAGTCTGTACACATCATCTATATAGAGCTATGTTCTCTATGAATTCATTGGCTTTCTATTTCACTCATCTCTTGCTCAAACATTATTTTTAGATGTGGCAGAGATTGTTGAGTTGGGTTAGTGAATTTATGCAGTTTGATACTGTTTTATGCCCTTAATTTTAGCCATTTATTGAAGCTGCATTATGTCAAATAGCTGAGAATGGTGTATGCATGCATAATTTAAACTAATCACAATGTGCAAAAAATCTAAATTTATGAATCTTTGTTTGCTTTCAGTGCTCTCCTACAAACACTCAGCATCATGACCTCCTAACTGACCCCAGATCTGACCGCACATCACTTTGCATTTCCCAGCCCTACTTCGTAGTTTATAAAAATCATTTGAACCTACAAAACAGCTAAACATGGTTTTGGCCTTGGTTTGGTCATGCTTTGTTACTAACTTTGTTTTCCCACACACAAGCTTAACGGTTATTAAAGGACAAATTCAGATGGTTCCAAACTTGAAAAAGAAAATTGAGCAAAGTAGATACACAAATATAGGTTTATTATAAAAGTGCCTTTTATAATAAACCTATAGCATAATTATAATTGGTGAAAACTTGGCTCTGTCTTTTGTTTAAGGAAAAGGTTTTCCCTGGTGTTTATTTAGTACTTCTTGAGGTCAGAATAAATTTGATTTAGACTTAAAATGACAGGGTTAATTGATGTTATATTGCTCTGCAGTAAAAGGAGAGGAGGTTTAAAATACTGATTCAAACAACCCATAAATTCTTAGGAAACATTTATTTAGTAACAGAGAAGGGAGAAGAAATGTACCCAGGAAAAAGTGTTATATTAAAAAGTGTGAAAGGATACCCTAATTATCATCGGTGTCATGCAGTTTAGGCCCTGTGTAACCCTGCTCTGCAGACCTGCGGCTAATTCCCTCATCAGCTTTTCTGCTGTGAAATAGGATTTGTGTGTCTGGGAGGCTAATTCGGGTTTGACCATTGTGTTGCAGTTTAGGGAGGTGACTGGGTTTATGCAGATATACCATTTCTATGGTAAGCTAAAGTGTGCTCTAGTTCCAGTGTTGGTTAGGGTATGTTTTGTTATAAGAGGTCAACATGTATGAACTAATTTCTAGGTGACAAGTGACTCGCTGGAAATTTCTGCTTTTACCTAATCTTTCTGGTATTTGAGGAAAAAACTAATTTTTTGCTCCTCCATAATATGAGTTTGCAAGACACCCATGTTAAATACAAAAGTGAAAATAAAAGCACATTCCAAAAACTTTTCAAATTTGAGAAACATTTTGCCTGGATAGTATAATAAATGAATTTGGAGGCAAATAAGCCTAATTACCTGTTTGAATTCTTTCCCTCATGATTATTTAATACTGTCAAGACTGCAACAGCCAGAGTCTAAAACTGTCACAGAATACGAATGCACTTACAACACATTAATTTGATGCAACACACAACTGTTGGCTGGTAGTAGTCAGAAATACCCATGTCATAATGATGTGGCAGTGACACTGAAAATCCTCTTACTCACACAAATTACTAGCTAGCTTTCCAGTTTGGCTTTGTCTGCAGATACTGCATTGCTTTCTGTTGAGGTGTAACTAGAGGAGTACCAAAATTTAGGCAAAACCAGAACAATGAAACCGAGACAAGATGGAGAATTTAAGTGATGTTTATTTACAGTGAATGATGGAAGTAGGTTTGTCCTGCAAGGGAATAGAAGGTTGTTAAATGGTCCATCCACAGGAGTAATGGTGAGTATAATGAAGACAGTGTCTTTTTCTTTCTTACAGGCTCTTGGGAGGGAGGTCAGCTCGGAGGAGGAGGCAAGGGAAATCCAGGAGGTAAGTGCGTCAGGTTTTTGGTGTCCGTTTGTGTTCCAGGTCCGAGGGAGAGAGATAGAGTGGCAGGACGGAAGATGGTTGGCTTCTAGGTGAGAGTTTCCAGGAGAAGGAGTCCACATACAAAAATGTCCTTAAGCTCCAGCAAAAGGTGAGTTCCAAACTCCACCAAGTGTCCTTAGGAAACACAAGGTTACTCAAGAAAGTCTCAAAAGATTAATTGTTGGCTGTCTCACTCAGTACCAGTGTCACTGAATAATCCGGCGAGGAATGGATCACTTCCAGGAGCTTAAATGCCAGCTGCTCTCATCAGCAGGATCCAGGACAGGTGCGTAGATTGGAAAACTCCGCCCATGCCACTCTGACTCTGGAAAGTAAGTGAACACAAACATATCCTCCATACAGAACACACTCCTAACACTTTCAGGCTTTCTTGTGTATTAAAATTCACTTCAGTTTTATGGTTTATAGTTATAGTCCGTCTTATAAGGGATACGATACTTTGAACCTGTTCATGCTGACTATAGGGTAACTAAACCAGTTACTAGAATTAAGTATTTTTTATTTTTGAAATGCTATATATTAGATTAGTTTCCTTATAACAAGTATTCATGGAATAATAAGTTTTGCTTTACTGCCTGGAAATATCAATATTATTTAGGGCTTTGTTGCAAAAACAAATGAGAAACAACAAACCCCAAGACCTTTATCAATAACATTTATTGCCTCCTATTATATAACTTATAGCATAAGTTAACCACATGAGTTAATTATTTCAAAGTATTTTTAAGTACAAATAACTAAATAAAATATGCTATTTGTATTCTTTTTTGAAAGACTTGTAGCCTCTATAATGGCCTCTATTATACACTCTATTTGTGACCCCTCCACGTGACCGTTGGTCAGATGAAACTCTCAGGTTCTCCCACTGACCCTGTTCCTCCCCGTCTCTTTAAAGATGTCCTCTCCTCTTGGTGACCATCTTTCCTAGCAATTTTCAACAGCAGATTGTGTTCTGGTGTCTTCCCTAAAACATTTTAAAAGATTTTCGTGCAAATACTGATAGAAAAACCTGATTTGGGTCCCCATGTGTTGGATAATGCTCGGCCCGACGATAAACTGCCTAAGTTGTTAGGGAAATAGTCTACAGTGAATTGATGGACTTCTTAGAATAACTCAGCGTACTTGAGATTTTTCAGTAGGGTTTTAAACTTTGCACAGCATTGAATCAACCCTTTTGAGAATGTTCAATAACATCTGTTGTTCTTGTCCTTTTGGACTCGACAGTTGCATTTAATACCATGGACCTTGGTACTTTAATGTCTCATTTAGAGCATGGGGTGGGTGTCAGATGCGTGGCCCTGGAGTGGTTCAGGTCCTATTTGTCAGGACATACATTTTGTGTCATCCTCTGTATATCTTCATCTTTCATCTATACCTGCCCACCTTTTGGGTGGAGTTTCTCAGGGCTCAAAGAATTGAGCCCTTTTATTTTCACTTTACCTGCTTCCCCTTGGCTCCATTCTCAGGAAGCTTTTATGCAGATGACACATACATTTACCTGCCTCTCAGCAGAAAGGACACCCCGTCAGTTCAACACTCCCTTGACTGCCTTGATGAGGTTTGGTCTTGGATATTCTTCAATTTCTTAAGCTTCAATGAAAAGAAAACTGAGATGATGGTTTTCGGTACCGCCTCCAGTTACATATCAGACAGGCCTCCTCATTAGCTGCTTTTAAATATTCACCCAAAACCCATTTTAATACTGTGGCTTAGGGTAGGGTTATGACTTTTAATTGTTGACTTTTTGGTTTTTGTTTCTATTTTATCTCAATTTGTTTTTAGTTCTTATTTTTGCAGTTTTTATTATTATGTTTATTATTATGTTCGCTGGTTTGATTGTTTGCACTGTGCAGCACTTTGTTCCCTTTGAGGGCTTTTTTTTTAAAGGGTCTTATAAATAAAATTGGATTGGACATTATCAATGAAACTGAAATATACTGCATGTTATTTTAATTCAGCTCTATATTAATTTCCTTCCAAAATTTGTCACAGTTACCACCGGTTTAGTTTGCATCAATGGACATCGTTTAACAATGATAAAAATATATATATAATATTTGTATGTATGTATTTGATAGCTTAATGTCTTTCACTATGATTGCCCATTTAAGCTTTAGAGTGTGGAGAGCAAACTTTTGGACAGTTATGTTGATCCTTGTTTACAGATTTCCAAAGGAGTGTACGTGATGAGAATGGGTAATGAAAATGTTTGGTAGGCATATAGCAATGATAGTGGAGATGCAGCTGAGGTCTTTTTTCTTTCTCCTCCTACATAGTTCCTCCTTTACTACTGTTCATCCACTTCAGAGCCTGTGGTAGATCTCTGAAGGTGGGATTACAGAGGCTTTATACCATCAAATTTGACAATAGTAATACTGGTTACTAGCACTTTCTGGAAGACCATTAAAAAAGGGTATGATCAAATACTGTGCCACAGAATTGTATGTCTTTTTCATGTACTTAAAATTCAGAAGTCAAAAATCTGTTGAAAAATGTATTTATGTAACATTTATACGTTCTGTGTCCATTCCCACCTAAACTGAATGACAAATGAATGAATGAATGAATGAATACATGAATGAATGAATGAATGAATGAATGAATTAGTTAATTAATTAATCAATCAATGAATCAATCAATCAATCAACTTTTGTATAGTGCACTTTCCATGCAGAAAAGTGTAATACAACATCTTGCAGAGAGGTCAAAAACACATAAAACACATTTAAGAGATAGAGAAATATATATTAAGCAATTGCAAAAACTGAGAGTGCAATTGTGTAGTTAGAAACATTGGGAATAGATAAAAAAAATCATGATGGTGACCAGCAGCAAACATTTAAAAAATGTGGGCGATGTGGGTCCTTTGGATGGGGGCTTTTAATGCAGGTAAGGGGATTTGATCAATTATTTCTGGTACCTTTTTTTTTAAATATTTTTTTTTGCGGCACTAATGGCCTTTATTTTTCGAAAGTAAGCAGACAGGAAGCGGGGTGGAGATAAGGGGAAAAATGCAGCATAGGTCTCTGGGGTCAGGACTCTATGGAAGTAAAATAGTCTTATTAGAATCATTGAATCACATAAAGATCAGTGATGAGATTTTTCTGCCAAAAATATATTATTACAAAACGGCAGGTAATTAACACCCATTTGAATCTCATCACTGATCTTCATTAAGCCACTATCCAGCAAACTGTTAAGAGACTCGCCTCTGCCCAAGGCAATGGTGTGTCACGTGATCAAATAAGCATAATCTGATTGGCTAAAAGATGCTCGACTCGATCGAGCGCTGATTGCTTCGGCTTGAGTCACCAGAAGGTCAACACATTTGCAGGCGAATTTTTGCAGGTGAATTTTTGCAGGCGAATTTTTGCAGGTGAATTCCTGCAGGTGAATTTCTGCAGGCGAATTTCTGCAGGTGAACTTTTGCTGGCAAATTTTAAGTACAAAAAAAAATTCACATACATTATCACTTCCACCTCATCGTTAAGTCAATAAACAGTTCTTTTTACTGATGACATGAATTTGGCTTTAATTTGGATCGTACAGTCTCGAAGTTGGTATGATTACAGCATCATCTTGATCACATTATTATGTCACCGTCGAACTAAAACACAACATAAACCTTAATGAGATAGACAAATAGAAAATACAGATATGAAATTATAAATGAAATTATATATAACATAAACATACCTCGCTGGCTGACCCATGCTTGGAGGTAGAAATGAGGACCTAAACCAATGATTTAAACATTTTTGCCCTTTTTAACTTAAATTGGCCCTTCCTGCTGCAACTTGCAACGATCATGCTTCACTGAGAGCGTGCATCACTTTTTTGGTGCACCAGCGGAATCAACATGCCAAACATTAGTTCCTATCTGAGAATTTTCAAAATAAATTTCGTAATGATACGTAAAACGCTTAAATAAAATATATTCACTAAACTACGGCAGTAAAACTCCCACCAAATCACAAATCTATTGTGATTTCCTTTCAAACACATAACATCATAATAGAAACACTTTACATTGGTATTTACATTTTAGCATTTACTCTGCTTCTAGTAACAACACAGTTTTGTGTACTGGCCTATCAAGATACACTGGTATGACGGTCCTTTTCCCATCCTTATCCAAGGTTGAATCACTGAGCAAAAGCTTCACCTTTCTAACTCGCCCATCTGCACATGGGTACACCTCTGTCACTCTTGCCAATTTCCACTTATTTCTTGGAGAATTGTCCTCTTGAAGAATGACAATGTCATTCACCTTTGCACTCCTTTTACCCCTCTGCCAGATTTGTCTCTGCTGAAGACTGAGAAGAAATTCTTTCTTCCACCTCGTCCAGAATTCATTGGCTAAAAACTGAACTTGGCGCCATCACTTTCTCAGGTACAGATCCTGGCTAACAAACTCACCGGGGGGGGCAAAATAACACTGGACTTCATCATGAGAATGTGATTTGGTGTAAGAGGATCTAAACTTGGATCATTTAGATTTTCTACTGTTAATGGCCTGCTATTCAGAATAGCCATGACTTCATAAACAAATGTTCTAAGGGAAGAACTATCTAGTCTCTCAGAATTTTGATCTAGAATAGTAGTTAAAACACTTCTAATAGTCATGTCCATATTTTTTTAACTGTTCTTTGTCACAGTCCTTCAGTGCATTCAAAAACTCTCCCTTAGCACCAACAAAATTAGTACCTTGGTCACATCTGATTTGTCTTACATGTCCATGAATAGAAATGAAACAGCGTAATGCATTAATGAAAGCATCAGTTGTAAGGTCATCCAACATTTCAATATGTATTGCCCTAGAACACATGCATGTAAAAAGAAGACCATACCTTTTGAGTTCCTTTCTACCATCTCTTACCTAAAAGGGTCCAAAACAGTCAATACCACAGTAGGAAAATGTGGGTGTTGTTTTCATTCTATCCTCTGGTAGATCTGACATCCGTTGATCTTGAGTATTTCTCCTATACTTCCTGCAGGTTGTGCACTTGTAGATGTGAGAAGCAACTGTGCTGTTGCACCCTGTGATCTATAGTCCATTGGAGCGCAACTCATTGACGGTTATTCCTTTTCCTTGATGCTGCACCTTTTCGTGGAAGTGTTTAATAAGTAATGATTATACTTGACTTGACTTGGGGATAATAGCAGGATGTTTGATATAAGGGTGCAGACTAGCTCTTGCTAAACATCCTCCCACCCTAAGTACTCCTTGCTTATCAACAAATGGACTTAAATTGGACAGCTTGTGTGCCTTATCCTTGAGTTGAATGTCCTTTCCTTGAGTTAAGTCATTGATTTCCTTGCTGAATGTGTTTTTTTGTGCAAGTTTTATTATGAATAGTTCTGCTTCTTTTCTGTCCTCAACACTTGTGTTTCCTCCTTTTATTCGCGTGACTCCTTTAAAATCCTTAAAAAACGTCCTTAGATGAGCAATTGCCTTAACAGCTTTTCTCCAATCTGAGAACTTGGTGAGACGGTCGAGTATCGTTCTCCTTTCTTGTATTTTGGTGTTAAGCGCATGTACTGTTTTAAGCTCAGGGTCATTAGGCATGATTTCAGAAACCTCATTATTTTTAATGGGTAACTCATTTTGCCACTAAAACTCTGGACCTTTAAACCAGTTAGATTCCAGTAGCTGTTGAACACTTAATCCCCTTGATGCGTGGTCTGCAGGATTACTTTCAGAAGATACATGATGCCACTGATGTGGGCCTGTGCATGACTTTATTCTTGAATCCTATTTGCCACGAACACATGAAATCTCTTTGCATCATTATTCAGGTATCCCAACACTACCTTGGAATCTGTCCAGAAAGGCTCTTGAAGATTGCTTATCTCCAGCTCATTCCTTAACATTACACCTGTTCTTGCTGCAACTACAGCAGCAGTTAACTCAAGCCTAGGGACAGTGGTGACTTTGGTTGGGGCTACGCGTGCCTTTCCCATGACTAAGGTACAATGAACATTCCCTTGTGATGTCAGTGTTCTTAAATAACTGCACTGTCCATAGCCTGTCACACTGGCGTCTGAAAAATGGTGTAATTCACACAGTGTAATGTCAGTGGTTGCAGGTAAGAAACATCTTTAGAATTCTCTTTTTGACAAGTTTTGAAGGTCTAAGAGCCAAGATTCCCACTGTGTACGGAGTTGATCCGAGAGTGGCTCATCCCATCCAACTTTCTCTTGACATAACTGTTGCAGGATTTGTTTTCCTGTTAAGATGAAGGGTGCCACAAATCCTAATGGGTCATAAACTGATGCTACTGTGTGCAGGATTCCTCTTCTCGTCATTAGGTGTTCTTTCACCGTAATTCTGAACTGAAACTCATCAGTGGAAATGCACCACTGAACACCAAGTACTCTTTCCATCAGAGGCTCTCCAAGTGCTAGATCCAAATCTTGAATACTTTCAGCACACTCTTCTCTCGGTAGTGACTTTATAACCTTTTCTGTGTTTGATATGAACTTGTGTAATCTTATTTTACCTGTGCTACACAGATCTTTTGCTTCTTTGATTAATTTTATTGCTTCTGCTTCTGTTGTAACACTTACAAGTCCATCATCTACATAAAAGTTCCTTTGAATGAACTTCCCTGTGTTCGGAGTGAATGTTTCCTCACCTTGTGCAACTAGATGTTTTAAACCAAAGTTAGAACAACCAGGTGAAGAAGCAGCACCAATAAGATGTACCTTCATGCGAAAGACTGAGGGCGGAACACTTAGGTCACCATGCTCCCACCATAGGAAGCGTAAGTAGTCCTGATCTTGAGGTGTTACATGGAACTGATGAAACATACGTTCCACGTTGCATATGATAGAGATTGAGCCCTTCCTGAACCTACAGAGCACTCCCACCAAAGTGTTTGTGAGGTCAGGCCCTGTTAGCAGGTGCTCGTTCAGTGAGGTGTCTTGATATTGTGCAGAACAGTCAAAGACTACACGGATCTTCCCGGGGCTTTTGAGGGTGGTATACCCCATGGTGGGGAATATACCAGGCAGGGGTATTACATAGCTCTTTCTCTGGTACCTTCTCTGCATCACCACGCGCAATAATGTCCTCCATGAAATTTACATAGTCTGTGTAGTACTTTTGATCCCTTTTAAATCTGCGTACAAGACTACTTAAATGCTGCAATACACTTGACATGTTATTGGGAAGATTTGGTCTGTCGCTTTTAAAGGGCAGTGGCATTTCATAATGTCCATCTTGTTTTTGCTTGATTCCTTCTTTTAACTTTGTTATGAAGCGGACATCTTCTTGTGAAATACTTGTCTCTTCCACTGCTCTCTCTGTAAAGTCTGACTCAAGCGCCTTGATTACATCTGGATATGCAACTTCTTTAATTTGTGTCTTGGAGATGTAATGGACTTCATTCTTTAGCTTTGTGGACAACTCAGTTTCTGGTATTACTTGTTTTACAGTGATGCGATGACTTACTCCAATCACATCACTGCCTGCATCACAAGATTCACAGTAACTTATAATGCTCCAGTCTAAATCTGTTTTCTGGGCGTATGGCTGGTTTTCTTCACCACATATGACTTCTCTGGGCATTAAGGCTTGTGTACAGTTGTACCCTAACAGAAGCCCTATTTCACAGTCCAATGCTGGAGCAATATGCTCACTGAGATGCTCCAAATGTGGCCATGCCCTTGCAGTGTCTGGAGTAGGAATATGACTATGATTAGCAGGTATAAAGTCACGTATGTAAACAACTGGCACAGTGAGTTTCTTCTTGGAAAACAGTCCTCTTATTTGCAGAGCTTCAAGTTTTTGTGCATGGTACAGTTGCTTTCTTGGATGACATTGTCGATAGTTTGAGTTTAACTTGGGTTTTGGTTATGTCCAAACTGTCTGCCACTTCATTAAGAATAAATGAAGAATCACTCTGTGTGTCCAGCAGAGCGTAGATCAGTACTTCTTTACTTGGCTCTTTTTGTGTGGATACATAGACCGATACTATTGCAGATGTCTGGGTGTTTTTACTTTCATGAGTCACTCTATTAGACGTACTCTCATTGATTGTGTCTTGTGACTGTGTTACCTGTTGCTGGGTCTCCTTCAGTTCCCTTACTTGTTGCTCTTTAGGCTGTTCTTTCTTTGTCTCTTGTCTTTGTCTTTCTTCATGCAGGCATGTGGGATGCCGTTTTGAGCATGTGTTACATATCATCCGGTTGCTGCAGTTCTTGGAGAGATGACCACTATTTAAACAGCCAAAGCATAATATTTCACCTTGAATGAACTTGACTCTCTCAGTAGCTGGTTTCTCAATGAACTTACGACACTTGTGTAAGCTGTGTCCTGTTCTTTTACAAAACACACAAGACACTGTGCTTCTTTCAGTACAGTTAGTTGTAAAGATTTTCACTCTATCTTGTCTCTTATTAATAGGTGTAAGTTGAGGTATTGTCTTTGGTTTGTCAGTCACTTTGTCTTAGAGCTTGGTATGATGTAATGGGGTTACATGCAATACTTGCCTCCATTGAAAGGAACGTTACAAAGTAACTGAAACGTGGGAACTGTTTGTGCTCCAGCTGAGCTCCAGGAGTGCAACTTGTCTCTAAAAGCTTTAGCAATGATAAAAGACTCTCCATAACGTTCATTGAGAATGTTCCACGCTGCCCTATATGAATCTTCAGAGCTGATCAGAAAATAGCCATCTAAGCCCTCTTTAACACAGCCGCCTACATATTTCTGTAGAAAAAACATCTTTTCTGCTGTGGGAATGTTTTTTCTCTCTATTAGAGTCTGAAAAGATGCTTTCCAGTGCTTAAACTTAAGTGGATCCCCACTAAATACTGCAGGTTCTGGAATAGGTAGTCTATTTGCAGACATAGCTTCTGCCAAAACGTTTACAAGCTCACCTGTACTCTCATGAGTTACATTTAACTCTCTTAGAGGTTGTGAAGGTTGACTAGCAGTGCTCTTAAACTTGGCAACCCGTACGTTGGCTGGGTTCAACGTGATACTTTCTTGCTTTACTGAAAGGTAATCTTCCTCATAAACTTGTAGTTTTGCCTTTGCTGCATGGAATCCTTTCAGATGTTCCAATCTTTCAATTTCTCTTTTCAAATCCTCAACTGACCTTTTCCTGGAAGCACTTTCTTCTTGTTGACTCCTTAGAACAGCTGCTTTTTCCTGTTCTCTTTTTAACTTGCGCTCAGTTTCCTTCTTTTCCTCTAGGAGGCGTTGAACATTGCAGCAGCCTCTTGGTCTGCAATTATGCGTTTGTCTTCTTCTTCAAGCATTCACATTCTTTCTCTATATTTCTCTTGTTCAGTCATTATCTTAAGTACAGCCTTTGTGGCTTCATACTCTGCTGCAGCTTCTTGTCTTTTGACAGAGGAGCCATAAGACTTAACTTTATTGGCTTTAAACAAGCTGTGATCTGAGACACTGACAGAGCTAGAGGATGTAAAAATAGAATCATGCAGGTCCGAGTTCGACTATCACTTCCACCTCGTCGTTAAGTCAATAAACAGTTCTTTTTACTGATGACATGAATTTGGCTTTAATGTGGATCGTACAGTCTCGAAGTTGGTATGATTACAGCACCATCTTGATCACAATATTATGTCACCGTCGAACTAAAACACAACATAAACTTCAATGAGATAGACAAATAGAAAATACAGATATGAAATTATATATGAAATTATATAATATAAAAAACCTCGCTGGCTGACCCATGCTTTGGGGGTAGAAATGAGGGCCTAAACCCAATGATTTAAAATTTTAGCCCCTGTCTGACCCAAATTGGCCTTTCTGCTGCAACTTGCAACGATCATGCTTCACTGAGACCCTGCATCACTTTTTGGCGCACCACCGAATCAAAATGCCATACATTAGTTCCTATCTGAGAATTTTTAAAAAAATTTTCCCCAAGATACGTAAAAAATTTAAACGCTTTAATAAAATATATTCACTGAACTACGGCAGTAAAATACATAATTGCACAGGATAAAAATTCAGTGTTATAAATTCAATGTCTAAAAAATGTCTTATTCTAATGAGACTATTTTACTTCCATAGGACTCAAACCTGCGACAGCTGCATCGAGGACTGAAGCGCATATGGGTCGCGTGCTCTACCACAGTCACACGGAGGCTAAATAGGCTGATCTGATGAGCTGGCTCTGTGGTTGGACTGAGCCTGGACTCATTGGAGGACCATGTCCAAACTCAAGCCCTGTGTACACAACAAAGTTTCTTGGTGAAAATGAAAAAGTTTAGCTGTGTTTCTATTGTTTGTTTACAGAACAATGACGCCGGTTTTCTAAAAATTGCATTATTTGAAAACAGGCTCCAGAGCCATTCATCTCTTGATCCATTTTAAAAATGCATTATTTTGTTGTACAGCAGTAGACTTCATTTATTTTATTCCATTTATTCGAGGAAAGCCATTAGAAATACCTGAACCATTCAATAAACATTGAAACACAAAGATCAGTTAATTTTGGAGAAAAACTAAAATAATAGCAATACAGTATGTGCAAATCAATAAGAATGTATGTGTTTATAAATACAATTGAAATGAAGTAATCAAGGTTGCTTGAGTGATTATATTTTTAGTTTACTCCTGTAAACCTATGTGTCACATGTACTGAAATGAAAATAGGTCAACATACAGAACACCTGCCTACATGGATGAGATTAGCTGGGTGAGTTAAAGCACATGATGTGAGCAGCATCCAGTGCTCTATTATCTATTTTGCTTTACATTGGATCTTACACAGCCCTCATTTGTTAATCGTGTGTTTAGAAGTGTGATTCAATGTTGCCACTTTGGCTTTCAAGGCCACATTTCCAAGGCCATTTATGTTGATTTGTCTCACAAGTACCGCAATTAAGGAACACCCTTCATTGGCAGTTTGACTTACATTCACTTAACTGCAGTATCTGCTCTTCTGTCACCCCTCTGTTGCTTTAGATTTGTCAACATAAGACCATCAGTGCCAAGGAGAAAGAAAAGGATGGGGGAACAAGACCTGTGAATTAAGAGTGTAATCATCAATATCCAGAAGCAGTGACTCATCCTGTGCTGTACAACAAATGGGCCTCCTTTTTCTTCTAGAAATTTAATTTTGGATTGCCCTTGTGCCTTTCTAAACAAGAAAACCATTAACCCACCACTTGTCCCTGTAGCTCTGACTAACACAGTTCTTGGTCCAGCAGAAGAAGAAGTGTTTAAAGTGAAAATGGAGCAAGTAAAGAGGGGAAAACTGTTAAGACTGAACTTCTTATAGGTAGTTAATATTAAAATCTAGGTAGTTAATATTAAAATCAACACCTTGCAATAGCTTGTATAAATATTGTTAAAAAATTAGAAGAGGGGTCACTGTCTACATTCATAAGGAGAGGCTGCCTATGTAAATACTGCTGTTAAACATTTTCCTCACTAATGCAGCACTGAAAGTCTCATCAGCCCCTGTTGGGCAGGCTGCTGAGGTCAGCATCCGTACACGACAGGTCCCACTGCCCGACTCCTTTCAGGGCACGACATTACCATATAAATTTAGTTAATGACCTTGTCATTTACACAACTTAATTACCAGGGATGTGTACCTTGAACATCTTCCCATATGAATTATACATCAGGAAGTGGTTTCAGATGAGAGCTGCAGGAACGAGTAATGTTATGCCAGCTCAGAGGATCAGTTTAGTTACAAGGTGAGTAAAACAAATATTAGGCTATTTAGAAGGAAACAGTGTTGTCTGTTTGAGTTTTGCTTATCTGTCATTTTAAAGCAATGTTTGTAAATAAAAACAGTCAACTTACAAGTGAAAATACAAGACCTTTGGTATGTAACTTTCGTCCCCTCAGGAAGGAAAATCATCACACAGCTCAGAAGTAGTGATAAGTGTTTCGCTACAATAGAGTAAAACAAATATTTGCATTTGTTTTGTTTTTGCTATTTTATCACAGATTTGCATCTTAAAAAAATGGTATATGAAAAGATAACTTTATTATTATAAAAAGTTTTTAAAACCTTCATTTATTACGGGCAGAAGCTATTCAAACCTATTCAAGCCTATGTAAAAAAGGAACTGTCCCCTTAATCTAAACACTGGTTTTATCATTCTTGATGGCATTGAATTTCTTACATTGCCGTGAAGGAATTTTTTCCCACACGTCAAAACAAAATTGTTTTCATTCCGCAACATTGGGGAGACACTGACAATGAAAGGCATTCTCAAGGTCATGCTGTAGTTTAAGCTTTTGACTAAGCCCATTCAAATCCTACTAATTGCATTTTAGTGATTTAGATGTGGACTTGCTGGTGTGCCTCAGATCAGTCTCTTGCTGCATAACCCAAGTACACTTGACGTTACCTGATGGGTGCATATTGTCTTGCAGGATTTTTAGAAGAGCGCAGAATTAATTTTTTCATCGATTAGAGCGAGTTGTCAAGGTCCTGAGGTGATAAAGCAGCCCCAGACCATCATACTACCATCATCATGTTTTACTTTCAGTATGATTTTCCATTTTTTGAAATGCTGCGTTAGATTTAGGCCAGATGTAACAGAACACACAATTTCTTGTTATGGTACTCCTCTGATAGACAGTGTCCATCTTTTGATACTAGAACACTAAAGTTGCGTCATTAAAAGTAAAAGTATTAGTATATCTAGTGTGTTTCTTTTATGGTCATGTGTTTATTTCAACAGATTTTGCTGTTTGCGTTAATGTCTCAAATACAACTCTCTCAGCAGCAACTTTCCAAAAACTAAAGCAGAAGTAATAGCAGGTCAGCAGCTGTCACCTGTAATTTTATGTACCTTCTCATTTTTAAAATCTTTCTAATCATTATAAGCAGCTCTTGATTAATCTCTTTTTCACGTTCTGCTTTATCTTGAAAAGGTTTGGATGTCCTATGTAAAAATAATATATCACATAGGTTCAAGGACAGCTGCTAGTAATAAAAAGGGCAGTTTAATTCATTATAACATGACATAAGTTTTACATGAACCTGAAACATTCCTTTAAATTTTCCAATGTGATTATTCGATCAGTGGCTGACAAAAAGTAGATGTCAATGAGTAACCATTTGGCTGTTTTAGCTCGTATATCATGTCCAAACAAAGAAGTCGATTACCTAGTCCCTTTGATCAAACGTTTCTGCTTCAATTAGAAATCAGTAGGAGTCTTCATGTGGATGTTTTATTCTCCTTTCATTTTTGAACCACATTTAAATTATTCCAGATGAAAAAAGCAACTTTATCTTTTCAGTTCAGTTAATTTATACAGGGCCAATTTGTAAAACAAATATTTCAAATATTTGATTAGATTGTTTAACAATTTTAATACAGGTCTGCTTTTTATTATTGTTTTATGTGACTGCTGTTTCATTTTTTCTATATGCAGCACAGTTGGAAGTGCTCTATAAATAAAGTATGTATGTATGTAAAGTATGTATGTATATAGTGTATGGCAAATTTTTCAAGGTACCCTCTGGACAAACAGGTCCAGTTCATATCCAGACATATTGTATATCAAATGAAAACAATCCAACCATTTGAACAGATTCAAATTTAACTACCTACAGTCCAATTGACTTGCATTGACTTGGCAGCAGCCAAGACGTTTCTTCCATGTAAATGAAAAACTGAGGTGGGAATTAACAAACTGCTTTGCTCCCACTTTTTGTTGTATTCCTGCACTGGATTCACAAAACAGTTTACACTAAATCCATGCAAAAAAGAAATTACGCCCCTTTAGTCCACCAGATAGAGGCAATTTTGAATTTTTTTTTACCTGTCTCAGTTGTTCTCTCTTCAGTTTTCTACAATAGATGCAGGAGTGAGAGAAAAGGTTTTTATATTGGTACCCCTGACATTTTATTGTAATTTTATTTTTGCATCACCATGACTGTTGCTGAAAACACAGTAACATTTGGCCAGCTTTTGGGTTTGCAGAATTTTAATTTATCCAGACCTTTCCTTGAGGTTTTTTGAGGACACTGCTGCATTTGGATTTTTTTATCATTAAGATTTCAGTCGTTGGGGTAGAAATACTTTCATTTGTTCATGTTGTCTTTCAATGAGTGAAGAATTTTTTTTCTCAGCCTCAGCTCAACAACTGTGAGCAGCAGAGTTTTCTCACAGAACCTCATCCAAGTGGAGCATTACCGACAGATTTTCTTTAAAGAATCTAATGCTCTTCCTTACATATATGGAGACATTTAAAATATTAATTTGTTTTGAATATTGTATTGAATTAAGTAAACATACAATGAGAAACAGAGTTTAAAGAATTTTATTGTTACTGTTTGGGGTAAGCAAACTTTGTACTTTGGATTTAATATTGCAGATTTAAATTCAGAAATTGAAATCACTTTCAAATATTCTCAAATGCTAGATGATATTTGATAAATCATGTATTTGCATATTTTGGTCATTCTGTAGATGCTTGTTTCGGGTGTCATGGTAGGTTTGTTAATCAGAGGAAGTACTAAGTTATTAAATGCTGCCTGCTTAGATCTGTTGTTGAGACCTCATGCGTCCAGCTAAGGAGGGGTTTCTGCATGTTTATATACCTGTTCACTGAATGAACATCTGTTTCAGTTGGGTTAGGTGTTTGTTGGTGTTTTGAAGTCATCCAATGGGGTGTTTGGAGTTTATGGCTTGTTGTTTTGTACAGGTTAATTAATTTCAAAAACTGGTAAACAGCTGATCATTTGTAATTTTAAACTCTAAATTATATAAGGTGTACGTACTTCTTACTCATTGGACAACATCTGTTTTTATCCAATTTTTTAATCTGTTGATATCTAAGGCATTTCCCTAACAAGCCAAATTGGTCAAAGCTCATTCTGATTCAAAGTATGTAACAAGAACCACTATAAGAAGTGCCTTCAGATGCTAAAATGAAATGATGGGATTCTCGGAGACCTATTTTCCTATTGCTCAGTCTGGCTCTGTCCATGAGTGACCAACCCAGTAAGGGTTGGTCAATCATGGACAGAGCCAGATTGAGCAATAGGCAGATGTTTGTACTCTATGTCACATGAAGATGATTTTGATTAGAGTGAAATGATTTATTTCACATGGTTTCCCCACCAAACTCCAAGACATCTTTTTGGTTACGGTTTAGGGAGTTCTTTAGGTCTCGGCATGATGGCAGGAGACTCTTAAATAGTGAGAATGGAACAGTGAATCTCATATGGGCTTTAAATGAGACAGGGTCTACTGTTCTCAGAGGGATTTCTAATCACTGACTTTTTATTTTGGACCCTTGAACCTAATTCTTTTGATTTGGGAGTATGACAAAAATGTCCAATATTTTACTTTTTAAAATATATAATGTTATTCTACAAATCTCTCTAAGAAGATGAACGGGGGAGAAAAAGCCTGATATAGTCACCAAAACCTATTTATTTGAAATCAGAATTATTTTAAAAAATTGTTTTTTTTAGCTTATGTTTTCAGTTAACTGTTTCATTTCAGCAAACTTTCAATATCATCCTTATTTCTGATAGCATTGCTGTAGCATTGATTGTTTAGCAATTTCTGGTAAGATAGCAAATGTTACAGTACAGTTGTTTGTTTGTATACCTAATCAAAGTGGAATGAGATTGTTACTGCAAACACTGGAATTGTTTTTCCATTTGTTACCAACAAAAAAAGAAGACGAATGTGAGAAAAACATCAGATATTATTTTTAAGAAATAACTGGTAACATAGTTGTTTAATGATCATTAATAATTCATCCTGAGTTTGACTTGACTCCGTTCTCATCCAGCAACAGTTACCTGACAATTAAAAAGTCAAATGCACAAGTAATAAACTCTCAGCAATTTAAAAGCACAGAAAACTCCAAATGAATATCAAATTAAATTATTTTTGCTCTGTCCATAGCAATGAAATCGAAGAAGCAGTTAAATGTGCAAGTATAAGGTTTATCTGATGAATGAAGTCTCATGTAAAAGTTGATGTTCTTATGTGTTTTAATCCATTTGCTCTGCAAGAGTTCATTTGTTTACATGTAAGAATGCTGGTCTTGAAGTCAAGTACATATTTCACAAACTTAATTAGTTATATATATAGGGTGGGTAGATCAATCAATCATTTATTTTATTTGTGGGAGAAAAGTGCAGTATCTAAAAAGAACCCATGCAAACACAGAGAGAACATCAAAACTTAACACAGAAAGGCCTCATTCTGGTTATAAACCCAGGGTCTTTTTCGCTGGGAGGCAAGGAAAAAAAGTTACTGTTAAGCTATGATTTCTAAAGGTTCCATTGCCATAAACAGAAAGATGGGCAAACAGAACGTGGTTAACAGATCTCCTTGGATGCAGAGTACCTTTAACATTGCAAATAAAATTTGAAAATTGTACCTTAAATTGCTGGTGTGAATGTTCTGCCTGCAGGACAGCAAGACTGTTGAAAGAATGTGACTGTAATGGCTAAGATCAGAGAGGATATCCCCTTACAGCGCTGCTGGTGGGGGTCCTGGATGGCTGAGAGCTCACACCTGATAATGCACAGGGCCGACTTGACCACTCACTGAGCTTTGTAGTCTAGAGCATTATATCTCCCATCCCAGTCTGTGATTCAGCCAGACAGAATGCTCTCGATGGGGTTTCTGCAAAAGTCGGTTAGTGTTTTGGAGACCATTCAGAAACTCTTCAGCTGCTAAATATAGAGGAAGCTTATTCTTGTTGCTTTTATGATCACTTATTCCCTGCTTAGATTTCTAACCAATGTTCAGCTCTAACAGGAGAGCACAGTGTGCAAAAAGCTATCTTCGTTTTCTAGCTGGTTTGGAAATAAGTCATGCATGAAAAGATGGCGCCAGCATGTGCGGCTTGCCTTCTGTCAGGCCTGCTCCATGATTTGTTTGTCGCTTTTTTACAGTTTTTAATTACCTGGCATGATGTGCCTCCTCTTCTGGCCAGCGATTGCCAGGCCCTTTTACACATTAGACATTACCATGAGTCAAATATGAAATGGACATCTAAGGACAAAGCCTGAAAGTCATCACCGGTCCTCTCCATCATACCAGCTTACACGCCCTTCAACTGTCTGAGAAGAAAGCGTGATCTTGTGGAAGTAATTTTTTTTCTTTGTGCAGGATCGAGCCTGTTCCAGGAGCAACTTGGATTCACTTGCCGATAGCAGCTCCTCCTATCCCTCTCTGGAGTTGCACCAGCATGGCATGATAAAGGACAAATTACTTTAACTCTGCTTGTACGGATATTTTAGATGTCATTGCTCCTTTTAGGACTAAATGCTATAAACAAGCGTAGCTGTGGCTCAATTAACAAACTCGCACACCTGTTTAATGTACACACGTGGCACCTGCCAGAGAAAACATAAGAAAGACAGGCTTTACATCTTCTTTGGAGATGTTAAAACATTTCTATCAGGCTGCTGTCAAAATTGCTAAGACCCAGTTTATTTTTAATTTTGTGTCCGAGAGTATTAGGAAGCTTCAAAATCTTTTTTTAATTAATTTTTAATGTGTGCTGTGGTGCCTTTTCAGGCATACCATATGGAGCAGATGGTTGCCTACATGAGCCAGGGCAGTTTTGCTTTACAAAAAGCATATCTCAAGAAAGTATCCTAATTGCGTGATTAACTTTATTAATTACGGATTCAACCCAGTACTGACTGTGAAAATGTAATATTTTTTTGGATTTGAAACCGAACACTATTTGATGAACCATTCGCATCGAATGTATGGGGTGCCATTATGAATGCCTGTGTGCTGTCATTTGAAAAAGTAAACCCACTGTAAACCATAAATTATCCTAAATGCTTTGTTAGAAGGAGAAGGGGGTTCAAACTGTTTTCAGAGTTCTGCCACCTTCTTACTATGAACTAATTTAATATAATATGTAACTATCAAATAGCCAGGATCACACAGGTCACCATTTATGAGAGTCATCAACATATGTGACCTTGCTGTATATGCCTATGAATACTGCCAGAGTTCAATACAACTGTCTTTAAGAGTTCTATCACCCCAGCACTAATCTATGGCACATGGTGTTAATATTTAAAGTGCCTGTGACACGCTTTTTCCACAAATGCAGAAATTCAAAGAAAACATCTATGTATTGAATCTATATATTGGGCACTAATTGACATGATATTAGGATTAATGACATGAAAAAAGAAAATTGTGACACAAAATAAGCCTATTTCAATGTTAAATTCTGCAAGTCCAAAGTCACCCAGAAATGACGTCTAGTGGGATGTCTCTGGTCATTCATTGTGTGAGCATCAATGATAAACTTCTCAGGTAGAAGCCAAGTTCCGTTATAGCGTTAATATGGTGAAATGGTGCATTGCTGGTTGTAGCATCAATACTACGACAGAAGCCATTAGTCTGCACTACTTTCCTGAAGCGAAGAGGATCAGAGCCGCCTGGATCAGAGCTGGAAAACTGAGGAGGGACAGATGGGCTGGTCCCACAAAGCACAGCCAGCTGTGATCAGAGGACTTCTCGGCAAACTACTTCGAACAAGAAACCTCTGCATTCACAAGAGAATTTATGTCAGTCGGGATATTTTACAGACGAAGGAGAATGTTAAAGCAGATGCTACAGCCACACTGTTCAGAGCAACTGATGTGAATCGGCAAAGATTGCCAAAGAAAAGGTTGCTGCTGCTGTTGCTGAATGGATCAAGCAGGCAAAACACTTCCTTATTGCAGAAGTATATTAAGTTTTAGCCAGATATTGTTAATAATTAAAAATTCGGAATTATTACTTTTATTATTATTAATCCGAAATTATTATTCTTATTAAAATAAGATAAATTACAGGCACATACGATATATTTAAATAAATGTTTCTCTAAGATTCTAATATGAAGTAAAAAAAAATGACACACCAGGTAGTATCTTCAGATCTTGAGTCATTCCTTGTATCTGCTGCTGCAGCTCCATCCTGCTCACTTAGCCTCGGATTGTTTCACTCAGTGCCATATTTACTGTAACCCTGGATTTACACTGTATCTGCTCCGGTCCGGTCTGCTTTGTAGCCCAGAGGAGCTCCAAGATACAAACGCAGATCCCGCTAAAGAAGCCTGTGATAAATGTGGTAGCAAGTCCAAAACAACTCATTCTGTGGAAGTTAAACTGCTTACTTTTTCGTTTTATGCATCCAGAAAGTTTCATTTGTTTTGTTCCCTGAGTTCATTTGTAGCTTAATTTGGTGCATTTAATGCTTAATTGCTCGATTTAAAATACCTTAGTTAACCCAGAAACTGATCTAATGTTAACAACAGCTAATACATACATGTGTATGTATAAATATATGTGTGTATTTATTAATATGACGAGATCTAGTCCATCTTTAGTGAATTGTTTTGAAAATCTGGATGTTGTGCTGGTTCGGTATGATTTATGCACATTGATTCCGGCAAAAATAGACTCTGGTCGACTTCCGCAGGCCGCAGCACTTGTGCTCTGCCATTTGATGAAAGCTGACTTTGTTCTTCTAAATCTGCCGCGTTTCTCTGTGATAGGACTGAAATATATCTTAAGAAATATCAGATTCTTCACTGCTGTCTGTGTTGCTGGTCATTGTAGCAGCAGTCAGTTTACCTGCAATAGTTCCCCTCTGGCGTCATAAAAGAGCACAACAAAATTGCAAAGGAGTAGTCTGGAAATGCCTTTTTAGTGAAATCTATGACCATTATTTCAACAACCGTTCATTTCCGTGGCATGTATTTCCTTTTTAAAACATTGTATCAATGTTTCCTTTCCATAAATGTAATTGGATTTATCATGAAAACTTGATGTCACAGACACTTTAATTAACCAATCAGAGGTCTCACAACAGCTAACAGGTGAAAAAAGTGGCTGAGGCATGCTAGTAATTTCAGTCTTCAATTTGTGACAATTACCAACAAAGATCTGGACATAGACCCCTCAAAAAAGCCAAGGACCTGATTATGGATGTTGAAAAATACGAGTAGTAGTTTAATCTCATTTTGAAATGCGAGTTTCCAGAACAATGTGACAAACAGCAGCGCTATGTAATATGAAGACGAGTGGCGAGCTTTTGTGTAGAAGGTAAGCTATATTAGCCTATATGACATGTGATTATGCAAATATTTGTTACATTTGCAAGCAATACTATTTTCAACTGCAAAAATCTTTTGTTTTGACTTTTGTATTTGTGATTGGGCTTTTGTATTTGGCCTGAGACCTCTGGAACCACCTTAGATGAGAAATCAGCCAACAGTGTTGACTATTAATGACTTTTTAGAAAAGCTGTTTCTGATTTTCAGCTTTTTAAGATGTTCACCCAACTTTCTCACTTTAAAGGTTTAGGGAAAATAAACCAATCTCGAATTTCAAGGTTCATCTAATAAAGTCAGAATCGGTGACAAGCCTGGGAATCATGATAACTATTTTGAGATATCATTTGGGGGACAAGAATGTCTTTTTAAAATGTAATTCATTTAACTGATAATGACACATTTCGGTTCTGACCAAATTATTCTAAAGACTGATTGCCATTGCCACTGGGCAGGTAAACACTTATGACATGTGTTGGTTTGAACTTGGGCCAAGCTAAGCTCTGGTGCCTTTACGAATCCTTTTTGTTAAGGAAACAAGATTAGGTTTGATAATGTTTACCTAACTTATTTCTGTTTTAATGACATGTTATAGTTAGTAATTGCTTGCATCAAAAATGCTATGAAGTAATTTATCGTTTAGTGCATGCAAAACATATGTATTATCTGCTTATAATTCTAAAAAAGTAAGACTCTTTTTTAACACATATGACTGAGTTAGTTTCTTTTTTGGGTTTGAAAGAAAGGTTGACTGGTTCCCCAGATGCATAGAACTTACTGGTGAAAAGGTCACACCACTCTAAAAAATTGTCAATGTATCCGGAAGCCATTCCCCGTGATAAAACTTTTGATAACTCTGTAAAATCCAATCTATCTATCCGTGTGATGCATTGCTGTTTCACCTCCACGGGGTTTAAATTTCATTACACAAGAACCGGGCCCAGAGATTCCCGAGCTTTGTATTCCTTGACAATGTCACACAGGCCTGCCCATCAGATAATTATGAGTTGAGAGCTGGGGCCATCAAATGAAAAAAGCTCTCTGAGCTCATCTCTTTTTTCTGAAGGGTCTCTTTTTCTGATACCGAAAAATGAGTGCCCTTGGTTTGGAAATCGTGCCTATTTAAACCAGGGGAGCAATATCACTTATAAAGCCTGGCCGCTTTCCTCTTGAAGGGGCCTAGATTCATCTTTCCCCAAAGTGAATCAACTTAACTGTCTAAAATTAACCCCACCCCCATCCCAACCGATGTGCCAACACAACAGAGACGTCATCATTTTTTACCCCACGTCCTTTTCAGCCTATCTGAGAAACTAAAACCAGATTCATTTTGGTCATCAGGTATGGATAATTGGATTCTGAAAAATGTTTTTTATTTAGAATATTAGGGTATATTCCTTTGCGGGGTTTTAATAATAGTAATTTATAATGTTTGACTTTTTGTTCTTAACCACTGCCTGTCTGTTCTTGGGTTTATTTTAGTGCAAAACTTTTATAACATTTTCTGTTTTGTATTTCCCAAATGTTTTTCATCATTGGGAAAGCAAAAATACTCAGAGCTAAAAAAAAAAAAAACAGTGTTTTTTTAGGAAAATATTAATAAGCTGTATAGATTAAACCTTTGTCGCCAGAGTTCTTTGTAACTCTAACCTCGCCTGTCATACATCAGTGTTGGGTGTAAAAAAGCACCCTTTGAGGTCAACTTTTCCCCCAAAAAAAATTTTTTTTTGTATGTGAAATAGCTTTTTTCCACTACTAACTCAAGAACTTAAATTTTCGCTTAAATATACATTTAGTTCCTTGGCACTTTTATCTATTTGCAATGGAGAAAAGATTTGGGCCTCCCCCCATAACAGTCAGAAAAACCCCCAGTTTGGTTTGAACCCAAAGTTTATTCAAAACAGCAAAAAATTTAAGAAAAAACCAAAAAGTTGCAACAAATGAAAAGGTATTGACTTCTTTATTCACAGTGGGCCTGGAAAATCAAGTAAAGCAGTTACTGGGATGGGCTTTCCCTTTTTGGAGTGTCTAAACCAAAAATGTGGCATGCCACCAAAAAAGCCTTTCTGTCCTACAAAACTCAAAATGTCCAGTAGGGTTTTTTTGTGTGCAAAATTCTACTGCCAAAATTTTACAAGAACCGTGTTGATTTGGGTCAGCTGAGACTAAGGGTTTGAGCTTTTTTAGCTTTTTGTGGGGGGAAGGGTTGAGTTGTTCCTGCCGTCTCTTTTTGGGGGAAGTAAGCCTTTTCAAGTTTGGGGAAAAGCTGACGTGACTTCAGATGGAAAAAAAAAACTTGACAATGACTCTGGGAAAAAAAGTGGTTTTCCCTTTTTTTCATGTTGTCATTCAGAACCCTGGTGTAGGGAAAAGTTTGGGAATAAGGTGTGATCAGCGTGTGAGGAGTTTTCCTCCGGTTTTCGATGGCCCCAATGCAGACGCATGTCCTGCATCTCTTCCTTCTCAGTTCGCGGGGGAATATTCAGGCTGTTTTGGGGGGAGTAATTCACTACCCGGAGCTAGCCGCCGATCTCCCCAAAGGGAAAACAACAGGAGCAAAAATCCTTGCAGGTGGTCTTCGAACAACAACTGCCGTATAAAAATTAAAAATTAAAAAAAAAGTTCTCCCCAGAAAGATCAGCCCTATAATGTGCACAAAAAGGTGAAAAAACAAGAACTCAGAGCACATTTTAGTCAATAGATTTTTAAAAAAAAAATTTCAGGAATGATTGGGGAACGGCTGCAGAAAGGCTACAGCTTGCACAGCGCCAGAAGGGAAATTCCCCTGATAATCCTTTGCTGTTGTTCCATTCTCCTGCCCGTGCTGGAATTACAGATTAACCCAATTAGGTCAGTACAGACCAAAAGCAGGAAAGAAGAGGGATTTGGCTGAAAAAGTATATTAAAGTATTTTTTGGTGAGGGGTTTTTTTGTGTTTTTAGGGATCTAAAAGGATTTTGATTATTGAAATTTGTT